>JARQOC010000012.1:39817363-40213639 GCA_033576535.1 Allobates femoralis
ACTGGACCTTCAATTTGATTGTCAGTGAGCTATGTAATGCCTGCGTCCTCCAAGACAATAGCATCTTCCCCACGAAAAGGTTCATTTTGGACAGGGTTTTCCTAAATTGATGACCCTCTATAGTCCGTTTGCTCCTCTATCTTGGTCACTTATGTCTTTTATCGGAGAGCTATAATTTGTGAACACTAAGGGTGGCCACAATAAGATGGCAAGAGCTTTGATATGAATCCTGTAGGCTTTAACTAATGATGAAATAAGGTGAAACGCTGCACACTGAACACTACGAAGAAACTGGATTTAGCATACTGGCTATAGCAATGAATGGCAAGGCACATGGGTAAAGCTAATTCAAAGGTGGTAGGGGAAAAAAGCATAGCAAAAACTGCTCAAGAATACATAAAAATAGAGAAACTTAGCTGATGCATTGGCCAGTTCATGAGAACCTGATAACCAACGTCAAGGTGTTCTCTTTATATCGGGTCCCTAACCTTATGCTTTTGCTTGCGATTACAAATGATGAGCACCAGATCTTAGGACACTCATACCCCTCCTATACTGTGTTGTGCTTTAGGACTGACCAATGTGTCTTTCTCTATAGAGAACATACTGACCAGGCGATGCGAGAAAAAGAGAAGCTACGAACGGATTTGGAGAAAAATGAAAAACTAAAAAGTTTGATGGCATCAGAAGTGGACGATCATCATGCCGCCATTGAGCGCCACAATGAATACAACATTCGGTTTGTACCTTTCTGTTTGGTGGCGTACACTATTGATGATAGGTAGCGCTACGGGAAAGGTCTTGCCAAGAAGGCTAAAAGGGGCAATATATGTGTAGTGATATATAGGTCTTCACGGCAGTCCGCTGTCGTCATGTGCTGATCGCCAGAGGTCCTGCGGCACAACTTAATGTGGCCCTGGCAGTGTGAAATTGTCCAGAATGGCCCTTAATAGTAACGAGAAATTGTCGAACTGCTCTAATGTCTTAATTTATGAATTTTCTAGAAAGCTGGACGATGAGTACAAGGAGAGGATGACAGCCCTGAAAACGGAGCTGAGAAAAGAGAGGGAGCAGATACTGCAGCAAACCAACCGGCAGCGACTGGAGCTGGAACAGGAGCTCGATAAGATCAAATTGGAAGAGAATTACCTGCGGGATCGGCTTACCTTATCCATAAAGGTGTGAAGAGTATTTTTCACTAGTTATTGGGAATTGGGGTCACCTCCTATTGTCTTTTTACCTTCATATTGTCCCCGTCTTGTAGGAGAACAGCCGTATGGAAAATGAATTACTGGAGACATCAGAGAAGCTGGCAGACTGCGAGGAGTTGACTGCCAAACTGCAAAAGACTCTTGACAATATACTACGAGAAAAGGTTTGTGTAGTTGTGGTTTGATCTTGACTTTTGTTATAAACAGGGGTTCAACCTTTTGTTGCTTGTACTTCTTAGTAGAATCGGGATCTGCTGACCCAATGTGTATATTTGCAACTACCAGAATCTCAATTGGTATGGTAGCTGCTCCACTCTAGTGAAGTACATAGTAGTTATGGCAAGAGCTGAGTAAACATGGCTGTTTCTACTGGGAACCACTCCATTGGACTCTACGGCAGTGTTTCCCCCCCAACTCTAGTCTTGAGGAGCCACCAACAGGTCATGCTTTGAGGATTTCCTTAGTTTTGCACATGTGATAATTTAATCCCCTCCACATGTGATGATTCCAACACCTTTGCAATGCTAAGGAAATCCTGAAAACCTGCACTGTTGGTGGGTCCTGTGGATTGGAGTTGGAGAACACTGCTCAACGGAGACTCTATTGACAACTGTTTTCTCCATAGTTGTTGATGGCAGTGATGCACAATGAATGTCGTAAGTTCTTAGTCTTCAGAAGTGCACTGCTCTACTGCCTTCCTAGTTCCTCCTAAATGATTGAGAATCCAAACAATTATCCTGGTTGCTTCCCTTGTTTGACTGTTACGCTCTCTATTGCTGCACACTATGCAGCTGTGACTGCATCCTGGGAGTAGTGCAGGGCTACTGAAGCTGCAGAGCAGCGCTCCTTGCTGAGTTAAGCAGCCGCCACCGATAGTGTGCAGAAGGGGCTGGTATCCTTGGGAGTGAGTAGTAAATACTTCAATTAAAAATCCCTCCTTATTTGAGAACAAGTGGATATCTGAAAAGTAAATTGGTTGCTTGTTGTGCTAAGCTCTTGACAATTTTACTAATTTATAATAATGAGCAAAACTCCTTTAAGATGTGATCATCCCTTTAATAGAGGAGAATGCAAAGCGGAGGACATGTTCTGTTGGCTAGAGATGAGCAGATCACCTCTTGTAATCCTTGTCCACTGTCCAGGTCAGTTTTCTGTGAATTTCCTGACCTTCCGGGATCCTCGCCAGCTTTGTGTGAGATCTGTGCATTGTGCCAGCACATCATAAGACGAGCCAGGAAACTTTCACAGCTCGTGTTCGTGACCAGACGACATTAAATTGGATCGGGGTTACACGGTTATCTACTCATCTCTACTATTGGCTATGATTATATAGTTTAATTTTAACATCTGAACATAACGCAGGGAAAAATACATTTTAATTTTTTTCCCCCAGTTTGGTGATTTGGACCCTAGCTGCGTTGAGTTTTTCCGTCACGAGGAGAAGTTGATGCAAGTGCGTAATGAATACGAGCGGCAGCGCCGGGTGAGTGCAGGAATCAATAGATGTCTGCTGCTTCACGGGAAAGGTCAGCGCACAAATACTCATCCTGACCCATCAATCGTCTTCCCCAGGAGCTGCAGGATCGTATTGATGAATTGCAACTGGAGCTTGAGGATTATAGAGCTCAGGGTATTCGGGGCTTAAGAACATCACTGAAGACTTCATTATTTGATGAGATGGATAATAAAAATGCCGTTGACTACGACCAAGGTAACAAAAAGGAAAACTTGGAACTCAATTGACTTCCATGTCACGGATGTTTTGAACTATGTGATTTAAGATTAAATCAAACAAAACTAGTAAGACCATCCTGTCTCTGTAGATGTTGTTTTTTCCTGGGTGGAAATCGATCCTCACGATCAACCTTTCAATTTATTGTTGAATTAATACTAAAATTACTTGTCTAAGAATTTGGTATTTATCAATGGTTTGTGTCCTAGATCATAATTGGCATTATTAATTTTTAATTAATTAAACCCATTATACTCTGACTTCCTTCAGGTCAACTTATTTGTAGCCGCCATGAAATAATAAGGAACTGCCTTGACTTGCCTGGTTCATGGGGCCTAATGATTTCCATTGTAACAGAACGAGCTCTCTAAAGGCCCCGTCACACCTGGCGACGGGGCTGGAGATGTCAGCGGCGACTGGCGGGTGCGCGCACGTTTTTGGCGTTCCGCCAGTGTTGCAATCCTCCATTTACATGGGATGACATCTCCAGTGCCGCGCCGGCGAGCTGACAAGCTGTCTGCAAACCCCAGTGGCGATGCAGGACTACGGCTCCCATCGCCTGACAGGTCGCCGGCGGCTGGTTATATGGGGCGATGTGAGCACATCGCCCCAGATGGGTCGCCTGGTTTCAGAGCACTGGTCTGAAACCAGGCGACCTCCCTTTACATAAGGCAACGTAGGGGCGATGCCGCCGCCGATAGGCCACGTCCCGACGTCACCTATGTAATTGGCGGTGATGTCGCCCCATGTGACAGGGCCTTAACTATTTCATACATACGGTAATTATCGACTTCATGCAGGTATCGGTTCTGAGGATTGTCCTCCACTAAACATGAGTATAGAAGCTGAGATGGCCATCGAGCAGCTGAGAGAGCAGCACCAAAGGGAAATTGAGCAGTTAAAAATGGAACTGGAATCTAAGGTAGAGCCTTTCTATTAGTTTGCTATAGGGACATCTCCAAAAAGTGTACTTATAGATGCCCCTCTTGGTTCTTAGGTAACACACTATGAAGAAAATCTGAAGGAAGCGAAATGCATGTTTGAGAGGGAGCAAGATGTCCTCAAACAAAAACTGAACGAGGAAATTCACAAAGCGCAAGAGCAAACGCGAGTCCATAAAAAGAGGCACTTGGAATTAGAAGCTGACATCGCGAGACTCAAAGAGGAGCAGAGGAGCGCAGAATCCGAACATCGCAACCAAACCGACAAAATGGAGGTCGAATTCAGGAACCAAAAACTTCAGCTGATGGAGCAGAAAGCCGCCCTACAATTGCAATTAGAGGAGGCCAAGGAAACCTATCATAAGGAGAAGGAGGAGCTGGTCCAGAGAGCAGAAGATCTGGAAAAGAAGACTGAAAACAGACTGGTGGAATTGGTGACCACATATGAGGAGAAGAGGAGTGAAATGGAGCAGAGTTTTAATGAGCAAATGTTGAGTTTTCAGGAAACGCACAATATAGAAAAACTGGAATTAAGAAATCAGTTGCTTGAAAAACATCATCTAGAAGTCCAGGAGGAAAGGTAAGGACTTGGTGTTATCCTGTGTCATAAAACATGGTCTGCATGAGTCTAATGAAGTGTTTGGAGTGCTGTGTCTCATAGTGGAGGATCTGGAGAAAGTGAATATTTATTGTTTTAATCCAACACTCCCTTTTAATAGAACATTTACAATTTATTTAAAAAAAAAAAAAGCATATAAACAATTGTGTATGAAATATACATTATTTTTGTATATAATGTCATTTTTTTTCTTAACTATGCTGCTGCTGCTTTTTCTTCCCAATGGTAAAATTTCTGCTAAATTTCCAATTCTTGAAATCATTCTCTTAATCATTATTTGATTATTTTAAGTATTGCATCTATCCTTGTTTATAAAATCATTTCACTTTTTAATTTTGATTTGCAAGAGCTGTTCACATCTGAGATTGTAACAAGACTTTTTTCCCAAATATTAAGACCCCTCTAAACTCTGAGCAAAGGGGCGAACATGCTCAGTTATGAAATGTTGGCTTGATTCTCTGACTTCTTTTCGGCAGTTCTTAAAAACAAAGTAAGAATGTTCTGCCGACTTCTAGAATGCCTTCAGCACGTACGCCGCTCGGCCCAGGAGCTTCCAGAAATTGGTGGGGTCCTAATATCTGAATCTCCTGACATGTCTCAAAGTTGTAATTGTCTTCAATGAAGCCTTTAAACAGAATACGCACAAAAACATAGAAGCCTAGAAGATTGTCTTACACAATAGTGTTTTATATCCTTTTATATTAAATGTTTTAGGAAAAAGTTGGAAACTGAGTATAACGGAAGAATCTCCGAAAACGAGGCTCAGTTCAGAACTATAAGTATGTTAGAAGTGCGAAAGCATGAAAATGACTTGGTTGCTCTGCAGGAGAAACTTGAGGCTGATCTTCAAGACCTTAAAGACCAACATGCAGAAGAAAAAGCTCAGTGGGTGTTCGAGAAAGAAGAGCTCATCCAAGAGAGTATGGAGTTACAGGAAAAACTTAAAGAAAAAATAGAAAGAGTTGAAGAAGAGAAACAATCTGCTTGTTCTGAGTTTTTGCAGCAGAAGGATGATTTAGAGAAGACTTACAAGGAACTGGTCAATAGTTTACAGTCTGAAAAGGCTCATTGGAAAAAGATAAAATTGCTTCCAAAACAAGTAGAAGTGGCTCTCAATAACCGGATTCTCCAACTAGAAAACGATTTGCTGGAGGAGTTGACCGAGCGAGATGAACAACTTCTTCAAGCTGAGACCAACATGAAGCATCTCCAAGACATGCTGGAAGATCTGGAGAAGAAGAAAAAGCATGAAACGAAGAAATTAGTTCCAAATTGTTAGAGTCTGAGGCTCTTTATAAAGCAATTAAGCCTTGGGGATGAGAAAAAAAGGCATAAAATGCTAGAGGAAATCACAAGACTTCAGGCAACAATTGTTGAATTGAAAGATGAAATCGGGTCTTTGTCCAGGGTTCAAGCAGAATATAAGTTGGTTGTGAAGAAAATTTAGACCTTAAGAATGTTGTTCTCGCTTCAGAAGAGTTCGATTCTTCTCGAAGAGGAACGAAGCCAAAACAAGAGTCTTCAAGCTGTTCACGAGAAGACTGTGAAAGAGAATATTAAGTTGTTGTCGGATTTGTCCATCCTTCAGGAAAAACTGAAGAACGAGATCTGTAATGAGAACGGTGGATGATCAAAATCAATATGTGACTCAACTAGAGGAGAAGTGAAGGAACCAAGTTGATCAGTTGTGTGAAGCAGAGAAAAGTATTCTAGTATTGCAAGAAACAATACAAATGGCGGAAAAGCCATAATGTGGCCGAGAAAGATTATCTCAATGCTAAACTGACCGAGTCAAAGATGCTTTATAAGGAAATGTGCGATAGGACTGATTGTAAGAGGCATGAAATGCTTGTAGAGATTGCTAGACTTCAAAGCACAATCAGTGACTTGCAGAATGAGATCATATCTTTGTCAAAAATCCAGTTGGAGTATACATCAATGAAGAAGGAGAACCAAGACTTGATGAAACTGGTGTCTGACCTGCAGGATGGTTCTGCTCTCGTAGATGAAGAAAGGAGAGCTCTCTTGAGTTTGCAAAAAGTGCATGAGCACACCATCAAAGAAAACGAACAGCTATTATGTGAGATGGATAAACTTCAGGAGAAGATAAAGGAAACTGAAGCAAAAAAGGGAGTGCTGAAGAGTTGGATTGTGGAGATGCTCACAATCTTCAAGAAACCATAGCAAAACTGGCAAGTGCCCATAAATCTGAGAAAGGATGAACTTGACTCCAAACTTGAGAGAGTGAAAAAGTATACAAAGAATTGTGTGACAAGTACGAAAAGGAGAGCAAAGAAATGACTAGACTGCAAGGTACAATCAAGGAAATGAAGAAGGAAATGGCAACTTTGTCTATGACTAAATTGGACTCGAAGATGATGGAAAAAGAAAACGAAGAGCTAAAGTGTCTTGTGAAGCAACTTCAGAACCGTTTGGTAGTTCCCGAAATTGAATGGATGTCTATAAGAGCCTACAAGCTGTTCACGAGCAAACGGTCAAAGAAAACGTCAGGTTGATATCTGAAGTTTCCAGGCTGCAGAATAAACTTTTATGGCTTGATGGTAAATACAACTGGAGCAAGATCAAAGATCATCCTGCTGAACGGAGGCAAATTCATTCATGGAGTCTGAAGCAGAAGAAAATCCTACAAGTCTTGATTTCTGTCATTTGACCAGTATAAGGATTCCCTAGATAATGTGAATGTGAAACTTCAAAATAAAACTAAAGAACTTGAAGACCTCACTAAGGTGTTCTGCCGGCTTGAACACGGCTATAATGAAGTGACAACCGAAAATGGTCAACTTAAGACACAGACTGTTCTACTTCAAGAAAGATTAGGTGCTTTATCTTTGGAGTATGACCAAGTGAAAAAGGCTATTAATCTCGAAGTGATTCCACTACCGGAGCTGGAGGATGCACCCCTATCTGTTCCGGGTCTTAAACTGCTCTTGGCTGTTGCTAGAAAGGAAAATTTACAACTGAAAGAAAACTTGACTGTTTTGGAGTTGAAAAATATAGATGCATTTGACAATAACAAAATTCTTTCCTCTGAAGTTTCATGGTTGCAGAAAGAAATCCTAAACATGGAGGAAATGGCCGAAGCATCCTTAAAGCTTGAAGCAGTTGTATGAAGAAGCCAAGAAGGAAAACAATGACCTAAAGTCACTGCTTCAAGGAATGCAAGAGAAGATGTTAAGTCTTGAGACTGTTACAGAACTGGCCATTGACCTGAAGATGGACAAACGTTTGGAGCCTGCTGTTTGCTCAGATGAACATTATCCATGTGGTACAGCCTTCTCAATGCCCCAAGTAGAAAATGTTCTCAAGTCTGCTGTGCAAGAACAAGGATGTTCTGAAAAGTTTCCAAGACGTCTAACACTGGAGAAAAATAGTGGTAAGCCTGGATTGTGTCCACTGAACAACATTGTCACGAGGACCATTAGATCTGGGACCTTTTGCCAGAGAGTCTTGGAGAAATAAGCCCAAGACAGATGCACTGACTGTGAACCATGAGCAGAAGACTGCCAAGCCTAGCCTGCCGGACAAGAGCATGAAATCCCAAAGAGGCTAGACCAACTGAGGTAATATAATGCCTTTCGGCCCTTCTGTAGATGTCTACTAAGCGAAGAAACTCCTTCACGGCTGCTTTTTCTGCTTCTAAAACTAACATTTATTAACAGCAGAATGTGGCAATTCAGCAACAAAAACCCTCTAACTTTTCTGCCACCTGACATAACAAAGTCTTCATGCAAAGTCACGCTCTCCTTAACTCTAGTTTCATACTTAATCTGCTTTAATAAACTTCCAAATTGTATTTGCTAATTCTGTTGCTGTTGATCAAACTCAATAATAATTAAAGTTCCTTTTTTTGGTCCCTCCAATCTGTAGAGAAGTGGTGGGCATCTGGTTACAAGTTTGGAGATCTCACAAATCCAGTCCTCCAAATGATTACAGTGTACAGTCTCCCTCAGTTTTTCTTATCTTGGGCATTCCGAAAAAAAAAATAGAAACCAGACGAGAAGCTTCTGTAGAGGAACGTGCTTGAAACACTAGCACAAATTTGATTAGATAGCTGAGATGCCGATTGCCCACCACTACTACATCGATCTCTCTGTACCTTTTTGCTTTAATCTTGACATCATCTACTAATGCTAAGCTTTGATTTTTTTTGTTTCATATATTGTACATTTTTCTATTGTGACACTTAAAATGCAAATTGACCTTTTATACCCCTAATTGGAAAACTGTCCTAGTACAAGTTTAGACTATCACCAATTTGTAGGGTAAGCTTGTCCTAGTCAGTTTTATGGCCGCTTTACACGTCCCGATATCATCGTCCAACTTCGATAAAAAGTCACGTGGTTCGTGCATTTGCGCCAATATTGTTCATGCGTTGTGTGGTGTAAATGTGCAATTCGACGCAAGAACGATGCCAAAACGATATCGGGGGGAATTGTGCAGGCTCTCCAACTGCCCGATATTGGATGGACGATCTGGCAGGATCGTGCTGTGTGACAGCCCAACAACGACTTGGAGAACAACTTCCCCTATTCACTCCCATGTTAAATGGTCGTTCCCTGGGTCGCTCGTATGAGGGGGCGTATACATCGCAGTTGGGTTGCCTACCAATATCTCCGTGTGACAGCTCCTATGCGATCTTGGATATTAGCCAAAAACGTGCGCGCTCCCGTGCCGTTGTATACAATATCGAAACGATGTTGGGATGTGTAAAGTGGCCATTAGGCTTTTGCTACTCTGATTTCAATTTGTTTACATTAATGGTGATCATCCTTGTTAAGCCTTCTTAATTTTAATCGTCGTCTTCGTGAGCTCCAGCTAAAGTCTAACATGGCGTGATATCAAAAAATGGCAAAAACCCTATATCTGTTGAATGGAACATCCGGCACCAGGTTTCTTCAACCCAATTGTTTCTATGCTTTTATTGTTTTGAAGCTTCTATGAATAAATAAGCATAAATGAGAAGAAACCTGGTCCCGGATGTTCTATTTAGCATGTATCTAGTAGTGGAAGCCTGCAATATCTCCCTTACCGGTGATGCACTCCTACCCTTCCCTATTCCTACTTTGGATGTCCCAAAAGCCGTATAGATAGAATATCAATTTCCAACAATAACACAAATTGTATAGCGGTATATATTCACATTAGTGATGGTTTTTACCTTGTAGACACGAGAATAAGAACCTGCAGGAGGAGAACACTACATTATTAAGCCAGATAACCTCACTGAAACAAGACACCGAAGTCCATAACCAAAGAATTGCCGAACTTATTGACAAATGTGAAGACATGTGGTAAGTTTTTCCAGTGTCTGGATTCTTGACTCTAGACACTGGTAGACCATGATGGACATTAGAGCTGATAAACTTCTAGATGAAGGACATTTAGACTTGGGCTACATGGCAACTTTAGCCATGACTCTGAAGGCCCTGTCACACCTGGTGACGGGGCTGGAGATGGGGCGGCGACTGGCGGGTGCGCGCACGTTTTTGGCGCCCCGCCAGCGTCGCTGTCCCCTATTTACATGGGACAACATCTCCAGCGCCGTGCCAGCGAGCTGACAGGCGGCATCACCGCCGGGGTGTCTGAAAACCCCAGCGGCGATGCAGGACAATGGGAGCCTATGGCTCCCATCGCCTGGCAGGTCGACGGCGGCCGGTTATATGGGGCGATGTGAGCACATCGCCCCAGATTGGTCGCCTTGTTTCAGAGCACTGCTCTGTACCAGGCGACCTCCCGGCGGCGCCGACATCGACCCTTTACATGAGGCGACGTAGGGGCAATGTCGCCGGCGATAGGCCACGCCCCTACATCGCCTATGTACGTGGCGGCGATGTCGCCCTGTTTGACGGGGCCTTGAGGTTCGTCTGGTGCTGCTGCTACATTGCAACATAATACAAATGAATAGAGTTGTTTTGCCCGACCCCCCCCCTCCTCCCAAAGGGACTGCGACAAGTAAATTGAGAACCTTGTTAGTTCTACGTTATTTTTTTCCCCTCGAGCAATAATTTATTTATTAAAAAAGTTAAGTTTAAAATAAGTTGCAATATCCTTGGGGTTGTAATGCAACTTTATTCACTTGGATTGAGCCAAGTAGAGAAGTGTGATGTGAACACAAAAATGGTGGAAGACTGACCTAACCATCCCCTTCTCACAATTTTTTATTTTTTTTTCTAGGGTGAAGTGTGAAACGGTGAAGAAAGAAAAACTTGCAATGGAGAAAGTGGTTGATCTTTTAACAACCGAGGTCAGTTGCATATTAATTCATATAATATAATATTTTTTGGCTCCTCTGGTCCAGTAACCTTGCTGACTATTGATATTTGATCTCATTAGGTTGCGGAACTCAAGACTAAAAACGAACAGATGGCATCAGAAAATGAAGAGTTATTCTCCAAAAACTCCAAGAACCAGGAGGACATTCAGAATCTGGCCTGCAAAATAACGCTGCTTCTTAAACAGAAGGACCCGGAGGAGTGGAAGCAAGAGATTGAAGGCTACAGGACCAAAGTAAATAAGGCAGAAACGTCTTGTCATGGGCAATTTCAAATAAGTGCCCTAGTAAGTGTGCCTGTAGGCCCTGCTGTACCCCCAACTGGAAGAGGCCTCCTTGGGTGGCCAAGCCTACCTACATTGCTTCACTTTGTGCCATGCTAGCGCTGTTGGTGGTAATTCGTACAGGACTCTCCTAGATCCCATTGTATATTAAACATACTCTGAGTAACTTTTAATGTTTTGTCCATTTTTGTAGATTCTTGTATATACTGTGGCATATGGATCTTGTAAAAGATTTGCACATACTCAAGACCATCATCTGAGGACATAGTGTAGCCATTCATATAAAGGGGTTAAATGAGTTCTGCAGAATAGGTAAACCCATGGTTTCCTTCATTTTCAAACAGTGCCACCCTTGTCCACAGGCATTGTCTGGTATTGCACTTTAGTGGAGCAGACCTGCAGACCCATACTAAACCCATGTAGAGATGTTCAGCTGTTTTTTTTTGTTTGAGAAAAGTTTTCTCTAACCTCTCTTGCTTCAATCCATACCATGTGATAAAACATATTCATTGGCCACATTTTCCAAAAGTCAGACCTCCGGAGACCGACTTTATTGTTTGAGGAGCAGTGTATTGCTTCTCGCTGGGAGTGAAACATAATGAGACTTGGTGCCTTTATGTATATGTGGAAACACTCGGTGGATTTTCCTTGTTTCTTCAGGTGTCTGATGCAGAGAAAGAGTTGTCTGAGGTCAAAATGCACAATCGTTTTCTGGAGCAGGAGAACACTCGAATAAAGCAGGAAGGCGACAAGAAGGTGAGGCAAAGGTTTTCAGATGATATCCAAAGGGCAAATCATAAATGCAAAAGGTTTTGACCATTTGAGATTTGGGTGCTGAGATCTTTAGTGAGCTCTGAAGATCTCATCTGAGCGCTATGCACCTTAAGGTGGGGTCACACGCGGCGATCTGGCCTGCGATGTCGGAAGCGATGCGCGGGTGCCCGCTCGCTTCCGACATCGCAGGCCAGCTGTCGCACGGCACGACGTTGCCGGTGACGCGGCGGCGATGTGGGCGGAGCCATCGCTCGCTGGGCTGGGCTCAGCCCAGCGAGCGATGGCTCAGTAACGCTGCGATATAGGCTGGATTGCGCCGCCAACAGTGTCAGACGGCGCGATCCAGCCTAATCGCTGGTCACAGGTTGACAGGTTTATGAACATGTTCATAAACCTGTCAACCTGCGACCAGCGATAATTTGCAGTTGCGTCGCGCTGTCACACAGCGCGACGCACTTGCAATATCGCCCGCGACATCGCTGTGACGTCACTTTTCGGCGATGTCGCGGGCGACATCACCGCGTGTGACCCCACCTTTAGGCTCTGTGTAAGGCACTCCCTGCTCATAGGGGGGCAAATTTAGCACTCCCTGCTCATAGGGGGGCAAATTGAAGCTTTTGAGTCAGCAACCGTGCCTCCCTGAGAAGAGCCAGAGTGTACAGCTGTCTACAAATGTGAGAGAATGCGCAATAGGGTCTTATCTTTGTATGCCACGAATGGTAACACAAACCAGAATCTGCTCACCTGGTCCGGTTGTGTGTACCCACAACCAAGTATGAGCGCTAGGGGTCAGCTGCTGCAGGATCCTCACATCCACGGTTCACCGCGGTGCAAGCAGTACTCAGAAGCACGATGTGCCACACAATCCGCGCTGCTGCCAGAATGAAGACCGGAATTTCTGGGAATGTTGTAGCTTCATTCCTCCAATCCTACGCATTTCGGAGCTATACCAAGCGCCTTCCTCAGGGACAATCCAATGATTGTCCCTGAAGAAGGAGCTGGGTATAGTTCCGAAACGCGTAGGCTTGGAGGAATGAAGCTACAACATTCCCAGAAATTCCGGTCTTCATTCTGGCAGCAGCGCGGGTCGTGCGGCACATCGTCCTTCTGAGTACTAGAGTGTACAGCTGAACACTTTTGCTCTGTGTCAGTGAGTCATTTTATGTATAAGTGTATCTCAATGAATTAGAATATCATCAAAATGTTAATTCAGTAATTCAATGCATAAGGTGAAATGCATATATTATATAGAGTCTGTACAAGCAGTGATCTATTTCAAGTCTTTATTTATGTTAATGTTGATGATTATGCCTTACAGCCAATGAAAACCCAACATTTATTATCTCAGAAAATTGGGAGAATTAACACAACGCCAGCAAAGGCTTAATAAGCGTTTAAAATGGTCCCTTAGTCTGTGAATTATTGTTTTTCTGCAGCGCTCTAAGAACTCAGAGGTCAGCGGTCTGAGGAATGAAATCTCAATCCTGACGAAGAAACATGAAAAACTGATGAAAGAAAAGGATGCTCTGGGAGAAGAACTGAACAGATGTGTGGCCAAGGTACTGCGGGGATGGCACCCATAATGTCATGAAAACATATCCTCAAACTACCCCACCATTACTAATTAGTCTAAGGCTGTGTAGACACCATTTTTTTGTAAACATATAAGATTTTTTGCTTGCATTAACACTTGACTCCCGCTAAACAGAGACCTCACGGGCACAATTCTTCAATGTCACATATTTCGGGACAATTGAATATAATTTCGAGCAGACCGCTCCTGTTGTTCTGGTATCTCAACACTCTTATGCTGAGCTTTTGGCACTATTGTGCTTTGCCTCAAATTAATACAGTCTCTCCACAACACCAGCCCCATCCTACTCACAGGGAACAGTCCATAGAAACAACCAGGTCAGCCATTAGACACAAATTCCTTTGATGCAAGCACCCTAACAGACCCGTTCGCTCAAGTCCATGTAGAAGTCCAACACAGAGGTGCCATGGGGAAGTCATTGCCCGGGATGACCCACACAGGGCAGGGGTGGAGTACCGACGCAGGGGACAGTCCCAATTCCACGCATCCTGGACCAAGATCTACCTGTCAAACTTGCAGTTTTGGGTTAATCCAGAGGATACAGTGAAATTCCTCCTTGGGGCCGCTGTGTCTCACACAGACACAGCACTTAGTGTTCTTCACACGTCCTCTCCTCTAGTGACTGCTGTCTCTAGACATCTCTGACACCTAGTTTTATAACTTACAATCCACCCCTAGTGGGTGGGCTCACTAGTTAAACTAATAACTTTCACTTTCCTAGAAGTACCGGGGAGCAGTCATTCATCTTGGCCACTGAGTGGCAGCATACACAAAACTGCTATATAAAAGCCCTATCCAGTTTGTCTGTGTGTCAGTAAATTTGTCCCAATAACAGCGCCATTTATAGGACATCCTGTAAATTAAAGTTAATCTGGAACGTGAAGAAGCCCATAAAGGGGGTGTCACACGCGTCAATGTCGTCAGTGAGATGATCGCTGACGACATTGACAGATGATCGCTGGTGAGCTGTCACACAGGCAGACTCACCAGCGATCAATGGACCAGAGACATCGTGGAAACGATTTAAATATCGTTTCCACGATGTCTTGCTCCCGCTGCCAGCCTGCTGGAAGCGGGAGCAGGCTGGTCTCCAAGGTAAACTGCGGGTATCTAGGCAGCGCGCGCTGCCTAGATACCCAATGTGTACCTTAGTTACCAGCCTCCTCCGCTCACCGGCTGGTATCTAAGGTACACAGCGGGTAACTAGGGACCCTAGTTACCCGCTGTGTACCTTAGATACCAGCCGGTGAGCCGAGGAGGCTGGTAACTAAGGTACATATCGGGTATCTAGGCAGCGCGCGCTGCCTAGATACCCGCAGTTTACCTTGGATACCAGCTTCCAGCGCTTGTGAGAGGCGCTGGGAGCTGGAATATCGCTACTCCCGATGTCACACGCAGCGATGCTGCGTGTCCACCGGGCGACCATCGCCAGGTTTTAAAACTGATTCTAAAACCTGGCGATCATCAACCAGCGATTTATCGTGCAGGCGATATTGACGCGTGTGACATACCCTTAAGTTTGGCTGATCAATCAGAGAAAACAGTGCCACCTATAGGACATCTGTGACTGGGAGGTCCACTTGCCATCCAGGGCACTGGCTGCAGCGCAGGCATTCATTATCGCCTGCGCCAGGGTCTACGCTGTCATACCCTTGAAGCCGACCCATGCTGCTGCTGCACCTCCTCCCATTTGCGTTCTGTATGCAAGCTGGCACTGCGGCTTCTCAGCGTACAGGGGGAAAGAGACTGCGCACACAGGGAGAGACAGCATGGGGGAGAGTCGGCACAAGGTGGGAGAGCTCACAAGGGGGTAGAGAGAGTGCACACCGGGAGAGAGACAGCTCACAGGGGGGAGAGAGCTCACAGAAGGATGGTGAGCAGCAGCGGCCGCGCCTGCCACGCTGTGCCCCCCATACAGCAGCGGGTTTCCCATGCCCTCCTCGGTGGTGCTGCGATTAGTAGCAGGAGTATTTGGATTAATATATAATTGCACGTGTTCTAAAATCGCCCGATACATTAGTATACACAGAAATTTGTACCATGTCAACATAGATACACACAAGTCCATAACACAGCAATATATGTACAAGAGCTCAGCATTTCCCCACGGTGGGGGGAACAAAGTCCTAGGCCCCTTTACACACCGATGCAGTCACCAAGTTTTCTCAGGCGAAGCTGCTGTAGAAAAAAGCCGGTAACATTTTTCATATATTTTCATTAAGAAAGCAGACAGCAGAAGACCCTCAAATAATGAATACAAACCCTGAAGAGGTTAAAAGAAGTAACAAAAGGCTGAATATATGCACAATAATATCTTTATTTTACATTACTGTGCATTCATGTTTTGTACCAGAGATGTGGTCCCTGCTTCCCCTGTAGGTAAATCTAGTCTTGTTAGCCAAGTGGGTGTGGTCATTAATCTTTTAACTCTTTTGAATGATGTTTTAAAGTCCATGCCCAGTTAGGTAACAAAATAAGATTTACATACAGGGAACAAGGAGCCATTAATCAGGAATGGAGAGGAGCAGGAACAAAAGAAAAACATTATTGGATTTAGGAGTACAGCGGCATTTACACAAAAAGCAACATTTATGGCAAGCGACAGGTCGCATTTTAACCCCTTTACAACCAAAGGCGTAGTAGTAGTCCTTGGCCATGTCCCTCCCTTTGATGCGAGCTCACGCGTTGAGCTCGCATCATCCTCCACATGTCAGCTGATCTGATCATCTGACATGTGAAGCCAACAGCACCGATTGGATCAGCGATTGTGAGGTCAATCACTGACGGCACAATACAAAGTGCCACAGCAGGATCACGCTGTTCCCTGCCGGCATTAGAAGTCCAGTGATGCGAGCATGGGACCTCTGTGTTACCTTGGCAGACCAGGGTTCTATGATGGCAGAGATGCTGGCAAAATCATTTCCCGTAGATGCTCGGCTTCCACAGAAAGTGATAATTTCTCCTGTTCAGAAGTGCAGCAGCACGTCTGTGAACAGGAGAAGCGATGGGACTGTGCAGTGCTGAGACCCCCTAGGGGGCAGTGTAAAATACAGAAGAAAAATAATAAAGTTCAAATCACCCTCCTGTTGCCCCATTGAAAATAAAACTATAGGGAATAAATAAAAATACACATTTGGTATTGCCGCATTTAGAAATGCCGGATCTATAAAAAAAATAAATCAATCAGTTCGGTAATCTTCGCAATGAGAAAAATTATAAAGTCCAAAAGCTAAAATTTAGTTTATTTGCTCGCTGCAACATTGCAATAAAATGCAATAACGGGCGATCAAAACATCACATGTACCCAAACATGGTATCATTAGAAACGTCAGCTCTAGACGCAAAAAATAAGCCGTCACGCAGCCCCAGACCCCGAAAAATGAGGACACTACGGGTCACAGAAAATGGTGCAAAAGCGCAATTCTTTATCTTTAAAAACTCCTGAATTGTTTTTCACCACTTGGATACCAGTAAAAATATACATGTTTGGTATCTACAAGCTCGTATCGACCCCAGGCCTCCTACCGACACGTCAGTTTTACCATATCGTGAACATGATTAATAAAAAACAAATATGTAATTGTATTTTTTTTTTTTTGCAATTTCACAGCAGTTGGAATTGTTTCCCTTTTTTTGTACACTATATGGTAAAATAAATGATTTCATTCAAAAATTCAACTCTGTCCCGCAAAAAACAAGCCTCATGTCTATATTGACGGAAAAATAAAAAACGTTATGGCTCTTGGACGAAGTGGAGGGGAAAACTGATAATTGCCCGGGGGTGAAGGGGCTAATTAGTAAAATATGCAAATTTCTATCTGAAAGGTGCTCCTAAAAAACACTCTGGTCATCCTTTCACCTGGCGCACAGGGACCGCTCATTAGTGAACTACTCCACCTCTGTTCTGCCATCTTTGATACTTCTCCAAGCTGTACTTTGTTTTCTTGAGTGACCTGCGGTTGTTTGTATCTTCCTCCGTTCTGTAAGCCGCTCATTATCCTGTTTTCTCAGTCTTCTAAAGTTGGCCTCCTGGAGAATAAACTAACGAGCCTAAAACAGGAACAGAAGACATGGGAGCAGCAGTCACTTTCTCTAAAATCTCAGGTCACCGCATCTCAGGAGAAGGTAAGTACAAGCTGGCATTACTCTGGGCAGCTCTATGCTCGATAGGGGAACAGCGCCCCTCGCGCACACTGTGTGTAGTACTGCAGCAGGGTTTTCTATTTTGTTCATCTCTAATTCACATTATTTCTGCTCTTTTAGATTCATAGTTTGGAGGAAAACCTGCAAGGCGTCAGCCTCCAGATGTCTCGCATCAAGTCAGATCTCCGGGTCGCACAGCAAGAAAAGGAGTCATTAAAACAAGAAGTGATGTCACTACACAAACAGCTGCAAAACGCCAACTCTAGGGTGAGAGATTTACTGCTCACGTGAGACAACATTATCATAAAATAATTAATGATGATAACAATTACTATTTAAATTTTACATATTAATCTAATGGTGAGTGCAGCTCTGGGGTATAATACTGATCCTGTAACTGCACCAGCAAAATAGTGAGTGCAGCTATGGGGGATGATACAGGATGTAACCCAGGATCAGTAATGTATGTACACAGTGACTGCACCAGCAGAACAGTGAGTGCAGCTCTGGAGTATAATACAGGAGGTAACTCCGGGTTAGTACATGATCAGTAATGTATGTACACAGTGACTGCACCAGCAGAATAGTGAGTGTAGCTCTGGAGTATAATACAGGATATAACTCAGGATCAGTACATGATCAGTAATGTAATGTATGTACACAGTGACTGCACCAGAAGAATAGTGAATGCAGCTCTGGAGTATAATACAGGCGGTAACTCAGGATCAGTAATGTAATGTATGTACACAGTGACTGCACCAGCAGAATAGTTGTAAAATTGCCTTTGGAGATGAAAAGCGTTTTGAACTAGATGTTGAGATTCTGCTATTTAGAAAGATCTCATACTTTATTGTCTGTCTCCTATTTTGCTTTTTTTGCATATATGTAGAAGCAGGTTCTGGAGATGGCCATGCACTCCTCAGGGTTTCAGAACCAGCAGAAGAAGCAGTACTGGGATGACCTGGAGAGGCTGATGGCGCAGGAGCAGCAGCTTCTAAGACAGGAGAATGAGCGACTCCAAAGGGATGTTCAGAATACAAAGAGCGATCTTAATCAGTCCAGGGAAAAGGTACAATGTCGGGGATCATGTGGCTTCTTGAGATCACTTCCTTCTACTGGAGAAGTATTTTCAATGCCTGAATTCCTCTGTGCTGCTGTTTGTCCTGATTCCTTCCAGTATGGGCGATGAGTAGTGATGGGCGAGTCCTAAATTACTCGGAATCGCTTGACTCTAGCGAGTCCGAGCCCGGGACTCGCTACTCGTGGCGAGTCTAGCGAGTCCAATGTTAATGAATGGAGAAGCAAGTAATAGCGAGTAGTGTGCGATTTACAAGTCGCAGATGTGTCTCAGAAGCTTCAGCCTGAAGCAATCCTAGTTTTGTCAGAGGCTCTGACAAAACTAGGATTGCCATTGACTTGCATTGGACTCGTTTACTGTGCAAGTAATCGCTGGGAAACTCGCACAGTAAGGAATCCGGCTGTCTGCTCTGTGCAGGCTGCCGCAGCTCCAGGGTCCTAGAGCCCGCCTGCTCTTCCTGTGTGTAGCAGAGCTGAGATTGTTCTCAGTCTGCTCATCCCTGTGCATAGACATCTATATCTATGCACAGGGATGTAGCAGAGAGGACATCGCGTTTTGGACTACGTCGGACGGGAGAGTATTTTTTTAATTAAAGATGGAGTCCCTAATGGCTTTTTTTTTTTATTTATAATAAAAAATTTTCTCTGTGTTGTGTTTTTTTTAAAACAATTTAATAGAAATTCATGGCGGTCATGTCTAATATTGGCGTGACCGCCATAAATTTCGGGCTTAGGGCCAGCTGATAATACAAAGCTGGCCCTAACCTCTTTATTACCCAGCGTGCCACCGCCACCAGGGCCGCTGGAAGAGCGGGGTTCAGCACCAGAGGCTGGCGCTTCAATGAACGCGCCATCTTCTGGGGCGGCTGCGGGCTGCAATTTGCAGCGGGGGGTGCCCAGAAAGCTTGGGCCTCCCTGCGCTGCGGATTCCACCCCCCAGCTGCTTAGCTGTACCTGGCTAGACATAGAAATTGCGCGGAGCCCCACGCATTTTTTTTTTATTATTTCATGAAATTCATGAAATAATAAAAAAAGAGGGCTCGCCTATATTCTTGTGTCCGGCCAGGTACAAATAGGCACCTGGGGGTTGGGGGCAGCCCGTCACTGCCTGCTGGAT
Source organism: Allobates femoralis (assembly GCA_033576535.1). NCBI lineage: Eukaryota > Metazoa > Chordata > Amphibia > Anura > Aromobatidae > Allobates > Allobates femoralis. The sequence continues at coordinate 39,837,148 of JARQOC010000012.1, forward strand.
CCGGCCGGTTCCAGAAATACGGCGAAGCCCACGTCATTTTTTTTCTGAAAAATCAATAAAACATTCCTAAAAAAGGGACTGCATCTTTATTAACCCCTCGCCCATGGTCCATGGGGTAATAAAGATGCAGTCCCTTTTATTTACATTGTTTTATGGATTTGTCAGAAAAAAATTTGACGTGGGCTTCGCCGTATTTCTGGAACCAGCCGGATCCAGCAGGCAGCGACGGGCTGCCCCCAACCCCCAGGTGCCTATTTGTACCTGGCCAGACACGAGAATATATGGGAGCCCTTTTTTTTTTTTTTTTTATTATTTCATGAAGAAATAAAAAAAAAATGCGTGGGGCTCCGCGCAATTTCTATGTCTAGCATGTCTGTGCACAGGGAGAGCAGGCGGGCTCTAGGACCCTGGAGCTGCGGCAGCCTGCACAGAGCAGACACAGAGCAGACAGCCGGACTCAGCTCGCAAAGTAACAGCAGTTACTTTGCGAGTTTCCCAGCGATTACTTGCACAGTAATGAGACCAATACAAGTCAAAGGCAATCCTAGTTTTGTCAGAGTCTCTGACAAAACTAGCATTGCCATTGATTTGCATTGGACTCGTTGCTGTGCGAGTAATCACTGGGAAACTCGCAGAGTACCGAGTCCTGCGAGTCCCTTACTACTCGTCGAGTAACTAGTCCTAGCGAGTAGACTCGCCCATCCCTAGCGATGAGTAGTAAATTCCAGTGGACGGAATACTGTTTTAACTCACTTTGGGCCTGTTATGCTACATTTCGGCGAGTTTCATTTTGCCTGTGTTTTGCAGGTACGGCAGTTGGAGTCCAACATAATCTCCCTGAAACATCAGAAGCAGCAGAGTCAGTCCAGCCTGGCGAAAGCCATGGAGCAGGAAAAGTGCAGCCTAAAGAGGGAGTGTGAGCAGCTCCAGAAAGAACTCCATGCCGCAAACAGGAAGGTTGGTTATGTGCCCTATATGATTCGGGTTATGCCTATTTTAGGAGGTCACTAACCCTAAAGTTACAGAAGTGTTACTTGATGGAGAGCGGAGCATGGGACGGCGCTGTAGAGTTACTGACTGATGAAATTGTCCTCGTTTAATCTACAGATTAGTCAGCTAAGTGCTATAGAACAGGATTTGGAAGCCATCAAGGCCGAAAATGAAGTCTTACGAGCGAAACAGGGAAAATATGAAGATCCGTTCATGGAAGTAAGTAACAGAGCACTTGTGTAAGTAGATTTTCTTTCCTTAAGGGTACCTGCAGAATTCCCCTATTAGGTCCATACAAGCGAGTGGATGTGGTTGGCAGCTGTTCACATTGTCTGCTCATTTTATCCCAGTCCTTTCCCTTGTGCAGTCCAGCTGATCCGTCATGTCTGGTACAGCACCTTTGTCTGCACAGGATTTAATTATTGGACTCTTGTCTCTCTGGAGTTTCAGAAATGTTGGTGTTTTTTTTTTTTCCTTTGAGTCATTTGGACAAATGTCACCTATCTTATTGTTTTTCCCTGTTTTCTTGTTCTGTCCTTTACCTCCCTCGTGTTTAGACCTCAGGAAATCTCAGAGAAGGGTGCAGTTCTGATTCTGAGATCTATGGTAACATTATCTGAGTGCTATAAATCCATCATTGCATGACCGTTGTGTCCTGGTGTCTCATCCACTCATTATAGTGTAATATCTGGTACGATCCACCCAAGAAGCAGGACATCCTCTAGTGGGGCTGGTATGATCCATAGGTTAGGTGCAGGAGGACAGACCTCAGCCTGAACAACTAGGCACAACTTTACTTTTGTTCTATAACTTTTGTGTGGGACAGTTACATAATTGCTCAATATTATAGTCACATATGAATACTCACACGTACATGTATATTACATATAAACAAGTACATACATGTATACATTTAGGGTACCATATCTGAGAGAAAATGACATGGGCAACACATCCAAAATCATAAGTTGATCTAATGCCGCCAGGCAAAAATTAATAAAACTGAACATGAGTTTCTTAGTTTAACATTCTGTTCAGACTGTATGAAGTTCACTGCCACGTCAAGGCAAACCTCTGATCAGACTGTATGAAGTTCACTGCCACGTCAAGGCAACCCTCCTAGTGGGTCCCTAACTATAAATTGCCTTAAAGGTGCAGCGTCATGCATAAACCACCATTGCAGCGGGAATGAACTAGCAGGGCAAGCGGCTTGGCACCCCATCACACCCATTCTGTAAGGCGGAGTCCCTATGACTCCAGGCCCCATTGCTGTAAACTGAGAACAAAAAGGCCTCATTCACACTGAGCTTTTGTGCTCTGGTTTTGGTGATTTGTTTTTGGTCCAGTTTCTGCAGCAAAAATTGATCCTCTTTGTGATGCTTTTTTTTGCAAGCATAAAAACAACAAAAAATGCATCATCCATTTGTGCTGCTTTTTTGATGTTTTCTTAGTGCGGTGCTTTTTCAAAGCAAAAATGCAACACCCTTCCATAGGGGGGAGACAGACAGAAACACACAAGGGCAAAATAGACTGGACCCCTCTATATATGTTTTAGATGTGTGTGAAATAAATGTTGCAGTGGAGGAGTATACACCTGCATGTGAGCATTCTCTATTACATGTACCTGCAAAAGTATTCAACCCCTACACATTCTACCAATTTGCAAGCACAGGTGCCTAGGCATCCCTTTCTGCACCTCTAGAGGGTTCATAGTTTGTCAGAGCAGTTCATGCAACCTCTTTAGACTCCACTTGTCATATTTTAATTTCAGCTCATCAATATTCCGTATTGTTAGAGTATATTGCATGACGTGAGGAATTTTGAGTTTTGTGTGTGACTTTTTGCACAAGATGGTTGACCATTGCAGAGCTGCATGTGTGTACTATGTGGTTTTCTGCAGTGCATTACAATACACTGCATCATATGTTACCTGGACATCCTTGCAAAGGACTGCCGACGAGCAGTAGGGTGGTCAGTACAATGAGTATAATGGTGTCTAACCAGCAGGCGGCTTCCTTTCCAGATGCGGCACTCTTCTTCCAGTGCCACCCATAGCCACTCTCCACGCCAGCAGCAAGCTTGTGCCACCATACCACGAGAACAATACCTGCAGCTCCAGGTGGACCGAAGAAGCCAACCGCATCAGGCAACAGCAGATAACCGCAGCTCTGACAACAGCTCTCCACAGGTTGGTGCCGTCGCCCTCCCTTTCAGATTACCTGTTGTATGTGTTACCATGCAGGGTACCCTTTCTCTGGTTATGCCGGCTCATATAAACCCACAATTCATTCCATTATGGCATGCATTCAATTCAATTCAACTACATTGGTGCATTGTTTCCATCCATGTCTGTGAATTGCATCTCACCATGCAGTGAAAGTCCTCTGGTACCCATCACCCAAGCTTAAAGGATGGCTTCCATTAATGTTTGTGCTATATACATGTCTTTATGGATTTAAACAAGTTATCTGCCATTTTTATATAATGCTTTAAATTCAGTTTAAAAGTTCTTTGTTTTTCTTCATTGGATTAGTGGTGGCACTGTTGCATTGTCATCTATGGAAAAACTGTTAGTGTCACAGTGGTGAGAAAAGGTACTGCAGGTGTAAAGTAATACAAATAGACAGTTTTTCGGTAATATTCCACCAGAAATGGCAGATTTCTTGTAATCATTATATCCCATCGATATAATTAGAATATATAATATACATGTGTTTTTATATGTTAACATGTAGATGTGTGTATGAGTTTAAAACGTTTCTCTATGTAACTTTTATTAGCAATTTAGTAAAATGCCTGATCCCCTGAAACTCCAGTCATCAGCCTGTGCTCTTACATAATGTAACAGCTTCACTCCTCTATACATTGTATCTCCTCTCTATGCTAGTAGCATATAGTGATATATTATAATTGGGTTCATGAACACCCAAAAAATCTAAAATGATCTAATGACCAACCACCACTGGCTGATCTAATCTAGGAAGCATAACATAGATCCCCTGTACTGGATCGCAGAATTAAATCCGGCACCTGTGCCTTCTGTTGTCCCCTTGTGTTCTGTAGCAGAAACTGCTTTCCCCCTACATGTATATAGCAGCCCCCATGTAATCCTGCATGCCTCCATAAACTGCTTGCTGTGTATATGTTTCCCTGTGTTAGCGATAGCATTGTCATGTAGCTTGTGTGTTTAACCTTTAACAGTTTTATGAACATTTCTACCGCTGATGTCAACTTCCAAAGGCTTCCTAATGTCCCAACGGGTCTTACACAAGCTTTCTAGAGTTAGAAAAACATGGCTATTACCCCCTGTCCAAAAAAAAATAAAAAATCGGCACGACACTTGTGTGTGGTATTGCTGAAGGTATTGGGTCTGAGGTTCAATCCAAGACACAACCCATGAACTGAGATGGCGCTGTTTTAATGTGAAAGCAGCTATGTTTAACTGAAGGACTCCTTTAGAATGGTTTTGCTTCTGCTTGAGCGTATTAAGTCTTTGCGCCTCATCCTCGCATGTCTGACATTCAGAGTGCTAGTGCAGACTGTCATATCCAGACTGCCCTCTGCTTTGTAGGAGACCAAACATCGTGGTCAATACTTGGACTGTGAATATCAGATGTGTTAAACGGCCTAAGTCTTTCATTTATATCCCACAGCAGCCTTGTCTTTGCCTGCAGGCTACACTTGCTGGCTTTTGAGATGCTTATCTAGGTGCTCCTTGCATGTAAAATAGGTATTCCCCATGACCACTCCAAATTGCGCACCCCCTTAAAGTGTGTTTGACTCTGGGGCTATGCCCAATAAATAGTCTCTCCGACAATTTGTAAAGAATCTTTAGTATTCGCTGCTTCCGGGAGAGGTTTCGCCGTTTTCCCAGGGTTTGGGAGAGATGACAAGTAAAATATAGACAAGCTAGGCTCCAGAACCTATGGCAATTTTGGTGAACTTAGTGTTTACATCTAAGACCGAGATTGGTGTAAACAGAAGGGGGCCACAGTATTGAGGCCAAGGGTCCACATGTCTGGACTTTATGGAAGTTGACATCTATGCTAGAATGTTTCCCCCATGCCTTGCATGTTCCATGTTGGGGATCCTCACATGGTGAAATGATTGCCATTTTTGTCTTAAGTTAAAACTGGGGTGAAAAGTACCAATGACCTTTCTCCCATAGGCCTTGCTTCCGGAGCAACGAGCGCTGCATGCAGACTCTTATAGACGGATTGGCCACCTCTGAGAATGTCTTCTTCTAACGAGAACCTAACGTTAACCTACCCTAACACCACTGGCATAAGCTGAGAAAGACCTTGTTGAGGGCATGGCGCCCAGCTGCTTGGCTGTTCCTTTCTTCCTTTATTTTTAACCTTCACAGTATTAATATGCTCCCTTCTCCTGCACAAGGCGATGGCGGTGAACCAATGGGCGTAAGAATGAATCTTGTTTGTTCGCTGAGGATCTCAAATGGGGACTTTGCACTTTCCTGTCTCCCTACTTCTGTCCTCATTGAGAATCTCGGTGATCTGAGAAGTCTGTGTTCTCATAGCTCCCCACCCCCTCCCAAAAAAAAAAAAAGTCTAAAAACTATTTGTCAAGTTATTAGAAATATATTCAGCGGTGGTTGGCGGCCGTATTAGTTGGCACTCGGCATTCATAAGCAATGGCTGAATAGAATTTGTAGTGACTTGACAAACAAGAGCTTCATTTACAAGTGTTTTTTTTTTTGTTTTTTTTCCCCTTTTTTTTCCCCTTTTTTTGGGGGGGGGCGTTGGGGGGCTTTAGAATTTCTTGTAATTACTAATGTAGTAATAATGTGTGTAAAATACCTTATTTAAAAAAAACAAACTACGAATCATCAGTTTTGTGTAAAGTTTTATGTATTTATACTATTTATTAGATTCGCTCTTCGTCCACTTGATATATTTATATTTTCTTCCTCCTTTTGTAACGTTTTTGACCTGAGAAATGACGTTTTATACGCGGCACGTTGCAGATTTATCAGCCTCTTTCTACTGGAAATTTGTCAAAATTTGTAAGATACTTTTGGAAGAAACCACAGATGTTTTGATGCTGGGAAATAAAACTCTTTTAATTACAGAAATGTTTTTTTCTGTTGTTATTATTAATTAGCTTTTTTATTAGGTTTATAAAATGGTACATCATTTTTATACAAAGCATCTGCTTATGGGGACAGTAGCATAGACGTTGGGTTCAGAGCTTATACCCTTAGGCCAGGGTCAGAGAAGCATATATTCCCTACAAGAGAATCTGATCAATTATAAGAACATTGATCCAAGTTTGATCTGAGTGTTGGCTTGGTGTGATCTGATTCTTTAGCATTAGAGAATCCTTGCATGCTACAGGAGAAGATGAGAACAAACTTTCCCCATCTCCTCCATTCTGTGAGTCTTCGGAAATAAGACTGCGCTTGGATGTCATCAGGGTGCAATGTAATGGTTTCCACGCATTCGTAGACTTGAATAGGTGCACGTCACCCAATTGCACTACCACTTGCAGCATGCTTCCCTTTTTATCTCATGCCGTATCTTTATGAAAAAAAAAAAACTTATTGGTACTGCCTCATAGTATGATATTGGTCTGAGTGCAACCCGATAAATTATTGCATACCACATGTTATACAGTGGTGTGAACAAGCCCAAATAGTGAGAGAAAAAGTGTTAAAAGAGAGATGCACCCAAATTTCCCTACAGTGTTGATTCTGCCCTTGTCGTGACTTAATGTCGCCACCACGACTGGTGGATGCTGTGACTGAATGATTGTGACACACCATAATTGACTCTAAGACAAAAAAGGTAGAGAGGTGCACCTGGTGGTCCTAGTGGAGGAGGGTAGGAGGTGAGAATGTTGTGAACCTTATGCAGTTTTGCACCCCTGCACAACCACAGTGTAGGCCTTTAGTGTGTATCGCTCACCTTGCGAGTCACTGGCACTCTAAGCTGAGCGGATCACATGAGATGTGACGTCATCGAAGGTCCTTGACTCCTGGACTCTATGTTAGCTCGCTCGCTGAAGCCCCACAGCACCAACCGCTTACCCACATAGAGGAATTTCGGAGAAGATTAGAGGAGAACCAGGGAGCAGGATACAGCAAGCACTGTAATTGACTGGTCTCATGACTGACTTCTGCCTCTAAACCATGAAAGAATAAATCCTACAACCACATAACGACGTAATGCTTCAGATTCAACATGACTGACTGAACATGGACACAACGTCCTCATTAATGCCATGATTACTAATAAGACACCATGACTGTGTTAAAGAAGTTATCATGTACTACTCATTGTCAGACCTCTTGTTCTCTCTTTTTCACTATGAACCATTCCTAGTTTATCATATCTATTCGCTCTGAACTTTGAATAGCCCTAAAGCTGAATATTATGTGAACATAGTTGAAGGTTAGAAGACTGATAAAAAGGTTCCGTCCTTGTCTTTATCATACAAATGGTCCTAACGTCAGTGGACCATAGACATGTAGATGCCTGGCAGACATCCCGACTGCTAAACAATACTAAATTAATTAGTGCGACTATCATATAGATTAGTAACGGTATTGGATGATTTTACACTGATTATGGAGCATATTTCGCATATTTGATTTCTTTACCATTTTTTAGATGTCACTTTTTGTTATGTATCAAGAACCTTGAAAATGATTTAAAAACTGTACCCTTGAATAAATGATGCAATTCTCTCTTTGAAAGACTCTGCTGCGTCTTGAGTATCTCCAGGACACGGTATACCAGTGTCAATCCTTTTAATTTCTCTTATTAATCAGTCTACTCTGGTTAGTTTTGAGTGTCCTGCTTTCACACTTGGAGGCCCTTAGCGAGATATTTAATTTATTTCCTCTTTATGTTTACCTTGGACTGAACAACGCCTACCCTCCCCCCCGGATGGAGAGGTGCTAGACCCGGGGTAAGTTGAGCCAGTGTCTCTCTCTCCGAGAGGGGTGGCACGCGTCAGTCTGAGGGGACCACGAAACGGGAAATTCTCAGGTAGACTGGTTTATACTTTTTATCTTGTTTTCTTTTCACTTTTACTCTTTAATTCTTGTCTTGCTTTGTGGAGTCTGTAATAAGTATTATTTGTTTTCTGTTTCTATAAGTACATAAGTTGCTATATGTAATAATGTGCAATAAGCTGTTTGTTTTTTTCCTTTTTAAATACTGGTATGTTAATTTCACTGCCCAATAATTACATTAATTCAGTTAAGTTAAGTTGTTATAAAACAGCACGGTACTTCTCTCGTGTTATCTGTTTATGTTCTGCTTTCTCTTGGAATGTTCTGTGCATAGCGAGCAGGCTGGTGTGACAATTTGCAGCTTTTCACTTCCACTCTCTCGCTCTTCGCCCTCCCTCCTTGCTCAGCCGTGCTGACAACGGAAGATTGTTTTGCTGTCACTACATCGTAGCTTAGGCTGTGTTTGCCAATTGCCATTAATGCACTGTCGTAGACTAAGAGTCCATTCGTAACTGTGTGAGAACACCACTCACTCCTATCACTATGCCATGCCTCACCATTGCCACCACTGCACCTGATGGTGTGTCGGGTTGCTTGCAATAAACTGAATCAGGCTGCGAGGCTGGCACTGTTACTCTGTGTCTGGCCGGTTGGCTGCTGCCACAACATCTTGCTGTCTAAATACACGACTGGCTGCTACAGACTAAAAGGAATTAATGATGTTTATATGTTTATGGGTGAATAATGTTTTGGCCATCGAGTCTTCTGTGCCCATATCTCTGACTTCCAAGCTCATGCAGATCATATTGATCTGGCCACTGCTGGTATAAGGGGTGATCTTAGTTAAGGACCACATCTCTATGCAGCATCGAGATGTTGATGCCTCCTTCGGTCCTGTTGAGTGTTTTTTCCAAACTAAGCTGTAGGGTGCATCCAATGCTGCATCGGCAGAGAGAGAAGATGCTCAGAAGACCCATCGTAGAATGAGGAATCCTTCAAGAGTTCGATCTATAGTGAAGTTTTCCCAACAATTTTTCATCTGAACCGATTTCGATATGTAAGTGATCTTCATTGATCATACAAATAAATGATCTACATGAATGAATAGATGGGAGAGACAGGGAACTCTAGGGAAAAGCCAGCAATTTCTGTACTCCGTTCTGAATTGTTGCTTATCATGTTGTGTTCTTCCTAGAGTGAACCAGAACAGCTGCTTAAAAAGATGGAGGTCCGAATGCTGGAAGTGGAGCAGAAACTAAGAATCGTGAAGATGCTTCTGCAAGAAAAAGTGAATCAACTGAAAGAACAAGTAAGATTTTTCATTGGCGAGAGGTGTACGTAGCATTCGGTTGAGTGTGGTCCCAGTCCTTAGTTGTCTCCATGTACCTTGCTATAGAGTGCTAGACATCCCTATAAAGAAAAACTTTTTTTCCCAGCAACCTGGGGTTAGTGATTGGCATAAGCTCCCGTAGCAGTGGATACAGATAGGCGGCTCTGATTTATGCAGGAAATTTGGAGCTCTGGATCAAACATCCATGGCTCTTCTAACACTTTCTCTTTTGTCTTGAAGGTGGTGAGAAACTCCAGAGCAGATGCTCAGATTAAAGATTTATATGTGGAAAACTCCCAGCTCCTCAAGGCTCTGGAGATGAGCGAGCAGAGACATCAAACTGCCGAGAAAAAGAACTACTTACTGGAGGAGAAGATCTCAGGACTGAGCAAAATAGTGCGAGAGTTGACACCCGCTGGTCTGGGTGGAGCGCTGACAACACTGCGGAGGTCTTAACCTCCATAGATGCTCTTAAACTTTCCATAAATGACGCCGACACAGAGTACTGAACTAGTTATTCGTGGGGTTGTCAGGCAGCCCAACCCTAGTACTCACGTCACCCTGAAGACCACCAGATGTCTGCTGCTGTCGCAATTGGACCATAGCGGCAAATGATTTGCACATGTACATTAGTCTTGGTCGGATATATTTTTGCCTCTACTGCTGAGTTTTGCAGAAAAAATTCTGGCCGCTTTTTTTTTGGGGCTGGAAATGTCCTTGATTTTGGATTATATTAGTCTTGATATCTCATTAATATTTGTCCACTCCGGCTATATAATTCTAGAGCTCCCTAGGCACTCCTATTTTTGTTTTAAATTATTATTTCATAGCGATAGAGGAGTATCATGAGGCCTTAATCTAGTTCCCCCTCCCTCAGATACCTTCATTCATCTTTTCCTTTGTGCCCCAGTGGCTTTCATTCATTACCCCTCCAGGGACATAAATCCATTACCCTCCTCTCCCCTAGGTTCGGGGGGGATATATGAATGCTCCATCTTCCATATTGGATTGAGACATCCACTTGCCCATCAAGTCTTCTTGGCCGGGTATATAACTGAATTGTCGTCCACACAGATGGATCGTGTTGGCCCCTAGGTGCCTAATTAGTTGCTTTGGGCCCCGATCTGCTACCTAAAACTCCTCTGTGGATGCCCCTGCCATTTGTCAGCATCGGTTCTCAGGCATAATGCCCAGTTTCTGGACCGTTCCTGCTTTCTTATCGAACTGTGATTATTTAGAGTATTTGTTCTCATAGAACTTCTAAGATGTAAGGTTTTCTACCTCATATTATCTGAATAATGTGGTCTGGCTCTTACTTGTTCCATTATGCGGCCTTGAAGTAAAGGCCTAAATTATTCAAGTCTGGTTGCTAGGGGAAGACCGCTTGACAACCATATCAGTATGCTGGTTGTTGGCACGGCCTAGTTGTTATCCCTAGCAACTAGACTGTAAATTAACATTTCAAAAGCCTGAATAAGCCTAGCTAATAGGGAAGGACTATTTAACAACCATATCAGTATGGTGCTTGCTCGGCATTATATTCCTAGCAACTAGACATAAATACTGTCCATTTTAGGGCTGAACTTGCAGTGTAGGCCCCAGAGAGAAGATGAAGCAGCTCAGCTCGCCTTACTAATCACATTTTTCTAAAAAAAATAGATTAGGCTCCTTCTAAAACATAAAAGATAAATTTTGTTTTGCAAAAAAATAGGAAAACTTAGAAAATGCTAAATTATACATCCATAGTGATTATTGTTGCCATGGGTGGCATTATGACATTACTTTTTTAGTTTTTATCCACTGCCTCAATTATATCGCTTTGTGTGAACATGCCACAGAGACGTACTGTGATGGGGCTTACAAAAGGTCCCCAAAATGATGCTTGAAATGTTGGGGGTTGTAGTCTTGAAGCCAGGGTACACACTTATGGTCTGTAGCACTGCCTTGAATGCCCGTGATTTAATGATTTATGTATCTTATTTATTTCTCACTGCCATCAAATGAAGTTTAATTACGTCGGCAATTATGGATTTTCAGTTGTGTCCTAATGTAGGATCATGTGATCGGCGCTCGTCAATATTTCACACTGTGCCGGTGATAAATGGCTTCACGAAAAAGGAAAATGGAAAAAAAGTATAATAAAAACAAAGTTTACATCAGACTTCTTTTTGCTGTGCTTTCCATTTATGGTGCAGGGTGGTGACAGATACGGCGTGTAGATGTGGCCGAGGTGGGATTCGAACCCACATCCCCAGCAACCTCATATTGCTACCAGACAGGTCTCAACAGCTCCGTCGCACCTGATGGTACAGTAAAATGAGCTCACTATTCATATGTCCTTAATGGCAAAGACTTTTGCCTTCGGAAGAGCCAAAAAAATGGACCCGCTGCCAAATTGAACCTGCCCCTGCTGTCAAAATAACCCGCCCCTGCTGAATATTTAGGAGAACTTGGTTGTCAGTTGCTTGTTTCCAGCTGATTTGCATTTATCAGTTAGCGATCGCTCTGTAGACTGCACAACCTGTAGGATGGGTGGCACCGTGGCCTTGCAGCCAGGGCTGTGGAGTTGGTTAGCCAAACTTACAACTCAACTCTGGCTCCAACTCCTTAATTTTCCTGAATCCAACTCCACCAAAATGGACCCAGACTCCAACTCCACAGCCCTGTCTGCAGCGCTGGGGTCCTGGATTCAAATCCCACAAAGGACAACATCTGCATGGAGATTGTATGTTCTCCCTGTGTTTGTGTGTGTCTTCCAGGTTCTCCAGTTTCCTCGCACACTTAAGACATACTGATGGGCTGTTTAGATTGTCAGCCTCAATGGAGACAGTTTTGCAAAAGTATGTAAAGCGCTCAGGAATATAATGGCACAATATAAGTGAATAAATATTATATTCTTGTAGATAGGTATAGTACTATACTAGTTATATTCTTGTACATATTGGACAGTATTATAGTATATACATTCTTGTACATAGGGGCAGTGTTATAGTACAGGGTGGGCCATTTATATGGGCTCACCTAAATAAAGTTGGATCCAAAAAGGCCGACTTCAAAATGGCCGCCATGGTCACCACCCATCTGGAAAAGTTTTCTCTCTCCCATATACTAATGTGCCACAAACGGGAAGTTAATATCACCAACCATTCCCATTATATTTAGGTGTATCCATGTAAATGGCCCACCCTGTAGTTATACTCTTGTACATAATATACAGTATTATAGTACATACATACGCCTTTAGAAAGACTGCATGGACCAAGGCTCATCCCAACTGAACGCCTGAACTCTTTAACTGTGAGTGGTACTACTCAGACAACACAGGGTGAGGGAACCACAAAATGGTAAGGCTTTATTGAATCCCCAACAATCAAAGGCATATAACACATAACTAAGCACAACACACAATGTAACAGGCAGCAGAGTCTCAATATTCTGCTGGCTCACCAGGGATTAGAATGTTCATGCCTTCAGGGCTTCCAGGGCCACTTACTCCAATCCAGCAGCACCCCGCTTTCGGCTGGTATCCACAGAGAAAGGAATAGTGGCAAGCATAAGAAGCTGAGCACGGCAAAGTCTGTAGCCAAGTGACCGAATTGTCCCAACCTCTTGTGTATCTTCCATATGTAGCTTCTGTTATTTCAGCCGAATCTTATGCCGAGCTCATGCAGAAAAGAATCCAGTCTTGGTACTCCTCCAATCGGATCTATAGCTCCTAGATTGAGGCCATGCAGACTATGAAACACGATGATGTCCTGACAGCTGGAACTGAAATTTCAAGGCTGAGGTTATGGTCTACCAAACGGTTCCGCAGTCCCTAGATTGAAGCCTGTTTAGCATGTGAAAACACAATGTGAACCTTCAGTCAGGGCCGAAGTCCCTAGACTGAGGCCAAAAAACAGATAAACCCCAGGTGAATGGAAACGAGTCCTTTTTATAACCTTAATCTACACCTCCAGGTATATTGTGTTCTTCTAGGATTGTCTGTACATGGCTACTTTCTTATTGTATGACTTTCAATCCAACTGGATAATGTTCATTTAAATGATGTGGACAGAAAGGGCCAGAGACTATTTACATTTACTCTGCAATCCACAAAATAAGACAATGGTGACTAAGGTAATTTACATTAAATTAGCAATACACAACCTAATACAATGAAGGCTCTGAGGAGCAGAAACAATGACTGACTTTTCATAAATTAACAAACAAAAGATCAACATGTATGGCTTATTTAAGAAACTTAACCCAGGGAGATTATTGTAGTTAAATTCTTGTACATAGGGAGAGTAATATAGTTATATACTTGTACATAGAGGCAGTATTATAGTAGTCATTCTCTTGTACATAAAGGGCAGAATTATAATAGCTATATTTTTATGGATAGGAGCAGTATTATAGCAGTTATATTCTTGTACATAGGAGCAGTATTATAGTAGATATATTCTTGTATATAGGGGCAGTTTTATAGTAGTTATATTCTTGTATATAGGGGCAGTTTTATAGTAGTTATATTCTTGTACATAGGACCAGTGTATAATAGTAGTTATACTCTTGTATATAGGGGCAGTTTTATAGCAGTTATATTCTTGTACATAGGACCAGTGTATAATAGTAGTTATATTCTTGTATATAGGGGCAGTTTTATAGTAGTTATATTCTTGTATATAGGGGCAGTATTATAGTAGTTATATTCTTGTACATAGGAGCAGTATTATAGTAGTTATATTCTTGTACATAGGAGTAGTATTATATTATAGTAGTTATATTCTTGTATATAGGGGCAGTATTATAGTAGTTATATTCTTGTACATAGGAGCAGTATTATAGTAGTTATATTCTTGTACATAGGAGTAGTATTATATTATAGTAGTTATATTCTTGTATATAGGGGCAGTAATATAGTAGTTATATTCTTGTACATAGGAGTAGTATTATATTATAGTAGTTATATTCTTGTATATAGGGGCAGTAATATAGTAGTTATATTCTTGTACATAGGAGTAGTATTATATTATAGTAGTTATATTCTTGTACATAGGACCAGTGTATAATAGTAACTCCTAAACAAAAATCGTATTTGCAGTTTTAGTATGAATGTAGTATTTGGGCACAATCTAGATTTGCTGAATGACTCCACATAAGGGAGTTTAGTAAAACAGAACATGAAATATGTTGTCGTCTATAGTAACGGTGTAACGTGAAGGATTTATTGTATCAGTTTTAAATATTTCATCAGATTAAGTCAAACACATCCCAGAATCTGTGAGCAGAACACTCTCCAGAGGCGTCTGTGATCCCTCACCTGGCTGACACTCCTCCGCAATGTTTAGCATAGTCCATATGATCTGCAGTAAGGATCACGACTACAGTCAGTTATGCAGGGTAAAAATAACATGACGTGGAGCATTACATTTTCCACTGATGTCAGGTGAGTCTGTGCTTTAGCATAATTTCTGCCTGTCTGTAATAAATATAATGTGCTCACGGTGAGATACAAAGTATCATTCACTGTTCTAATCAGTCGTTCTGCAACTTTCTGATCAACTTTGTGTTCTAATTTCTAAGGCCGGTTTCACATTCACGTTTTAGAACGCAGCGTATGCGTGGTAGTTCCTTTTCAAAATCTGCAAGAGTATTATTGCGCACCTATCTTTAACATGGTGTGCGCAGGTAAACGCTGCCGTCAGTATGTCTATGTGTGTCCCTGTGTGTGGTTTCTTGGCGCCCGACGAATGCAACATGTTGCATTTTTGGATGACTGAAAAAGCATGCGCATGCGCACGAGTGCATAAAAACACATTATGGGTGCACAATGGTTTGCGCATGGCTGTGTTCGATGCGCATGCGTATGACACAGCGCATGCCCAGGAAATGATTTCCCTTTAGACATGCCCTTTGGGAGTGGCTTGTCTTGAAAATTCAAGAAAACACTCCTTGAAATATTGAACGCATGCGCGAAAAAAAAAGCATGCCAAAACGCATACAAACGCATGCATGCACTGCGTTTTTTTATGTCTTGCATATGCTCATGCAGATAAAAAATGCTAATGTGAAAGTGGCCTTAGATCACTGCTTGCTGCTGTGAGTGGAAATATTGTTTCCCTATAGCTGCCGAGAATCTGAAAATTGAGTATTTGCTACAATAGTATCCAGCCTACACCATCCCATCAGTTTTGCAAATCTCTCCTGGGTCCTGACAATTTGATACATGAAGTTGCATATTTCAAATGATGTTATGATAAAATATTGTATGAGGGAATTTAGGAAACTTTAATATTGCTAACATATATTGGCCACATAATACTGTCATTCAGTGCCCAACCTCAATTTTGTATGCTGCCATATAGGTCTCTAATACTGCAATGCTTTAATTTGTGTGAATAGTATCTATACATACTAACATATATTGCTTTATAATACTGACATCCAGTACCTATTGAAAACTTCCACTGGATGCCCAAATAATGACACCATATAATGCCATATTGCTAAAAAATCCCTTAATAGTGGTGACACAGAGTTGGGCACTGAGCCGTGCACTAGACTATTGGAACGTCAGGGGTTCCTGGTTTTTGGGGCCCTAGGCAGTTAACCAGTTTGCCACCATGTAACACTGGCACTGAGTGGTGTAACTTGAAGCTCATGGGCTCTGATTCGACAGCTCCAATGGGGCCCCCAATTATTTCAAATCTTTAGTAACAATGGTCTTTTTCTATAGGCCAAAGGGACTTTTAGGGCCCCCTAGGCTCTGGGGCCTGGGTGCAGTTGCAACCCCAGCACCTATTGCAGTTGCGCCCCTGCTGGCTCTGCATATAGTTGAATAGGCTTTTGTGTTTCGTGTCTCCCTTCATAAATCAAATACAGAACTTTTGCCAAAAGTAATTGCATTTTCTGTAATGGTCCTTAAATCCTTTCTCGACACTTATTTGGCTTTCTGCTATTGGTAATTTGGTTTCCTTACTCTTTTTAATGTCACTGACCAGTCATAAATGTCCAAGCCCTATTAGATTAATTATATCTAATGGTTTATTTTCCTGGAGGCATTTTTCTTTTGACTGTACGTCATTTTATTAAAACTGAACGAAAGAAAATTCAGGTTTTAAGGGAATATGTAGCCTAAAGGCGAACTGTCCTACTACTGTGAGGTCATTAGTATAAGGCTCCCTATGGATTGAGCTGTTCAAAATACTTTATAACTAAAATGTTTTCCTGTAGAGACCACTAGGGGGTGCTCATTACATACAGTATGTATTGCTGCCACTAGACCGAGCTCATGGCATATTGGTGTATACCAGGGGTCTCAAACTCGCGGCCCCTGGGGCTTCACTATGCGGCCCGCGGCCCCTTGGATAACTTAATGATGCATCGCCCCAGTGCAGGGGGCCGCTGCAGTCCCCGCTGTGAAATGACTTCTGTCCGCGGCACTAACAAGCTCTGCCACTCAGCAAGATCAATGCAAGCTTCCAGGCAATGAGAGGCCCGCAGCTGAAGGTAGAATATGACGTCACCTGCAGGCCTCTAGCTGGCAGATTGCATTGATCTTGATGAGCAACAGAGCTTGTCTAAGCAGCGGCTGGAGGAAGTCATAGCACAGTGGAGGCCGGAAGTCAGCACAGCTGGGACCGCGGCGGCCCCCTGCATTGGAGCGATGCATCATTAAAGTGAGTGTGTGTGAGAGGGTGTGTGTGAGGGTGTGTGTGTGAGACTGAGTGTGTGAGTGAGGATGTGTGTATAAGAAAGTGTGTGCAAGTTTCAGTGTGTGTATGAGAGTGTGTGAGTGTGTGTGAGTATGAGTGTGTGTGGGGGGGGGGGTTTGTGTGTGGGTTTGTGTGTGAGGGTGTGTGTGTGTGTGTGATAAAGTGTGTATTCGAGTGTGTAAAAAGAAGGTAAAACAGGATGGGGGGGCATCACTATAAAAGTAGATCAATATGGGGGACATCACTATAAACGGGGATCGGGATGGGGGACATCATCACTAAAGGGGATCAAGATGGGGGACATCACTACTAAAGGGGAATGTGATGGGGGACATCACTAGAAAAGGGGATCAGGATGGGCACATCACTACAAAAGGGGATCATGATCGATGGGGGACATCACTAGAAAAAGGGATCAGGATGGTGGACATCACTAGAAAAAGGGATCAGGATAGGGATCATCACTAGAAAAAGGGATCAGGATGGTGGACATCACTAGAAAAATGGACCAGGATAGGGATCATTACTAGAAAAGGGGATCAGGATGGGGGACATCAGTAGAAAAGGAAATTACTACAGGATGGGGACATTACTACAAGAAGGGGATCAGGATTTGTACTTTACTACATTGAGCAAAAAATTCTGGTATTACTAAAAATATCACTTAGTCCTACAAGAGATGCGGCCCCCCGCTATAAATGTTTTTTTATGTGCGGCCCACCAACCCAGCCGAGTTTGAGACCCTGGTGTATACAGTAACTACTAGGGGGAGCTCATTGCATGTAGGTTTATACAGTTTCTACTAGAGGAATCTTGCATCAAAGATTTATACACCATTCGGGGAGCTCACTACATATATGTTAATACAGTCATCACTAGGGTCGCTCACGACATGCAGATTTGTATAGCTGCCACTAGAGGGTGCTCCCAGCGTATAGGTTTATACAGGCACCGCTAGGGGGAATTCATTGCATATAGGTTTCTACAACCGCCATCACTAGAGATAGCTGGTGTCAGAAAGATTTATACAGACACCACTAGGAGGAGCTCGCTAAATATAAATTTATGCAGCCACTATCAGATGGAGTTCATGGCGTATAGGTTTATATAACCACCACTAGTGAGAGTTCATTGCATATTATTATTATTTATATAGCGCCATTAGATTCCATGGCGCTTTACATGTGGAAAGGGTAGACGAGGACAGGTACAATATATATAGACAGTCAAGTCGTACAGATATAGGAGGGGAGAGAGCCCTGTTCGCGAGGGCTCACAGTCTGAGGGATGGGTGGGGATACAGTGGGATGGGTGCCTATAGTGAGACGGTGCGGTGGACCAGGTCTCATTGTAGGGTGTAGGTTTGACAGAAGAGGTGGGTCTTCAGGTTTCTATTGAAGGTTCACAGGGTAGGAGAATGTCTGATATGTAGGGGTAGAGAGTTCCAGAGTATAGCAGATGCAAGGGAGGAATCTTGTATGCGGTTGTGGGAAGAGGAGATGAGGGGGGAGTAGAGGAGGAGTTCTTGGTTAGATCGCAGGTTGCGTGAGGGTAGTTATCGGGAGACCATGTCAGAGATGTATGGGTGGACAGGTTGTGAATGGCTTTGTATGTCATGGTTAGTGTTTTAAACCGGGATCTCTGGGAAGTAGGGAGCCAGTGAAGGGCTTGGCAGAGGGGGAAGACGGGGGAGTAGCGGGAAGACAGATGGATTAGTCGGGCAGCAGAGTTTAGGATAGATTGGAGAGGTGCAAGGGAGGTAGTGGGGAGACCAGTAAGTAGGAGGTTGCAGTAGTCAAGGTTGGAGATGATGAGAGCATGAATGAGTGTTTTAGCAGTGTCGTGGTCAAGGAAAGTGATAATCCGGGAAACGTTTTTGAGCTGGAGTCAGCAGGAGGTGGCAAGGGCCTGGATGTGGGGCTTGAAGAGGGAAGAGTTGCTATACACAGGTGTGATGTGAGGAGATCCTGATCTCACTTGTGAGGCAGCACACACTGCGCATTCCTGAGACATGATTTCACAGCGCAGGCATTGGGGACATAAGGAGCAGAGAGGATGCGGCACCCGGAGCCCAGAGTGGGGATGATTGGCAGCAGGCAGGCGGTTCAGAGCTCAGTAAAGCACACACCTGCCGGTCCAAGTAAAGGTATGGAGCCAAACTTATAAAACATTATTTCAGTGTCCCTGGGGACATTACACATAAAAGCCACCTTCACAGAATGCAGCCTTAGTGCTACTTAAGGTGGCTTTTACCTTCATCAACCCTGGGGGGGGTGACCGATTCCCTTTAAATTATTTGGCCAAATCTATTTAAAGTAAAATTTAAATTTATCTAGACAAATTGGACATTTTGATTTGCTAGATTGTGAAAAATACCAGCCTTTAAATTGACACTTACCGTATATACTCGTGTATAAGCCGACCCGTGTATAAGCCGACCCCCCTACTTTTGCCCCAAAAATCTGGAAAAACCTATTGACTCGTGTATAAGCCGAGGGTGGACCCCAGCACAGGTATACAGCCCCCAGCAGTGTGGTATACAGGCCCCCCCCAGTGGTATACAGGCCTCCCCAGTGGTAGTATACAGGCCTCCCCAGTGGTAGTATACAGGCCTCCCCAGTGGTAGTATACAGCAGCCCCAGTGGTAGTATACAGCAGCCCCCGGGGGATACCCAGCAGCCCCCTGGGGGTACACAGCAGCCCCAAATGCTGGCACTCGCCCCCCCTTGCAAGGGCCCCCCCGCTTCTCTTACCATCCCGGTCTTCTGATCAGCGCTGCTCCTCGGCGCTCCGTCCTCTCTGCTCCCGTCCTGCTACATCCGGGATCCCCGGCCGTCGCGCGATGACGTCATATGCCTGCAACGGCCGGAGATCCCGGATGCAGCAGGACGGAGCACCGAGGAGCGGCGCTGATCAGAAGACCGGGATGGTAAGATAACCAGCGGGGGGGGGGCCCTTACAAGGGGGGGCGAGTGCCAGCAT
Organism: Allobates femoralis; assembly: GCA_033576535.1. NCBI lineage: Eukaryota > Metazoa > Chordata > Amphibia > Anura > Aromobatidae > Allobates > Allobates femoralis. The sequence goes on from JARQOC010000012.1 coordinate 39,857,126, forward strand.
TTGGGGGCTATATGCACTGCTTCCCCCTGCCGCTGATTGACAGGGGGAAGCAGTGCATATATAATGAGCGGCCCCACGTGACGGGGCCGCTCATACAGCAGCCCCCCCCCGCCTCCTGCAGCCTCCACAGCCCCCACACCATGGGCCCCCGTATAGACCCGTGTATAAGCCGAGGGGGAGACTTTTCAGCCCAAATTTTGGGCTGAAAAACTCGGCTTATACACGAGTATATACGGTATGTATTACAAAATATTTTTGAGGCTTTTTCAAAGTAAAAATAAATGTTTGCCCTTTAAAATATTGAAAAAAAAAACAAAGTGAATAATGTTAAGTAAAGTTAAAATAACTTTTTATTAGAAACTTAATTTAAAACATTCAAATTAGCAAAATGTGCTTCACAGAAAAATGAGCGGACGCTGGGATGGCACAATGATGGAAAATGCATGTGCATAGGATCACTAATTGAATACCGGTAATTAAATCTCTTCAGGTTAAATCAAGTTAATTTTAACATTACTTGACTTAAGTCACTTTGGTTTATTAATAGCTTCTTGAATGAATTTAGCTTATATTTTTCAAGGTAAAGTAGATTTCTGCTGTCATCTATCCTGGATGGAGCCACTGAAATTGCCATCTACCCTGGTATTGTGAAGAGGTTGAGGGTAAACAGCCAGACAAGCGCTGAAGGGAGTGGTTTTCCATTCTGCTTCAGATGATGGCGCTATACGTACTCACGTCACATGGTGTCATTCATGCCCTATAGAAGATCGCTCTCAACATCTCTATGATCAAAAAATGTCACTAAACCAGTGTTCCAACCAACTGTGAGTTCCTGCCCTTTACCTTACATTACTATTCATTGTTAGGATACCGAAGGCTGACCAGATTTACCAACTGCCCATATGTTCTTGGATATTTTAGGTGCAGAAAGATTTCAGGTTGTCAACCTTTATTGCTGATCTCAATCTGTGATGTTGTTTCCTGTTGTCCTCTTGTCCAGTGATTATTCTCTGCTATAATGACACACAATGGGTTTTCTCCTGGAAAGGTGTATTTTTAGGCTGTTGCTCTAAGCAAGCTCTGATTTTGTATTATGAATGCACTCCTTTGCTAATGTTGAGCCCCAGTCCCTGGGGTACTCGGGTATCAGGCTCGGTGGTTGTTCTCACGGGGGATGTCATGGGTGGTAGCTCCTGAGCCCGTGGCCTGGGTGACACTTCAAAAAGGGATTATTTACAGGGGATAAGAGATTATGTGACACCACCTGTAGTACCTGGTGTTGGGTCACCAGCGCCGCCACAGTTCGCCGGAGGTAGATGGTAGTGCGGCTGAAATGGCACGCCCCCGGAAGAAGCTCTATAGCGAAACGGCGTAGGGGTGGGAAACCCAGGCACAGTATTCCTTTACAGCAGGTAACAAATACTTAACCCTTTATCTATAGGATTTAAATAACCTCAGGCTGTGCCTATATACCTATCAATAACCCCTTGTTATTCAGAGGAAGAGAGAGTGCCATCCAGGAACAGGCATATGTAAGGATCTGATAGACCTAATATAGGTCTATTAGGAAGCCATAAAGGGTGATCTATTTGTATAGGTTTATATATATTGCTTTGTGAGGTATAGTCTTTTTTTTATATGGGTTCTGGGCAATATTGATGTTACTCTGTATTGACAAAGGATTTATACTGTACTATGTGGCTTTCCTTTGGGAATTAGCTCTGATGTGATTTTACTTTATATTTAGAATAAAGATTGCAATTTTTAGCATTTTTGGATTGTATTTGTGAAATCATTCCTTGATTGAGACTTAGGTCTTTTTCAGTTAATATAAGAGTTGTTGGAGTGACAATATTATAAAAGGGGACTGGTTGTTATTAAAGCTCCCTACAGGTAGAGCTGGTCCTCCGGGGCAGCGTTCCTGGAAACAAGCAGGGTCATGGAGAAAATCACACACAGGCAAAGTCACTTTCTCCCGGGTACTTTACTGTAAACCTTTAGCAGCAACATACAAAGTCCACAGTTCAGCATCTGATGTAAGAAGAACAGGTAGCTCAATGGGTGGCTGCAAGTGGATCCCAGGTGGTATGGTGGGAGCCGTGGTGTACCTTAGTTGACGAACCTGTGTTCTTTCTTCCCCACCTAAGATAAGTCTATACTCAATAGCTCTGAGTAGGTAGTATTGGGGGTCCTCTCCCTTGTGGTGAGGAACTGAGGCGGTCGACAGGGTAGGGGGGTACTTGGATCCCGGAACAGGAAGACTGCTTCGTTGGGGGATCATGGCTGGTTGATTCCCGGTTCTGTGCCCTGGACCCTTTGTAGCGGGGATTATGGGGAATGGTGATGAGGATGGGGGTAGTAGTGTCGTGATGCCACCTGTGGTTCCTGGTAACAGTGGATACCAGTGCTGCGGCCAGCTGTTGAGGTGATGGTGGTACTCAGTCTAGTACAGCTCCCCACAAGTGGAGCTTTACCTCAGGGCAGCGAGGGTGGATGAGGGGAGTCGTAGTAGCGGCTTGCAGGGAACGCTGTGGGCAGCGGCGGGGAAGCAGACTCACACACACAATAGTCTTTGTTTCAGTACCTTTTTACTGATGTCTGGTAACAGGAATGGTCCAAGAGGGGGTACCAGGTTCTCTGTGCAATTTGTAATTTTCATCTTGAGAGTTGTAAGGCCTCCTCTGCTACTATGTACGGTGGTTTGTGGTAAGTCATGCCTATAACTGAACTCGCCGCTTTCTTCCCTCTCAAGGCTTTACTCTTTAACTGACAATGAGGGCTTTCTGTGGGGTCCCTATACTCCTCTTGGGCCCCTGGTCCTGGGCTTGGTCAGGTTTGAGTGTGTCTATCAAGTTAGTACCTCAGGGGAATAGATCCTCCTGGTTTCTCTGGGCTTTTCCTGCTTCAGTGTTTCTCCTGCAGGGTCGGACTCCAGTGTCCGGGTGACCTAAAGGGATACTATATACGGTCTCTTGTCCTTTTTCCTCCACTGGCCTCCGTCCCTATCGCTGGGGTGCTCCACAGCGGGTCAGTGTCCCTTGGTTGTGGGCTTTGCCTTGCCCAGCAACTGGGTCTTTCCAGCACCTTGTCTAGGCTGCTTCACTGGACTCCACTGCTCTCAGCAGACTGACTCCTCCCCTCAGGCCTGGATCTTTTATAGGGGATCTGGCTTAAGGCAGCCAGTAGATCTCCCCCTCCGGGTCTGGGGTGGTAGATTTGTGTGCTGTGGGTACCAAAAGTGTAAATCCCTCTTTGCACCGGATGGGTCCTGTGGCAATCCCTAGCAGGGGTGCCACAGAACCAGGCAAACCGCTCCGTCTGGCAGGGTGCTGCAGCTGGTAGACTAGCCACAGCAGCCGGTTGCTGACTGCAAAGATAGACTTTGGCCCGATCCTTGGGCCCGGCGTTCCCGTGGTGGACTGGAGAATCCCCCGGGGTATGGTCGCTCCACGCTGGGGTTCCCCCTTGGTCTCTAGGGCCTCGACTCTGTTCGTCGGGCGCCCTCTTTCAGGATCCCCTCAAGAACCTCTTTCTCCTTCCCTCCGGACCAGCTTGAAACCGTCTGGGTAACCCTTCTGCCTCGTTCCACACTCTTTCCATCTGTCCCGACTCCTCTCCTCCTGCAACTAACCACTCTTGATCCCCCCCCTGGAGGTGAATATATCTCCCTCCCGGGTTACCTCCCACCACTATGCTAATGTGGGAGTGCAGGAATGGGGCTCACCCACCAACCTAGAGTTCACTTGCAGCTGGGGCAATTACACCTCTTTTACGGGTGCAATACCCCTCTGTGACGCCTGACTACGTGGGGCGCTACACTAACATGAATGTAAAAGAAATTGAAGTGAGCTCCCACTGGTGTAAGAGGTGTACGGAGTGGAGCCGCGTGTGTGCAAGAGGTGTACGGAGTGGAGCCGCGTGTGTGCAAGAGGTGTACGGAGTGGAGCCGCGTGTGTGCAAGAGGTGTACGGAGTGGAGCCGCGTGTGTGCAAGAGGTGTACGGAGTGGAGCCGCGTGTGTGCAAGAGGTGTACGGAGTGGAGCCGCGTGTGTGCAAGAGGTGTACGGAGTGGAGCCGCGTGTGTGCAAGAGGTGTACGGAGTGGAGCCGCGTGTGTGCAAGAGGTGTACGGAGTGGAGCCGCGTGTGTGCAAGAGGTGTACGGAGTGGAGCCGCGTGTGTGCAAGAGGTGTACGGAGTGGAGCCGCGTGTCTGTAAGAGGTGTACGGAGTGGAGCCACGTATGTACCAGTGGTAGTCCCCCGCGGGATGCTGCTCCTATAGTCCCAGCCGCCTCTGCTGGCAGCATTTTTCTCCTGAGTCCCGGCCGCCGTTGTCTGCCCTGATGATGTCATCACTGAGCCCCACTGTGCTGAGACGTGCAGAGCGACAGCACAGATGCTGAGGAGACCGGAGCAATGAGAAGAGAGGTATTTTCTTTTTTTTTTTTTTTTAAATCAGTGAGTACACTGATGGGAAACTATGTAATGTACAATATAATATAGGACGACAATAGGGTCTATTATGCTATATGGAGGACTATGGGGGGATAATTATACTACATGGAGTACTATGGGGTGCATTATGCTATATGGAGGACTGTGGGGGAGCATTGTACTATATGGAGGACTGTGGCCACAGAGGTACTGCACCCCTGTTAGGGTGTAGTATCCCACTCACTGGCAAGGGAGGGGGGGGGGGGTAAAGACTGGTACCGGGACACCCAGATCATACTAGGAACAATTGTAGTGGGGTTGGGTGGTGAAGGAAGTAGTTAGAGGGAGCACCTGGGAGGAGTGAGGCCAGGAAGAACACACGTAGATGATGAGGGACACGTGACAGAGGGTATAAAAAGAGTGGGAAAGATCTAGCACATGGGAGATGACCGTGAGAAGAAAGAAAGTTGAACAGAGGTGGAGAGTGACCAGCTGTGGAGAGGCGGTAGAACAGCTGAGGGAAGGCCATAGAACACCAAGGTTGAGTTGTAGGGAAGCTAGAGAAAATACACCTGAGAAGTGTCTAGAGGACTAGAGCAAGTGGGAGCTTGTCCTACGGCCAAACCTTAGAGCAGAACATCACCCAAATGGCTCCAAGATTAGGTCTCTGAGGCACAGGAAGTGAGCAATCCACCCGTGGGTCTCGTATCCATTGTCAGGCGCAGGCAAGTGGAGGGACTAGGCAGCAAGGGGCACCGGGAACCCAAAAGACTACTGGAGAAGACCAGGCTCAGCTAGGAGCCTGGAGACTGTGTGACACTTTCATGGTGATACGGTCAACAACCGCACACATCTGCTGAAAAGGTGTCAACCATAGGGCTAAAGGGAGACACTGCAGGTTAACCCCTATGAGCCACTGGAGTTACTGGCTCAGAGCTCTGTGTGGCAAGGTAGGACGGGCGAGACAAGTGCTGTGTAAGATGACCTGGAAAGGACAGAGAAGGGGTGTCGGGTACGTACCATCTTACTACCAATGAGAAGCTGGATGCCTGCCTCCGAGAACCCAGTGTCAGTTCTTTACTCACAGTCTTTGTATAACAGACCACTAACGACTGCAGCCCACTGTGTCTGTGAACTTTCTTAACGCGTCTAACGCACCAGAAGCATACAGTTGTGGCCAAAAGTATTGACACCCCTGCAGTTCTGTCAGATTGCAATCATTTTCAGGAAGAAACTGAGTACTATCACAAATTCTTTGGTATTATTATCTTCATTTAATTTGTCTTCAATGAAAAAACACAAAAGAGAATGAAGCAAAAAGCAAAACATTGATCATTTCACACAAAACTCAAAAAATGGGCTAGACAAAAGTATTGGCACCCTCACCCTAATACTTGGTTGCACAACCTTTAGCCAAAATAACTGCGATCAACCTCTTCCGGTAACCATCAATGAGTTTCTTACAATGCTCTGCTGGAATTTTAGACCATTCTTCTTTGGCAAACTGCTCCAGGTCCCTGATATTTGAAGGGTGCCTTCTCCAAACTGCCATTTTTACATCTCTCCACAGGTGTTCTAAGGTGGCCAGCAATGAGTCCAGACTTGAATCCCATAGAAGTCTCCAGCCATAAAAAAGACAGGCTGGAGTTTGCCGAAACTTACCTGAGAAAGCCTAAAACGTTTTGGAAGAATGTTCTCTGGTCAGATGAGACAAAAGTAGAGCTTTTTGGGCAAAGGCTTCAACATAGAGTTTACAGGAGAAAAAAAGGCATTCAAAGAAGAGAACACGGTCCCTACAGTCAAACATGGTGGAGGTTCCCTGATGATTTGGGGTTGCTTTGCTGCCTCTAGCACTGGACTGCTTGACCGTGTGCATGTGTGAAAGAAAGAATGCGCAAATAGGGTCTTATCTCAATAACACACTTTTTCACTTATCGATGTGGAATTGCTCACCTTTGTCAGTTGTGAAACCCACAACTGGTAGAATAGCGTACAAGCAGCTGCTGCAGGGACCGCACTCTCAACGGTGACCGTGGTCGTAATGTAGATTCTTGGACAAAGTGCTTCAGTGTCCGCGCTGCTGCTCCGAGACCAAAGAAGCACAGACACAGGAATGTCTGGTACAGCTACAGCCTTTATTTTCCATAGAAAAATAAAGGCTGTAGCTGTACCAGACATTCCTGTGTCTGTGTTTCTTTGGTCTCTGAGCAGCAGTGCGGACACTGAAGCACTTTGTCCAAGAATCTACATTATGACTGTGTGCATGGCATTATGAAGTCTGAAGACTACCAACAAATTTTGCAGCATAATGTAGGGCCCAGTGTGAGAAAGCTGGGTCTCCCTCAGAGGTCATGGGTCTTCCAGCAGGGCAATGACCCAAAACACACTTCAAAAAGCACTAGAAAATGGTTTGAGAGAAAGCACTGGAGACTTCTAAGGTGGCCAGCAATGAGTCCAGACCTGAATCCCATAGAACACCTGTGGAGAGATCTAAAAATGGCAGTTTGGAGAAGGCACCCTTCAAATATCAGGGACCTGGAGCAGTTTGCCAAAAAAGAATGGTCTAAAATTCCAGCAGAGCATTGTAAGAAACTCATTGATGGTCACCGGAAGCGGTTGATCGCAGTTATTTTGGCTAAAGGTTGTGCAACCAAGTATTAGGCTGAGGGTGCCAATACTTTTGTCTGGCCCATTTTTGGAGTTTTGTGTGAAATGATCAATGTTTTGCTTGTTGCTTCATTCTCTTTTGTGTTTTTTCATTGAAGACAAATTAAATGAAGATAATAATACCAAAGAATTTGTGATAGTACTCAGTTTCTTCCTGAAAATGATTGCAATTTGACAGAACTGCAGGGGTGTCAATACTTTTGGCCACAACTCTATGCTTCTGGTGCGTTAGACGCGTTAAGAAAGTTCACAGACACAGTAGGGGCAGTATACAGGGGCTGGCAGGCAACTTTTTGGCCTGGGGGCAATCACACAAAAGTGGCCATGAGTAGTGGTGGCTCATTTTACCCTAAAAAGTGTACAAGCTTTGGCACACCCAGACGAATGATGAAGTATTAGAACAAATGTCCAAGTTAATAGATGTCCAATTCATACACATGAAAAATAGACCGTTATGGGCTATAAATGACCTTGGTCGAGGGGATGCTTGCAGAGAGGAGGTCATTTCATGAAGGGAGGATATTTCCTTTTATTAGAGTCTTAAAAAGGATTCTGGAATGAAATCCATGAGAAGCCCTCAAAAAGGGGTTTATAATGTGAAGGAGGACAGGAACTGCGGAGACTAGTTGTGATGTGGGGTCTGGCCCATTTTACCCGTTTACCCCAATTTTCTGTATAAAATCAGCAGAAGTAACAAGGCTTCAAACAACGATGGGTGATGTTTTCATGTTGGGAACGTGCACACATACTCAATGCTATAAACATTATTGAGCCGTTAGTAAAATCATAAGAATTACTTTACTTATTTTCCATTAGCTGTAAGTGATATAGAGCAGATCCAGCTGAGGCCCCTTTTATGTCCATGTATCTAATACTTACATCATCCGTTTTCTGCACAGATCTCACACATACCCAATATAACCTATGGGGCCGCTCATGTGTTTGTTTTTCCAGCAGCACGGATGACGAGGGCCAATACAAGTCTATGGGTCCATGAATAAAACATACACATGGATGGCATTTGTGTGCCGTCTTTGTTTAAGTAAAGCAGAAGCTTTGTCATTTTTTTCTTTCTTTCTCCATAACGGTAAAACATGGATAACAGACTGAAGGTAAATACGGATACACGCACCGTACACTGATCACATACCTATGCTAAACACTGATTTTCACGTGCGTATTTCAATATGAACATGTGAAGGAGGTCTGAAACATCATTTATATACAGTGCATACCATTCCTACTATATAAAAGCCTTATCCACTCTGTCAGTCTGTCTGTGTATCTGTAAGTTGTCCTATATATATGACATCTTGGACATTACAAAAGGCAGCTAAACTGGAATGTGAGAATTTAAACTAAATTTGGTTGATCACTCAATCTATGCCAATAGGGTCCGAAAAAGTATGCAGATGATATGAAAAGGAAAGCAGCACAATAGAAAATGCAATGATGCAAAAAAAAGACCACTGAAGAAATGTAGCATCACCTTGACCCAGAAGCACGTGTGCCGCACATTACTTCCCCCAGTCCAGACCCATTAGGTTGTCACAGGATGCCATTTTGCAGCAACAATGCTGACAACACATATCTCTGGGGTCAAGATCAATGAGAAGCTCACAAGATGCTGCATCACAGCGAGTGTCTAATATCAAGTTCTAGGAGGTTGACAAATAAAGCAGTTTCACTACGCAAGTGTTGTGAAGAAAAATATCCATTGTCCAGATCTACGACACTGTTTCATGATGCATCATTATATCAGCGGCACTGTCACAACAAATCTCTGCCACTCACATCAATGAGACTGACAGGATGCAGCATCCCACTGCCAGTACTATAATGATGAATCTATGAACTACAGATCTACAAGACTCTCACAGGATGCAGCATCACACAGGTGCTGCTGTAATGATGAATCTATGAACTACAGATCTACAAGACTCTCACAGGATGCAGCATCACACTGCCAGTACTGTAATGATGAATCTATGAACTACAGATCTACAAGACTCTTACAGCATGCAGCATCACACTGCCAATACTGTAATGATGAATCTATGAACTACAGATCTACAAGACTCTCACAGGATGCAGCATCACACTGCCAGTACTATAATGATGAATCTATGAACTACAGATCTACAAGACTCTCACAGGATGCAGCATCACACTGCCAGTACTATAATGATGAATCTATGAACTACAGATCTACAAGACTCTCACAGGATGCAGCATCACACAGGTGCTGCTGTAATGATGAATCTATGAACTACAGATCTACAAGACTCTCACAGGATGCAGCATCACACTGCCAGTACTGTAATGATGAATCTATGAACTACAGATCTACAAGACTCTTACAGCATGCAGCATCACACTGCCAATACTGTAATGATGAATCTATGAACTACAGATCTACAAGACTCTCACAGGATGCAGCATCACACTGCCAGTACTATAATGATGAATCTATGAACTACAGATCTACAAGACTCTCACAGGATGCAGCATCACACTGCCAGTACTGTAATGATGAATCTATGAACTACAGATCTACAAGACTCTCACAGGATGCAGCATCACACTGCCAGTACTGTAATGATGAATCTATGAACTACAGATCTACAAGACTCTTACAGCATGCAGCATCACACTGCCAATACTGTAATGATGAATCTATGAACTACAGATCTACAAGACTCTCACAGGATGCAGCATCACACTGCCAGTACTATAATGATAAATCTATGAACTACAGATCTACAAGACTCTCACAGGATGCAGCATCCCACTGCCAGTACTATAATGATGAATCTATGAACTACAGATCTACAAGACTCTCACAGGATGCAGCATCACACTGCCAGTACTATAATGATGAATCTATGAACTACAGATCTACAAGACTCTCACAGGATGCAGCATCACACTGCCAGTACTATAATGATGAATCTATGAACTACCGATCTACAAGACTCACAGGATGCAGCATCACACTGCCAGTACTATAATGATGAATCTATGAACTACAGATCTACAAGACTCTCACAGGATGCAGCATCACACAGGTGCTGCTGTAATGATGAATCTACAGAGTCCAGATTTTTGTTGCATCAAGTATTTTCATTACTCTCATTAATAGCAGCATTTTTATTTATAACAGCATTCATGATATGTAACATACACATTCAGTGGGGAATAAAGTACCGTAGTCAGCCACAAATTGTGCAAGTTCTCCCACTTATAAAGATGAGGTCGGCCTCAACTATGAGAGATAAAATGAGAAAGCAAATCCTGAAAATCACCGTCTGATTTGGAAAGAATTTTTTTTAAATTTTGGTGGAAAATAAGTATTTGGTCACCTACAAACAAGCAAGATTTCTGGCTCTCACAGACCTGTAACAACTTCTTTTAGGCCGGCTTCACAGCAAGATTTCGGAGTTTCCGAGTGTATCCATGTCAAAGCTGATCCGATTTTGCCTCCCATGTATTGCTATGGGCTCGGATTGTGCTCGGATGTGTCCTTTTTGTCATCCAATTTATGCACAATCCGAGCCCCATAGGGATACATGGGAAGCAAAAACCGCATCTGAGTGTATCCAATTTAACACGGATACACTTAGATGCCTCAAAATCGTAATGTGAAGCTGGCCTAAGAGGCTCCTCTGTCCTCCACTCATTGCCTGTAGTACTGGCACCTGTTTGAACTTGTTTTCAGTATAAAAAGACACCTGTCCGCAACCTCAGTCATACTCCAAACTCCACTATGGTGAAGACCAAAGGGCTGTCGAAGGATACCAGAAACAAAATTGTAGCCCTGCACCAGGCTGGGAAGACTGAATCTGCAATAGGCAAGCAGCTTAATGTGAAGAAATCAACTGTGGGAGCAATAATTAGAAAATGGAAGACATACAGACCACTGATAATCCCCCTTGATATGGGTCTGTGTGCAAGATCACACACCGTGGGGTCAAAATGTCAAGAACAGTGAGCAAAAATCCCAGAACCACACAGGGACCTAGTGAATGATCTACAGAGAGCTGCGACCAACGGAACACAGGCTACCATCAGTAACACTACGCTGCCAGGGACTCAGATCCTGCAGTGCCAAATGTGTCCCCCTGATTAAACTAGTACATGCCCGGGCCCATCTGAAGTTTGCTAGAGAGCATTTGGATGATCCAGAAGAGTATTGGGAGAATGTCATATAGTCAGATGAAACCAAAGTAGAACTATTTGGTAGAAACACAACTCATCGTGTTTGGAGGAGAAAGAATGCATCCAAAGAACACCATACCTACTGTGAAACATGGGGGTGGCAATATCATGCTTTGGGATGTTTCTCTACCAAGGGACCAGGACGACTGATCCATGTACATGAAAGAATGAGTGGGACCATGTATCATGAGATTTTGAGTGCAAACCTCCTTCCATCAGCAAGAGCATTGAAGATGAAACGTGGCTGGGTCTTTCAGCATGACAAGGATCCCAAGCACACCGCCAAGGCAACAAAGGAGTGGCTTCGTAAGAAGCATTTCAAGGTCCTGGAGTGGCCTAGCCAGTCTCCAGATCTAAACCCTATAGAAAACCTTTGGAGGGAGTTGAAAGTCAATGTTGCCCAGCGACAGCCCCAAAACATCACTGCTCTAGAAGAGATCTGCATGGAGGAATGGGCCAACATACAGCAACACTGTGTGCCAACCTTGTGGTGACTTACAGAAAACGTTTCACCTCTGTCATTGCCAACAAAGAATATATAACAAAGTATTGAGATGAACTTTTATTTTTGACCAAATAATTATTTTACATCAAAATTTGAAAAAAAATTCTTTTACAAATCAGAGAATGTGATTTTCAGGATTTGTTTTCTCATTTTGTCTCTCACAGTTGAGGTCACCTATGATGTCAGTTACAGGCCGACCTCATCTTTATAAGTGGGAGAACTTGCACAATTGGTGGCTGACTAAATACTTTTTTTCCCCCTGTATCTACTTTGTTGTTTGCATGTTATACAATTCTACTGCTATCTATTTTTTATTTAGTTTCGTAACCTCAAACATTAACAACATAGTTCAACTAATATATAATCGCACATGTTCTAGCATCACACTATGCAATAGAGCCGCGCCCCCATCCAGTGTATGTAATAAACTTGGATACATTCGCATACATGGAACGAATCTAGAATAAGGCTTTGTTCAAATACTGTGTTTTGCAGCTGCGTTTTTAGCATGGTTTTATGCAAATCTAAACCTGCGTTTTAGATTGTGATTCAGGGAGAGGCCGTCCACACACATTGGTTTGTTTGCTGCCTTTTGAGTAGAATGAGCATGTCTTTTCAGAGGCTTTGCTGCGACTTTCATAGAAAGCAATGAGGAAGTGCAAAAACGCACATTTTGCTGCAGCAGTGACATCAGAAAGTTCAGTAGTCGGCTTTAGCTTGGCTGGTTTTTCAAAATGGAGGAGACCCTATACTGTTCATAAATTATTCATAAACAAATAATTTGCAAAAAATAGCTTGGGGTGACCTGTGTTTTGGATTACCAGCCCCCAGGTACATCCCTGCAGCCCCACTGGGATACCATCCTGCAGCCCCCCACCGGGTAACATCCCTGCAGCCCCCACCAGGGTAACATCCCCTGCAGCCCCCACGGGTAACATCCCTGCAACCCCCACAGGGTAACATCCCCTGCAACCCCCACCAGGTAACATCCCCTGCTGCCCCCACCAGGGTAACATCCCCTGCTGCCCCCACCGGGGTAACATCCCTGCAACCCCCACCGGGGTAACATCCCTGCAACCCCCACCGGGGTAACATCCCCTGCAACCCCCACCGGGGTAACATCCCCTGCAACCCCCACCGGGGTAACATCCCCTGCAACCCCCACCGGGGTAACATCCCCTGCAACCCCCACCGGGGTAACATCCCCTGCAACCCCCACCGGGGTAACACCTGCAACCCCCAGGGTAACATCTCATGTCCACCCCTCACAGTATACAATCTATCAGATGCGGTTTGCATTTACCATCAATTCCAGAGCCAGGAACTGCCAGCAGGAGAAAAGCAGTGAGAGGCAGCACAGCAACATGAGGGAGGCAGAGCCAGCACTGAGCACCACACAGGTCCTCCATTGAAAGAATAGACAGCTGGGAATCCCAGGAGCTCTGCGTGACAGTAGCTGAGCAGACGTGGCCATGCACAGCATGCTACATATTTGCATCCACTACACTGTCTTCTGGCTAAGCTGCTTATTAAAGTTACAGTACAGTGATGATACCCAGCAGCCGCTAATAGAGGAAGTGGCAGGTTAGCCCTAAACAACTGTTGGAGGAGCTACCCAGGGTGCATATGCCAACCTGTGAGCTCCAATGGCTGTCAGTTCCATCTGTCCATGTAGTGATCCCCCTAATGGTGGCTGTATAAATCTCTGTACAACTCCTTCCATATTTGGCTGCATAAATCTATGTAGTGAGTTCTCCTAGTGTTGGCTTTATAAACTCTGCATGTAGTGAGCTCCTTCTAGTGTTAGGCTTATAAACTGTATGTAGTGAGCTCTCCTAGTGGTGGCTGTATGAATCTGCATGTAGTGTGCTTCCTTAGTGGTGGCCTGTATAGATCTGCATCCACTGAGTGCTCTCTATGTGGCACTATAAATTTATATGCAGTGAGTTCCCTTGTTTGGCTGCATAGATCTGCATGCACTGAACTCCCTCTAGTGGTCGCTATATAAACTTCTATGTAGTGAGCTCCCCTAGTGGTGGCTGTATAAATCTGTATTTAATGAGCTCCCTTTAGTGGTGCTGTATAAATCATATGTAGTGAGCTCCCTTAGTGGTGGCTGTATAAATCTGTATGTGTGAGCTCCCTCTAGTGGTGACTGTATAAATCTGTATATAGTGAGCTCCGGTTAGTGGTGGCTGTATAAATCTGTATGTGGTGAGCTCCCTCTAGTGGTGCTGTATAAATCTTTTATGTAGTGAGCTCCTCCTATGGTGGACTGTATAAATCTTATGTAGTGAGCTCCCTCTAGTGGTGACTGTATAAATCTGTAGTGTGAGCTCCTTAGTGGTGCTGTATAAATTATGAGTGAGCTCCCTTAGTGGTGACTGTATAAATCTGTATGTATGAGCTCCCCTAGTGGTGCTGTATAAATCTGTATTATAGTCTAGTGGTGACTGTCTATAAATCTGTATGTAGTGAGCTCCCTAGTGGTGGCTGTATAAATCTGTATGTATTTTTTTCTTGAGCTCCCCTAGTGGTGGACTGTATAAATCTGTATGTAGTGAGCTCCCCCTAGTGGTGGCTGTATAAATCTGTATGTAAGTGAGCTCCCCTAGTGGTGGCTGTATAAATCTGTATGTAGTGAGCTCCCTCCTAGTGGTGGACTGTATAAATCTGTATGTAGTGAGCTCCCCTAGTGGTGACTGTATAAATCTGTATGTAGTGAGCTCCCACTAGTGTGGCTGTATAAATCTGTATGTAGTGAAGCTCTCTATTGCTGTATAAATCTTAGAGATCTATGGACTTATTTATTATAGTCTGTGGATGTATATCTGATGTAGTGAGCTCCCTCTATGGTGGCTGTATAAACTGTATAGTAGCTCCCTCTATGGTGTATATATCCCCAGTGGTTTGAGTGTATCTCAGTGTGTGCGAAAAGAAATACAATTCTTGGATAAATGTCATTTGCGAATATTCCATATATCTATTCAATCTGCAAAAACAAATTACAACATTGAAACAAGATAAAAGAAAACCCTACTGTTTACACTGAGTAGATGGCGTCATGCCCCGTACATTCCTCTGCTTACACCCAGAGCTCGGCGGGCCGGCTGTTATTGGAGTAATTCCTTCATATCACAATGGGATTTCATGGGACTGCCGGTAAACTGCCCCCCTAATCCTTAACGAAGTGAAATGCCGGCTTCATGTTTGCTACATGTGTAGATGTAATCTACAAACAGGTCTGTGTGCAAGAAATGCTTGTGCCGTCCAGAAAAACAATGTAGGTCAGGAAGATCCCACCGCTGATACAATCCAAGTCATTTCCTTCCTTTTCTTAAAAAAATAGAGCAGAAAACAAAGACCCACAACAAACACACAGTAGCCATAGAGACACAGGGGGGGAAATCTGCCCCCCCCAATCTATCCCCAAATTAGAAAAGTTGGCGAATTTTTAGAAACTGTCACACCTGTGATTCTATTGAAATAAATAGGGCTAAACTGCAATACCAGAAACAGTCTGTAGGGTGGCGCTGTACTGTGCAGAACACCACCATGTGCCCAGGACTATAATGTATGTACACAGTGACTCCACCAGCAGAATAGTGAGTGCAGCTCTGGACTATAATACAGGAGGTAACTCAGGATCAGTAATGTAATGTATGTACACAGTGACTGCACCAGCAGAATAGTGAGTGCAGCTCTGGAGTATAACACAGGAGGTAACTCAGGATCAGTAATGTAATGTATGTACACAGTGACTGCACCAGCAGAATAGTGAGTGCAGCTCTGGAGTATAATACAGGAGGTAACTCAGGATCAGTAATGTAATGTATGTACACAGTGACTGCACCAGCAAAATAGTGAGTGCAGCTCTGAAGTATAATACAGGAGGTAACTCAGGATCAGTAATGTAATGTATGTACACAGTGACTGCACCAGCAGAATAGTGAGTGCAGCTCTGGAGTATAATATAGGAGGTAACTCAGGATCAGTAATGTAATGTATGTACACACTGACTGCACCAGTAGAATAGTGAGTGCTGCTCTGGAGTATAATACAGGAGGTAACTCAGGATCAGTATGTAATGTATGTACACAGTGATTGCAGCAGCAGAATAGTGAGTGCAGCTCTGGAGTATAATGCAGGAGGTAACTGAGGATCAGTACAGGATCAGTAATGTAATGTATGTACACAGTGACTGCACCAGCAGAATAGTGAGTGCAGCTCTGGAGTATAATACAGGATGTAACTCAGGATCAATACATGATCAGTAATGTAATGTATGTACACAGTGACTCCACCAGCAGAATAGTGAGTGCAGCTCTGGAGTATAATATAGGAGGTAACTCAGGATCAGTAATGTAATGTATGTACACAGTGACTGCACCAGCAGAATAGTGAGTGCAGCTCTGGAGTATAATATAGGAGGTAACTCAGGATCAGTAATGTAATGTATGTACACACTGACTGCACCAGTAGAATAGTGAGTGCTGCTCTGCAGTATAATACAGGAGGTAACTCAGGATCAGTAATGTAATGTATGTACACAGTGATTGCAGCAGCAGAATAGTGAGTGCATCTCTGGAGTATAATGCAGGAGGTAACTGAGGATCAGTACAGGATCAGTAATGTAATGTATGTACACAGTGACTGCACCAGCAGAATAGTGAGAGCAGCTCTGGAGTATAATACAGGAGGTAACTCAGGATCAGTAATGTAATGTATGTACACAGTGACTGCACAGCAGAATAGTGAGTGCAGCTCTGGAGTATAATACAGGATGTAACTCAGGATCAGTAATGTAATGTATGTACACAGTGACTGCACCAGCAGAATAGTGAGTGCAGCTCTGGAGTATAATAGAGGAGGTAACTCAGGATCAGTAATGTAATGTATGTACACAGTGACTGCACCAGCAGAATAGTGAGTGCAGCTCTGGAGTATAATACAGGAGGTAACTCAGGATCAGTAATGTAATGTATGTACACAGTGACTGCACCAGCAGAATAGTGAGTGCAGCTCTGGAGTATAATACAGGAGGTAACTCAGGATCAGTAATGTAATGTATGTACACAGTGACTGCCCAGCAGAATAGTGAGTGCAGCTCTGGAGTATAATACAGGATGTAATGCAGTATTACTAACATCATTTACATACAAAAGTACTTTAGACTTGGCTTAAATTTAGTTTTTCATATGTAGAATGACATTGTGTCTGCCCTCACCATTAGTAAATCTTTAGTAGGAAGATTATTCCTTATTGTGTCTGTGTATCCTAAGTGTTTACATTATACTGAATGATCCAGTTCTATATACAGATATCACGGAGGGTTTCTTTCATGGCTTTTCTAATCCTGAACGTCTCCATTAAATGGATTGTAGCTGAAGCCCAGAGGACTAGGAGTGGCAGAAGAGGATGGATTTGTATGGAATTAGGAAGGACGGAGAGCCTGTGTGTCTGCCCGGCATCCTGCCACTTCTTTCTTCAGGCAGAACTACAAAGTATTAACCAGAACTTGGAGAAGCTGAGAGCTTGAAGCTGATTGGCTGCCATATGCACCCATTAGTTTATATTTTGGTAGTTTTCAGCCCTAGTTGGCTCCTTGTACGCACAATGTGACCACAATCTGTCCTTTACATCGCTGACTGCACATCTCACCGATCGCACTGTTATATTTGTATGCAGGAGGCGGCTCAGGTTCTTGGAAACTATGATGATGATGATGATTATAAGAATGACACATTTCCAGTAATCTCAGCAAGTTATCGAAAGCTTATATCCGCGATCTGCCATCCTGGTCACCAAAGTGGGGAAACATTTTAACTCGGTGACAGCTCTTAAATGCAGGGTGGGCCATTTATATGGATGCACCTAAATATAATGGGAATGGTTGGTGATATCAATTTCATGTTTATGCACATTAGTATATGGGAGGGAGGGGGAAAACTTTTCGAGATGGGTGGTGACCATGGCGGCCATTTTGAAGTCGGCCATTTTGGATCCAACTTTATTTTTTTCAACGGGAAGAGGGTCATGTGACACATTATTATTATTTATTTATATAGCGCCATTAGATTCCATGGCGTTTTGCATGAGGATGAGGGAGACAAGAACAAGTACACTAAATCTAGGCGATCAGGACGTACAGGTACAGGAGGGGCAGGGACCCTGTCCACGAGGGCTCACAGTCTAAGAGGGGCGGGTTAGGATACAGTAGGATGGGGGAATGTCAGGTATGGGGCGGTCACCTGGGTCAAACGAATTGAGAATTTTATAAGATAAACAATGGTGTGTTTGGATTTAATGTAACTATTTTTTGAGGAGTTATTTTATAAGTGGTCATAAACTTGTAAATGTGTTCAAAGTGCTGCCCATTGTGTTGGATTCTTAATACAACCCTCTTCTCCCACTCTTGACACACTGATAGCAACACCGCAGAAGAAATGCTGCACAGGCTTCCAGTATCCGGTATTCCAGATGCTGCACATCTCATATCTTCACAGCACAGACAATTAACTTCAGATTACCTCAAAGATAATAGTCTAAGGGGGTCAGATCGGGAGACCTTGGTGGCCATTCAACTGGTCCACGACGACCAATCCACTTTCCAGGAAACTGTTCATGTAGGAATGCTCGGACGTGACTCCCACAATGTGGTGGTGCACCATCTTCTTGGAAAAACTCTGTGAGCATGCCATCTTCAGTGCATAAAGAGAGCAACACATCATCATGTAGCAATTTCAGATATCCAGTGGCCGTGAGGTTTCCATTGATGAAGAATGGCTCCACTATCTTTGTACCCCATACACCACACCATACCATCAATTGTTAGATTCCTCCAAGACTGTTGGAACACATTAACTGTGGGTTAATGTCAGACCAATAGCGCTGGTTTTGTTTGTTAACTTCACCATTCACAAAAAAGTTTTCCTCATCCCTCATCTGAAGGCAATAGTCTATGCTGTGAAGATACGAGATGTGCAGCATCTGAAACAACGGATACTGGAAGCCTGTGCAGCATTTCTTCTGCGGTGTTGCTATCAGTGTGTCCAGAGTGGGAGAAGAGGGTTGTATTGACAATCCAACACAATGGGCAGCACTTTGAACACATTTTATAAATGGTCATAAAATTGTAAATAACTAATGAAACAATAAAGTTACGTAAAAGCCAAGCACACCATTGTTTTTCTTATGAAATTCTCAATATGTTTGATGTGTCACATGACCCTCTTCCCAGTGAAAAAAATAAAGTTGGATCCAAAATGGCCGACTTCAAGATGGCCGCCATGGTCACCACCCATCTGGAAACGTTTTCCCCTCCCATATACTAATGTGCCACAAACAGGAAGTTGATATCACCAACCATTCCCATTTTATTTAGGTGCATCCATATAAATGGCCCACCCTATAGTATCTCTATGTATCTAAACAAAGAACACCGTTCTCAACTCTCACTTTTTTAAGGCCACGTCACACACACAGATATCTGTTCAGATATTGGTCTCTGGAACAATGTGTCCATGATTTCACTGCAACTAGAGATCTGTGACCAATATCTGAACAGATATCTGTGTGTGTAAGGGCCACTTTACACACACCAACTTCTGTGTCCAACTTCTGAACAGATCTCTGGTTGCAGTGAAATCATGGACACATTGTTACATTTGTACACAGCCACAAAATGTAACAATGTGTCCATGATTTCACTGCAACCAGAGATCTGTTCAGAAGTTGGTCACAGATATCTGTGTGTAAAGCGGCCTTTAGTTTCAGTCCAGCACAAATTGCTTTTCAGAAGAGACTGATCTGATACTGTGACGTCTCGCACCCAGTTCTTGTGCTGGACATTAAGGCTTCATTCACACACACTGTTTTGCACCTCTTTTTTTTTTTTTTTATCTGTTTTTCAGCTGCAAAACTGATCCGCTTTTCAAAACACGCATCACCTATTCACACATTGCGTTCTTGATCCGTTTTTTTTCTTCATTTTGGGTGCTGCATATTTTTTCCTCGCTATGGAGAAAAACAGATGAGAAAAACGCCACAAGCTAACATGCCCTCTTCTTTGATGGATCTCTTTTCCAGGAAAAAAAAAATAGATCACTCAACATAATACCTATCTGAATGGCAAAAAGTGAAAACCCGTTGACTTTGCTGGTATTCCATGTAAGGCTGGCTTGACACCACGGTGTGATCCGGTCCGGGGCTGTCCGGGATGACCCTGACAGCCCCGAACCGGATCAGCACACAGAACTAGAGGACCAAATGTGCCCTCCGGTCCTGTGTGCAGCCGGACGCAGCTGCAGCTGCTAATGATTTAGGACCACGGCTTGCAGGGAACTAGCCGTGGCCCTGAAACAACAGCGGCATGCAGCCGCCAGTGTCCGGTTCCCGGATCCTCCCGCCCCGGGGCAATCCAGCCCCATAGACTCCCATGCTAGGGAGCCCCGGATTGCCCCGGATCCGGGAGAATCCGGGATCCGGCAAATTGGGGAGATTTTTCTCCCCGGACACAAAAGTGTTTCAAGCAACATTATGTCCGGAGAGAATAATCCGTATTCTCCCATATTCCACCGCAGTGATGAAACTGAATGGCAGAGAGCTGCCATCCGGCTTCATCCGGCCCCATAGGCTATTATGGGGCCAAAAACCGGTCCGGGGCTGTCTGGTTTACACCGGCTAGCCCGGACCGGATCACACCGTGGTGTGAAGTCAGCCTAAGTCATCTGTTTTGTGCAGTGCAAAAACCGGATGAAAAAAGCAGCAAAAAAAAAAAAAAAACACAGCCAAAACAGCAGGTGTGAATGTAGCCTAACCCTGAGAAAAGTTCAGATACTTTGATAAGGTAAAGAATATTTATACTGTGTTAGTCAGTAGATAGAAAATATATTGCAATCTGAGAGTCCTCAGGGGTTATCTTTTAATGGCTAACTGAAAAGATGGTAAACATAGCAAGCTTTCAGGACACTGTGGTGGATATGACAGGTGACGCAAAGCAGAGTGGAATTAAGGGGTCGTCGCACGCGTCAATCTCATCAGCGGATTGCTGGCAATATTAACGGCTGATCGCTGGTGAGCTGTCACACAAGCAGACTCACCAGCGATCATTTTACCAGCGACATCGTGGAAATGATTTCAATATCGTTTCCACAATGTCTGCAGGCTGGTATCCATGGTAAACTGCGAGTAACTAGGCAGCGTGCGCTAGGGTCCCTAGTTACCCGCTGTGTACCTTGGATACCAGCCGATGAGCGAAGAAGGCTGGTAACCAGGGTATACATCGGGTATCTAGGCAGCGCACGCTGGTTGATGCGCCCTGTCACACGCGTCAATATCGCTGCAACGTCACGTGCAGCAGCGATATTGCACGTGATATTGACGCGTGTGACGGCCCCTGTAACAGCAGCAAGGCGTTCAGGTCCAGAGAGGGGAGTATACCCCTGGACCTAAAGTAATTTCTTATAAAGTGATTATTTTGGTGTCCCAGTGTGTAGGGAGATATGAGCCACCTTCACAAAATACAGCAAAGGCACTGCTGAAGTTGGCTCTTTTAGTTTAATAGGCCCTGGGGGGGGTGACAGGTTCCCTTTAAGTTTACCCTTACATTACAAGGGGCCAATGGGCTTCATCTGGGGGTCTATCACATGCAGGGTTAGAAGCCCCTGATCTTGGCCTTCGCAGTGGACTGTTCTTAGGAAATGGTTCCAGTTCCCATATTATTTATAAGCGATTTTCATGGGAAATGGATGGTAATGAGTTTACATGATAAAATACTAACAATTCTCTGTGTCTTTTTATGCCTTGGAGTTGATATGACATGTGTTTCTTAGATGTTACAAGATGCCTGAGTGCTGACACGTCTGCAGATCTTACAATTCTGAGGTCCGCGAGTGCTGTCCTAATAAGGCTGGGGTGCCGTAATCTCTAATCCTCTGGCCAGTACACATGTTACTTGGGTCTAAAGAGTTTTCCATTACTTAAATAATGATGTCAAATTCTTAAAACATTTATCTTTCATAAGAAGCCAGTAGCAAAGCATTGTTATTCTATCCTCATATGCCAGAAGATAAAAACATACCAGTCTAACATGTCCAGGGACTCTTCTGGTTCTAGAATTCTACAGCACTTATGGGTGCTGGAACTTCCTCTCCCTCAATACTGACTTACATTGCAGCTCTTTAGAGAAACTATAGGATCTCTTCTCACTCCTCAATCTTCTGGTCGAGACAAGAGCCCTGGACTAAATGACCACTCCAAATCAAAACAGCTACAGATTTGCTGACTCCTTTGCTATTTTTGACTTTCTTGTGCTCCCTAGATCCACGTTGTGGACCTCGCTGACCCAATTGATATTCCACTAACAAGTACAGGTAGTTCCCCAAAATCTATTGTATGCTCCTGAATTGGGTGGATCTGGACCACATGATCAACACCACCATGGCCCTTCATTATTCATTTTGTAGAAGCCGGAAACCAGCCTGATGAAGGAGCCTCTGTGGAAGCTGGAAATATAATCCAATAAAGATCACTCCTAGAAAACCTCTGATACAAGAAATCTAGCTTTGTACCGTGTTATCCAGTAGATGGAAAAATAATAGAATCTGAGAGTCCTAAGTTTTGGATCCCTAATAAAGGCTAACTGAAAAAATGATGATAAATAGCAGCTTTCGAGACTACTCCGATCTCTTCATCAGGCTCATAATAGCAAAAAGTCTGAAGTCACAGATGTTTAAACATCAGGACCTAGAAGCAGTAATAAGACAATGCACTATTCAATGACCTGATGTTTATAAACATGTGACTCCAGATTTTGTGTTATACCATGCCTGAAGAAGAGACCTGAGCAGTCTCGAAAGCTGCTATTTTTACCTTTTAATGACTAACTGAAAAAAGGTACCAACCACTGAGGACTCCATGGTTATACTATTTTGCTTAGAAAACTTTTGTCATTTTTGGGTATAAATGTCTTTATGGTGGAAAGCAATGACCAGACTCTTCCTTCACTCCCTTTTGCAACAGCTAAGCAGGGGCTCCTTCTGTGGAGACACTGGGGTCAGTGGTTGCTTTCGTCTGAAGGCCCGGCCCCCTATAGAAAGACCGCATGGACCAGAGCTCATCCCACCTGAATGCCTGAACTCCTTAACTGTGGGCAGAACACTACTCAAACAACACAGGGTGAGGGAACCACACAATGGTAACTCTAGGATCCCTAAAAACACACAATGTAAGGGTACCGTTACACCTGGCAATGCTCCAGCAATCCCGACAACGATACGACCTGGTAGAGATCGCTGCTGCGTCGCTACGTGGTCGCTGGCGAGATGTCAAACAGTCAGATCTCACCAGCGACGCAGCAACGATACGGCGGTCTTTGGGACCCTGTCACTTTAGGGCATATTATTGAGGTCGTTGTTCCTGTCAAACACCGCGATGCACGCTGCCCAGCGGGAGCGCGACGACCAGAAAATGGTCCAAAACGGTTTGTCACGATCAGCGATCTCACAGCGGGGGCCTGATCGCTGCTACATGGTCAAATGTGGCGGGAGCGCTGATGAGGTTGTTGTTGCGTCACAAAACTTGTTACTCAGCAGCGATCTCGCTTAGTGTGACGGGGCTTAACAGGTAACAGTCTCCCCCTTCTGCTGGCTCACTAAGGATTAGAATATTCATGCCTTCGGGGCTTCCAGGGCCAACTACCCCAATCCAGCAGCGCCCCGCTTTCGGTAGGCACCCACTGAGAAAGGAATAGCGCCAAGCTTAGGTATCTGACCGAGCACAGCAAAGTCTTGTAGCCAGGTGACTGAATTGTCCTAAACTTGGTATTTTCCTTAATTAGTGGAAGTGGAATGTCCGGCTCCAGAGTAATGTGCAGTGCACATTCTGAAGCTGACCAGTACACCCAATATTTACCATCAATGCACAGGACCGAAAATGACGCAACTGTCACGTCATAGTGTGGCGCCCCGCAACGAGTGCGTCACGAGAGGGTATTGCAGCCATAAAAGCAGCCGCAATATTCTCTGACACAGCAGTGACCTGGTTAATTTAGAAATCCAACCCTGCATGCATCACCTAGAACAGAGGGCCAATCCTAGGTCCTGGTGGGCGGAGTGCTAGGGTAGTGTGTAGGAGAACACAATAGTCTACACAGAAGAGAGGAGTCTAGATCAGAGTCTAGAACAGAGAACTTGAACTTGGAGTAGGAGCGGGGGCTCCGCACCCCATGCAGCCCCCGGGCCGTCACCGGTCGGGTGTCAGCACCTGAGGCCTTACCAACCGGGATTGGGCATCATTCACACGGGTTCCCAAAAGACTCCCGTGCCCACAACTCACAGCCGGTTCACTGGTACCAAAGCTGGCAGCAGTTCACCTCTGCTATGCGAACCAGAAGCGTGGAGGAGCAGCTTCACAGGAGCACCCCACCACCAGCCAACTTCCAGTCGTCTAACCAGCGGTGTACCCACTGAGGGATCCAAGGCTCCCCAAAACATCCAGAACGTACATCATGGATAGGGCATTGAAGCAGCCTCCCCGTACCAGATCTGGTATTCCTGGGCGACACTGGCAATCACTTAGTTAGAATGGAGGAACACTGCGGATTTCTAAGGGACACCATCACTGCTGAGTCCGCCCGGTCCACTACCCAACCACTGTATGCCATGTACTGCCTGCTGGTTACAGTAAAGACCCGTTGCAGAGACTTGCTGTGTCCGTGCTTCCTTATGAACTGTCCGTCCGCACTACAAGGTAACCGCAGCTGCCGCACAACATCTTGAGCAGCTCCAGCCTCCGGAAATCACCGCTCAGCCTGTGGGGAGCGTTCCATCTTGCTGCTGTCCATCCCCCGGAGGTTCCGCAGCGTCGGTAGTCCTTACCGAACTACTCATAGGTGGCGTCACAAATAAATTAAAAACCCCTTTAATCTGTTCCCACAAGCCGTCTTCAACACTTTTGATCTGCACTACACCGGGCCCCACTACCGGCAGGCGCGGTCCACCCGTGACAAGGAGGAAGGAAGCATCACCTGTCTAAACCGGAGTCCCGGCCATGAGTCAGAAAATGGCGTCACGAACAGGATACGAGCAGGCCCGTTACCCAACGGGTATAATGTGCTTAAAAAGACTTTATTGTCTACAATTTGGACTTTGTTCGTCCCTAAAAGAACTTTCCCGCCTTTTCACCGTGGGCCAAGATGGCGCCCAAGATGGCGTTCCCGCCACAAGAACCCACCACGTGCAAGCCCAGGAGTGAGTCAACCCCCCCCTCATCGTGGGAGGGCCAAAGACAAAAGGCGCCAAACTCTTTGTCCGCCCTGATTGCTCGAATCAACCATGGGGGCGGACCCCAAAGACTTTTCCCACTATTGGACTACAAAAGGCCTAAAGAAATGGGAGTGTCACAGACCTTCACCAGCTCTACCAGAACGCTTACCGGTTGAACGGGTGTGGTTTCCCTCCGAAGAAGAGAATGGCCAGCACGAGACTCCAAGACCTAATGCGGGAGGTCGAGGCGGAGGCCAGAGCAGCCATAGGCCAACCGGGTCCGGGTCCTGCCCTTACCATAGACGGCAGCCCCGACTTCTGGCTAGAGGCTCTACAAGACCTCCGGGTGCGGTTACTAGAGACTGTAGAATGGACGATTCGCAGCTGGAGTGCGACTCTAGGCAGAAGACTACATCATGCGATGCAGCAGAGCCGACCGGGTACAGCTTCTCCAGGCCCAGACGACATCGCCAGCTTCTCAACCGCCTCACAGTCGCCCACCACCTGTCCTGCTTCGTCACCGGAGCCCATAGACTGCATCATTCCTGTGAGGGCCACAGCTCGACCCGTTCCAGCAGTCTAGACCGCAGCCGACCCCGTTCTTGAGCCGGAGCTTCCAATACGCTCCACCGAAGAAGCCGACACATACCTGGTTCCACCTGCGGAACCCGCGACTAGTTTCCACACTACTGAGACTGTCGCCTGTTTTCTCCCCTGAACCGGAGGCCTCCTCTGCAAATACAGAGGCCTACCTGGTGACCGGGATCGAAACACCACTTCCCGCTGCTACAGAAGAAGAGGCAGGCAGCCTGGAAGTCCTGCACAACGACCCCGAGGAGAACTTTACAGCACAGCCACCCATCGACACAGAGGATTCCGTTCCATCGTCTTCGTCAGCTGAGCAGCCCGACGTAGTCATCGAAGGAGAGGTCGAGGAGGATGACGACAAGATCTACAGCCCAGCTGAGGACCTCTACACCGGGTTCGCCTGGGGAGACACAAAGAATCCTTCTGCCGGGCGATCCGCTCGGGTGCACTGGTCGGGTGCCGCCGCAGCCACATCTTCTCCGGTTCCGTTGAACCGGGCTTTTCTACAGACTGCCCACCAAACTCAAGCGGTTCAACAACCAGCACGCCGTAGTGACTGCATCCACACGTCGCACCACTCCGACGAAGAGGTACATCGTATCCGAAGAGAGGAGTGGCACACTCGACTGCAAGCCAACATGCAGGCTCGCGCCGAGGCCCGCCGCCAATCTCCATTGCCTGAACAATTCCGTAAAACCGGGCGGGTAAGCACCTTCAACTTATCCACCGGGTGGGGATTTGTAAGGGAGGAGGGTGTGAGTACCGAAGTATTTGTGGGGCGTCGCGATGTGGAATCGCACCTACCGCGAGGGCATCCAAACCGAGACTTGTATAGAGGGGACATTGTAACCTATGAGCGATATGTATGCTGCGACGGGTGGTTCGCTATACGAGTCCGGAACACTGCCCTCCATAAGTGACTTTGTTGTTTGAACTTTTCTGCTAAAGAGACTTCTTCCTGTGTGCAAATAACACCGCGACTTGGCGGCTACAGCCTGAACTTTTACCTAAGGACAGCCGACCGCCCGCCGGGTCCGCGCAATGTGTTAACCTGTTATTTACCTCACTTTTATGCATACAATGACCTGTCATTAATAAAAGTGTATTACCTGTTATAAAATACAAAAATCTCTGTAATGTGGGTAGTGTGACGCTTGGGGACAAGCGTATTCAACCAAGGGGGAGTGTGGCGCCCCGCAACGAGTGAGTCACAAGAGGGTATTGCAGCCATAAAAGCAGCCGCAATATTCTCTGACACAGCAGTGACCTGGTTAATTTAGAAATCCAACCCTGCATGCATCACCTAGAACAGAGGGCCAATCCTAGGTCCTAGTGGGCGGAGTGCTAGGGTAGTGTGTAGGAGAACACAATATTCTACACAGAAGAGAGGAGTCTAGATCAGAGTCTAGAACAGAGAACTTGAACTTGGAGTAGGAGCGGGGGCTCCGCACCCCGTGCAGCCCCCGGGCCGTCACCGGTCGGGTGTCAGCACCTGAGGCCTTACCAACCGGGATTGGGCATCATTCACACGGGTTCCCAAAAGACTCCCGTGCCCACAACTCACAGCCGGTTCACTGGTACCGAAGCTGGCAGCAGTTCACCTCTGCTACGCGAACCAGAAGCGTGGAGGAGCAGCTTCACAGGAGCACCCCACCACCAGCCAACTTCCAGTCGTCTAACCAGCGGTGTACCCACTGAGGGATCCAAGGCTCCCCAAAACATCCAGAACGTACATCATGGATAGGGCATTGAAGCAGCCTCCCCGTACCCGATCTGGTATTCCTGGGCGACACTGGCAATCACTTAGTTAGAATGGAGGAACACTGCGGATTTCTAAGGGACACCATCACTGCTGAGTCCGCCCGGTCCACTACCTGTAATCTGTATACCATGTACTGCCTGCTGGTTACAGTAAAGACCCGTTGCAGAGACTTGCTGTGTCCGTGCTTCCTTATGAACTGTCCGTCCGCACTACAAGGTAACTGCAGCTGCCGCACAACATCTTGAGCAGCTCCAGCCTCCGGGGATCACCGCTCAGCCTGTGGCGGGCGTTCCATCTTGCTGCTGTCCATCCCCCGGAGGTTCCGCAGCGTCGGTAGTCCTTACCGAACTACTCATAGGTGGCGTCACGAATAAATTAAAAACCCCTTTAATCTGTTCCCACAAGACGTCTTCAACACTTTTGATCTGCACTACACCGGGCCCCACTACCGGCAGGCGCGGTCCACCCGTGACAAGGAGGAAGGAAGCATCGCCTGTCTAAACCGGAGTCCCAGCCACGGTGAGTCAATAGCTAAAAGGAGCCCATACAATTCAGACAGGGAGTGTGCGTGGAAGTTAGTGTATCACTCCCACCGGGACGTGATAACCATGGAACGAAGGAGGGGATGGAGATCATAGGAACACCCAGAGGGACTAGACAGAGCCTAATTACCATCTGAAATTGGAAGTTGCTTTATGATTTTTCTCAACTTTTACAGCATAGTATTAGGTCAGACGGGGATGATTAGAGTAGTACTAGCAAGGTGCAGGGACAGATAGTGTTAGGGTTGGGGGCATCAAGTAGCTGATGGGTTCCCTTCAAGAGGATAAACTGTTGGGGTCGTAGATGGCTCTGATGCTCTTGGTGCCGGCTGTATAACACAGCCCACTCCTGCACCATATGGAGCAGTTTCCAGAGTCCTCGATCCATAAAGGTTTTGTTTGGTGCCATCCTCAGAATAAGTTGATCGGTGCCTCTCATTGGAGCCATTTCAGTTCCTCGTTCTCAGGATTAGTGGGATTTCACACTTTTTGACAAGTGATTACCTATCCTGTAGTGATCCTCAGCCAGGTCTGTCATTGAGGACAGTTTGCCCATCACCATGTTTTCCTAGAAGTAGATATAATTCAGCAGAAAGGGATGACTGTGACTTCTGTTCACTGCTGATTTTCCTTTTATCGCCTCATGTAAATCTAAAGGTGTTCCTCCCATAACATGCAGCAGAGCTGATGACCGGCCAGGAAGAGGCGCCCGTATTCTGAGCCACTAAACTTTAATACAAAAGTCTCTGTATTGAGCATGCTCAATACCCTAGATCACTCCCAAAACCTCCCCCAGCCATTTAAATCGGATCCGATAAAAGATCGGGTGGCATCCGATTTTGAGCATCCGATGCTGTCCAATTTTCATCAAACAGCATCGGATTTAGCAAAATCGTAGTGTGAAAGTAGCCTTAGGCTGCTTTCACATCACGATTTTCGGTCATACGATTGTATCCGTTTCAAAACGGATACAATCGGATCCGAAATCAGATCCTATGTACCCCTATGGGAATCCGATCGGATCGGATCCGATTTTGGCACCATCCGATCTGATCCGATTTAATTACGGGCACAAAATAGCAGCCTGCTACGATTTTGTGTCAGTGACTCAAATCGGACAGCATCGGATCACTGCTGATCCGAGTGCCTACTGCATGGGAGCCTATGGACATCGGATCCGAGTTCACCTCGGATCCGATGTCAGCTCCGTATTCCCTGCTCCTGCCTCCTCTATCTTGTTCCCTCTCCTATTCTATGCTGTCTCCCGCTATTCTATTCTGTCCCCCGCTCCTCTATCCTCATCTAATCCCTATCCTTGTCCTCCCTGTGTGTTAAAAAAAAAAAAAAAAAACTCCTACCGGAGCATACATCACCTGTCACCGGCTTCCACGCTGCAGCACCATCAGGACAGAAGGACCTGTGATGATGTCACAGAGCCGGTCACATGACCTGTCAGCTGACCGGCTCTCTGACATCACAGGTCCTTCAGTCCTTATGGTGCTGCAGCGTGGGAGCCGGTGACAGGTGATGTAAGCTCCGGGAGGAGTTTGTTTTTGTTTTTTTGTTTTGTTTTTTTTTTTTTTTACACACACAGGGAAGACAAGAGGGGACAGGATAGGGATTAGATGAGGATAGAGGAGCGGGGGGACAGAATAGAATAGCGGGGAGAGAGAATAGAATAGCGGGGAGAGAGAATAGAATAGCGGGGAGAGAGAATAGAATAGCGGGGAGAGAGAATAGAATAGCGGGGAGAGAGAATAGAATAGCGGGGAGAGAGAATAGAATAGCGGGGAGAGAGAATAGAATAGCGGGGAGAGAGAATAGAATAGCGGGGAGAGAGAGAATAGAATAGCGGGGAGAGAGAATAGAATAACAGAGGGAAGAAGATAGAGGAGGCAGGAGCTGGGAGAGACAGGGGACCGCAGGATCCACACGGATCCTGCATAGAATCGGATTGGATGGTTATTTGCCATCCGACTGCAGGAATCCGTGTGGATCCGTGCCTGTCCATGGGATCCGCTTTCAAAGTCGGATCCCACGGACAGGCACAAAATAGTTGTGAAAGCAGCCTTAGGGTTTTGCTACAATGGTATCCAGCCTTAGGGCTCTGTTCACACACTGCTTTTTTGCATATTTTTTTCATGGGTTTTATGCAACTTAAGTTGTTTTTTTTTACAGTACCAGCAAAAGCTATGAGGTTTCAGAAATCTAATAACAATCACAGGAATGAAGGGAATGTTCAGATTATACATATTACCCAAAGGGCAAATACTTTATCTTCCCTCATAAATCAAGATTTCTTTAAATATATACTCCTCTATACTTGCTACACAAGTGTAAATACACAATGGAGTTGTTGTATTGTAAGACTTTATTAACGTCAGTTTAAAGTTGTTACAAGACACTTCCCCTTTTGGGGCCTCAGGACACAGTGTAAGTCAATGGCAGAAAGGTGAGAACACATCAGTATGTCAAAAAGGAGCAAGTGATCCCAAATGGACGGGGCTTCTTGTCCCGCACACACTGCCGACAACAAACCAAGCCAGAACTCCATGAGCTAAAAGTAATGGCGCCTTTAACCTCTACGCGTTTCAGAGCACTTCCACGCTCCTTCATCAGGACAATCACTACGTGGTGGACTGTATAAGACCATCACTCATTAAGACTGTAATGTGGTGGTTCTTTCGGTAGTGTGCACGGGACAAGAAGCACCATCCATTTGGGATCATTACTGCAGCCACAGCGATTGCGTGGAGTGTGTGTCCAGCAGCAACTGCAACATGTGCATACACCGGTTGTGGGTTTCACAACCTTACAAGGTGAGCAGCCATATTACTTTCCCTTGCTCAGGATAAAACACTATTTGCACTTTTGTTCCCTCTTTTTAGTTCAAAAAGGAGCAATTGTACCATACATAGTTATGACAGATCACTGCTGCCACAAACAACCGTGAATGTAGAAGAACTACTCTATTCTCTAATATGGCCAAGAAAAAGGATAATGGCTGGGTATCACTCACAGAATTAACCAGCACTATCACTTTAAATATGGTGTCTGTGGGAGCATCACCCAATTCTCTCTAACAATACCTATAGCCCCATAGTAGCTGGTGAATAGAGTGCCCATCTATGAATCCCAAGCAAGAAGCCATCAGACATTACTCTTACCCATATTGAATAACACAGTGTATCTCCTAGTGCCAGGACCTCACCCAACGCACGTTTCAATGTAAGTACCTTTTTCAAGGGTGCCTTATATGCCTTTGTATCAAAACCTCCCATATATACCTGGATCCTATTGAGGACTCAGTCTGCCCAGAGCTTGTACATAATGTGCGTCTGCACTCGCCAGGTACCGGAAGCTTGTATCCTCCCATATCCGGCGGCATTCAGCCATACTGCGCATGACTGGGAAAATCCCAGATGATGTCACTATTCATGCGCAGAGGCAGTATTGAAGCCACCAGGTGTAGGCTCCCGGTCTTGATAGTGAGAAACAGCACGCCACACCTAAGTGGACGGAACTAAAAAATAAGCCGAACTCTTCAAACCATACCATTTTTACATATGCAATAAGTGTGAAGATCTAATATTCTCTCATGTTATCAAATTATCTAGATATCCTCAAAATTATTTTGTACACATTTCTTATGCCCAATATAACCATCTTTACCTTACTGTCAATACTGATGTCTAAAGTACATTTCATAATATCCTATACCCAAAAGCTTACAAGAAGACAACCAGGAATGCTCAACATATATAAGGAACAGAAGTTATTATTAATAATTATTATTATAGCGCCATTAATTCCATGGTGCTTTACATATGGAGGGGTTTACAAGGACAAGCACAAGGTACATGGACAACATGTGGCATACAGGTACAAAAGGAGGGAGGACGCTGTCCGCGAGGGCTCACAATCTACGAGGGGCCGGGTGATGATACATTAGGAGAGGGTAGCATTGGTTGTGTGGTGGTTTGGAGGATCAAGGCTCACAGCAGGTTGTAGGCTTGTCAGAAGAGGTGAGTCTTCAGGTTTCTTTTAAAGGTTTCTAGAGTCGTCAAGAGTCTGATATGTTGGGGCAGAGAGTCCCAGAGTAAAGCGGATGCATCGGAGAAGTCTTGTATGCGGTTGTGGGAAGAAGAAATCAGGGGGAAAGCAGAGGAGGAGGTTGTGAGTGGAGCGTAGGTTACTTGAGGGTAGGTATCGGGAGACCATGTCACTGATGTACGGAGGAGACAGATTATGAACGGCTTTGTAGGTCATAGTTAGTGTTTTAAACCGGGACCTCCGAGAAATGGGGAGCCAGTGAAGGGCTTGGCAGAGAGGAGAGATTGGGGAATAGCGGGGAGACAGGGGGATTTCAGGGATCTTCTTTCTTCTCCATACTTCCACTCAACCACCAGGTTGGTAATCAATGGGATAACCACATTATCAAATTTCTAAAAGGAAGGGGAACAGATACGAACGGGGGAAAAAAATGATCACCCCCGTGTGATTAAAATTACTAAAGAGACAAAAAACACACAATTAAAATAAAGCACAAGATAACAGGAAAATTAATAACATAAGTATAGGTTTGGAATAGAGTCCCTAGATGCTCTACACAAAGTGGAAAAAACTCAACTTCTCGTTGACACCTGCAGGTGACATCGTGCCTAAGGTCACAATCACCTGCATTCCATTTTGGCGAGTTCCTTCTTTAGATCTCCGCCCCTGATAAAGCAGTGGAGAGCATCAATTCCCATAATTTGTAGACCCCTAGTGTCACATTCATGGACCTCCTTAAAATGCCTTGGAATGGTCCTGAGCAAGGTAACATCAGAGACGTCTCTTGCTGTCTCTATTTTCGCACATGCTCACGGGCTCTAACCTGCAATTTTCTAGATGTAAGGCCAACATAGGCTTTTTGACAAGGGCATGTTGTATAATAGATGATTTATGGGCTGCTATAAGACATATATTGCCTGACCGAAAATTGTTGCTTTTTATCCGTGCAAAAAAAGAGTTTCCCCTAACAATATTGCCTAAGTTGCACGCTAAGCAGTCATCACATGTGAAACAGCCACCACGTCATAGTCTCTGGTCTTGATTAAAGAGACCAAAGGTTTTAGCTAATGGCTGTCCACCAGAATATCTTTCAAATTCTTCCCTTTCCAGGCAGGCTTGCATGGTAAAAAAAAAAATTGTCCGTTTCTAAAAGTGGCCAATGCTAGTGGAGAATCTCCCTCATTTTCTCCTAATGGCCATTGTACATTGAAATAAATCGTATTACCGTATATACTCGTATATAAGCCGACCCCCCCTACTTTTGCCCCCAAAACCTGGAAAAACCTATTGACTCGTGTATAAGCCAAGGGTGGACCCCAGCACAGGTATACAGCCCCCAGCAGTGTGGTATACAGCAGCCTCCCCAGTGGTATATACAGCAGCCGCCCCAGTGGTAGTATACAGCAGCCGCCCCAGTGGTAGTATACAGCAGCCGCCCCAGTGGTAGTATACAGCAGCCGCCCCAGTGGTAGTATACAGCAGCCCCAGTGGTAGTATACAGTCCCCCCCCCCCAATCAGTATACAGGGCCCCCCCCTTGCTGCCGCAATCCTGTAAGGCAAGAGATCATTATACTTATCCCTGCCGCTGTCCCGCCGCCATCATCGCGCTCCTCTGGCTTCATCCGGCTTCTTCCGGCTTCCTCCTCTGGCGCACAGACAATGACGTCACTGCCTGCGCCCATCGGAGGAGGAAGCCGAAAGAAGCCGGATGAAGCCGGAGGAGCGCGATGATAGCGGCGGGACAGCGGCAGGGATAAGTATAATGATCTCTTGCTTTACAGGATTGCGCCAGCAAGGGGGGGGCCTGTATACTGATGGGGGGGGGCCTGTATACTGTATACAGTATACAGTGACTCGCGTATAAGCCGTTTGGGGACTTTTCAGCCCAATTTTTGGGCTGAAAAACTCGGCTTATACGCGAGTATATACGGTATACCTTCCTCCGATTTTTTTATGTGCGATTTAAACAGCAAGATCTCTCTGAGTTTTCTTAGTACATTAATATCCCCTCTTGATGCTACGGGTGCTGTAGCCCCTCATCCTAAATCTCTCATGAAGATCTTCTGCCTGGGCCTTGAATTTCTGTGCAGTAGAGCAGATCCGCCTCATCCTTAGGAATTGTCCCACTGGAATGGCCCCTATTGTTGATGGATTGTGGGATGATGATACATGCAGTAAGGCATTTACGGAGGTGTCTTTTCTATATACATCCATCTGCAATACGCCACCATCACCAAGTTCAAGTGACACATCAAGGAACTCAACCCTACTCTGATTCTTGGTGTATGTTAATTAAATGTTTAAGTCATTTTTGTTCAACCTTGACATGAATTTCCCCAACTAAGATGCGGAACCCTGCCACAGGGACAGCACGTCATCGATATATCTATACCAACACACAACCTGCTCTGCTTGGGAAATGTGCCCGAAAACGGATTCCTCCAACTTGCTTAAGAACAGGTTGACGTAAGACGGTGCACATGGTGGTGCCGCGTTTCTGCAGGTAGAACCGCTCTTCAAAGGTGAATGAATTCTAACAGTTCCATAACGAGATCACACAGGGGCGCATCCAAAGAGCTAGCCCCCAAGGAGAGGTGGACTCGTCCAAGCCATGTTTGTGAGAGATACAGGTTACACTTAGTCCTTTCTGGTTTACCTCTCTGAGACCCCAACAAAGGGGAAGTGTCTTGTAACGATTTTAAATTAACATCATGAACGTTTGCAATACAATAACTCCATTGTGTAGTTACACTTGTGCAGGAGGTTTCAGAAATCTCCTGAACACCGTTGCTTTTCTTTTCCGGACTAAAATTGAAAACTGCTTCATTTTTTAAAGAAACAGAATGTCAATTCTTTCAGCGTTTTTGCAGCTTTTTTTTTTTTCATTAAAAGCAATGAGCGTGTAAAAACATAACTGCATTATTTGCTGCATTTATTGCTGTTTTTTTTTTCGCTGTGTTTCATTGTGTTTTTGCTGCTTTTGTGGTGAAAGAATAAAACTAATTTTATTACCGTAAATATGTATTGCAAACACATGACACAGCAAAAAAACTGCAAAAATGCAGAAAAATCAGATTTTTGGAAGCAGCTTTTTGCTGCAGAAAAAAAAGTAACATGTGAACACAGCCTACAACTCAACACATCACTCCTGTGCTTTTAGTTTTGTAGATACAAAGTATCAGTGCAGCTAGGATGTATCAATGTGGAGACGACACTTATATAAAACAGATATCTAGTAACAGATATGATGCTCATTACACCTGTTTTTAGCCTCCAGATCTAAGAAAACATGGTTCCCATTCACTGACAGCAAGTAGACATTTTGAAATAATGAAAAATTGGGACACAAAATATATTAAAAGTTGTAAAACTTTTCTCTTCCCCTGGTTCGTGCGATGAGCAGTCACTGCCGTGCGCTTTTACATGTAGAAAGCCAAGGGACGACGTCCACAAATATGTTCTCAGGGACGACGCCGCCATTATCAGGCCTAACCATTCAAATGGTGGATCTGCCTGATAATATTACTGCTAAAAACAAAGTTCTGTTTTTCTTGCAGATTTTAGACTTATCATATCAGGACAGAAGTGAATGAGGCCGGTAGGAATCCGGGGGGATAGCTGATAAACAGTCCGCCTGCTCCGGAGATCAGCGGCAGCGGCTCCCCTTATCTCCACCTCATACCTCATCTCTAGACAAATTACTGCATCAGCAAACTCTTACTTGAACCTGAGTGTTTCATAGTGTTGTAAATAAATAACTGCTGTTAGCTTTAACAAAATAGAATTTGAATATGTCATATTAATGACCTGTAGGAAAATAGAAGCTGAGCTGTGATTGGCTGCTATAGGCAGCCTAATAAATCTCCAGCCAACAGTAAACCCTCCCCCGGCCGGGCAGTATATGTTACCTCACACATACACATAATAGACAGCTCATGTGAGTGACATCTGCCTTAATTCCTTATATGGCACATGTGCTGCACATTGGCTGTTTTTAATCAGATGTTTATGTTTGGAAATTAAAGATAGCACACGTATGAGGCGAGTTGTGTGAGGTGATTTGTGCACATCTGTGTGTCTGTGTGGTGTGTGTGCCCCTATAGGGTGTGTATGTGTGTGTCCCTGTGGGAGGGGTCTGTGTGGTGTGTGTCTCTGTTGTGTGTGTCTTTGTAGTGTGTGTGTGTGTGTGTCCCTGTGGGGTGAGTGCATGTGTCCCTATAGGGTGTGTATGTGTGTGTGTCCCTGTGGGGGGGTCTGTGTGATGTGTGTGTCTCTTTGTGGTGTGTGTCCCCTTGGGGGTGTGTGTGTGTGTCTCTGTGTTGTGTGTGTTCTCTTTGTGGTGTGTGTGTTTGTTCAGGTGCGTGGTGAGTATCCAATGTTGGGGCTGCACTTTAGCGACTATACACTTGCTGTTACTCTTCGCCCGCCATTTCATTAACTTTTTCCCCCATTATGTAGATAGGGACAAAATTGTTTGGTGAATTGGAACGCACAGGGTTAAAATTTCGCCTCACAACATAGCCTATGACGCTCCCGGGGTCCAGACGTGTGACTGTGCAAAATTTTGCGGCTGTAGATGCGACGGTGTAGATGCCAATCCCGGATATACACACATACACACATTCAGCTTTATATATTAGATATATATAGTGTATTGAAAGAATCTTATTAAACTAGAGATAGTTTATCCCCCTTGACTTGCACCATCACAGATTAATAATCCAGATTTGCAACGTCATCAGGTCTTTACTGTGCAGCTTGCCCCCGGTGTGTGATGGCCTTTTCTTGGAAGACGATTACATAGGAAATACTTGTTTGGGGGTCTATAAAACTGCTAATGGGGTCCTTTTAAAAAAACATCACTCATAGCACTGGTTAAAAGGGTTATCCGGGATTTATAAAAAATAAAAAAAAAAAAAAAAAAAAAACGTGCCTAAGCACTAACAAGGATGTAACTTCCACCTACCTGCCTGTTTTTTTTTTCCCTTTTACTTTCTGTTATCAGCTCTTTTCCTCTCTTTCCCTCCCCTCCTTTTCTTCCCTTTTTTTTTTTTCTCTCTTTTACTTTCTGTTATCAGCTCTTTTCCTCTCTTTCCCTCCCCTCCTTTTCTTCCCTTTTTTTTTTTTTTTTTCTCTTTTACTTTCTGTTATCAGCTCTTTTCCTCTCTTTCCCTCCCTTCCTTTTCTTCCCTTTTTTTTTTTTTCTTCTCTCTTTTACTTTCTGTTATCAGCTCTTTTCTTCTTTTTTCCTCCCCTCCCCCTCTTCTTCCCCATATTTTTCCTTTTAACTCTTTTAAAACCTGCAGGTATGTGATTGGTTACAAATAATTAATGTATATTTGTCACACATGCGAGAGGGGGCTGTTTTTTGCTCTTAAATTGTATATATTCTTTCTGTCTGTATTGCCATTGTACTGACGATTAAGTGGGCTAGACCCACGAAACGCGTCCAGGAGCTCCTTTGGAGCATGTGTGATTTTTAAAATTTTTGAAAATAAAAAAGGAATTTTGTGGCATCGGATTCTACACTTTTTTCTATACCTGCCTGTTGTGCCTGGCACAGAGCGGGTCAAAGACCGCTCCTGCCGGGGATGACATGGTGGGGGTAAACAGATCAGAGGCGGCTTTCCGCTCTGCTCTGTGGAAAGAGCGGGACAGCCGACGTCATGGTGATTGACAACCAGCTCCCCGATATTTGATTGGGGGAGCCTGCTGTCAATCAGCGAGACATCGGTTCAGACACCTGTTGACAGAGGGGGAGAATGCTCCCATCTGTTGACGTGAAGTCATTTTGAAAGAGGCAAAATCGATGACAAGAGGGGTCTCCGACCACTCCGTGTCAGCGGTGGATGACGGTGAACAGTAGTGGGCACAACAGGTAGGTCGGTGACAACTACCTGCCTGTTAATGCTTGTTCACTTTTTTCTTTGATAAATCCCGGATAACTTCTTTAAGTGCTGGGATTTCCCAATAGGGGTTTGATTGCTATGAACTCCGAAATCCCTAATAAGAGTATAGAAATATAGGTTTTCCAATCTAGATGATCACATCACATAATCATAATGGTAAGTCATCCCTTCCGGTTATTTGCAGTGATGAGATGTGCGGGATTGGTGTTGTCAGAAATCCAAAATCTCAGGCATTTATTATTCCATTTGGCAGATTTGGACTTTGATCCACATGTTGAAGTTTCCTTATGTCAAATTAAATAAACTAAATCTAACATGAAGAAAAAAATTCTCTGCGTCCGAGGGACAAAAGGCTGAAAGAAATGTCAGAATCGCTGTTTTGTTAGTCACATTTCTTTCCAAATAATATAGATAAGAAAATGACTTGCGTTCCCTAAAATGGTAAAAATACAAAAATAAAATAAAACCTTGCTCTGCATAAAACAACCCTAACGTCACTCCATTGATGGGGAAGAATAATGCTCTCAGAATATGGTGACTCAAACCAAAAGATTTTTTTTTTAAGTAGTAAAACATTAAAAAATTATTAAATGTGGTATTTCCAAAGTGAGTAGATTATTTGGTTTAATGAATGACCCCCAAAACACAAAATGTATACTTTTTATTTCACCCAATGAAGACTTCTATTCTGTTTATCTTTGATGATCCCTCTTAATGTGAAAGCAATCTCTGTGATCTGTCTCCTTTGTAACCTTGCCTGTACCATCATGTAACCGGTTTTAGCTTTTACTGTACAACTTTGGCATCACTAGTAAATCGTGCACTAAGCAGTAGCCAGTGTTGTGTGATTACTTTACTAAAACCTAAAAATTTAGGTAGTTTACGCTCTTTCTCTAGTAATAAATATGAATGTAGAGTGAGTCTGACGTTGTTTCCTGGAAATGGGTCTTGTGGGTACTGCAGTTTAGGTGTCTTGCGGGTTAGAGTGTTCACGCACACGAACTGGACATACCCGGAACTGAAACTCCAGGAAACCAGGTGTGGGATCGACCCGGAAAAAATGGGCCCTTTGAAAAAGGGGGCTGAACAGATCTGATCTCTGGCATTGCAGGAATTGGATTTCTACACAAATACATTTCCATCCTGATAAAGAAGGAATGGAAGAAACCTAAAAACAAAGGTTTCCTTTCAAAGGGGGTTAAAAGGAAGTACACCTTCAAAACCCGACATCTGTGAAAAAGCCCCTAAAATTGATGCAGCCATTTCTCAGGTATCTTGCATAGCAGTCCTTCCCTTTGAAAAGAAAGGTTTATTTAAAGAATTCTTTAGGTAAGAAGGTGGATAGTTTTCTATAAGGGACCTGGGAATCGGGGACAGTGGTCTATATTGCAACATGCACAGCGAGGTCTCTTATCGTGTGGTTGGATCAACTTCACTTGCAAATTCAAGATAGATGCCCCCACGATCAGATCCTAGATACTTTTCCAACAATCCTAAAGGCAGAGGCTTTTCTAGCAGATGCAGTTTACGGCTCTCTCTTGTTTTTAGTCCAACTAAGCACGCTGGGCCCTTTGGCTTAAAAATTGATGAGGGAAATCTTCAATCAAAATCTAGGCTGTCAGGGGAGTTCCAGTCCTAGACAAGATCCTGGTGAAGGCAGCAGATACAAAGAAAGGTTTTTCCCACCAGTTTCTTTCAAAGAAGATCCTGTTGTCCATCTGGGAAAAGGCAGTTTGGGTCCTCAAGATCCAAAGGACCAAGACTGAAAATTCTGAAACCAAAAATATGATACCCATCCTGCTGATCTCCTAAAAAGATCGGGAAGACAGACAATGATGCTAGGTCCCTGATAGGTGGAAGCCAAAAAAATCTTTCTCCTTGCCTGGTTAAAAGTATCATGAAGCAAATTAATCATAAATAGAGGTGAGCAAACCTTTAAAAGTTTGAATTTGGTTTGGTTCAACAAACGGGCAATGTTCGTCAAACAAGTTTGACTCACTCTTCATTGAACATTCAACCCCAATGAAATTAATGCTAGGCAAAATCAGGGGCCTAGAAAACACCTTAAAAGGGGCCCAGAAGCTGCCAATCGCAGCTCAAATTGTTTTACAGTGGAGCCCCGCTGTTTTGGCACAGACATTATCTTCCTATACTATTACTTATCAAGCTTCAGTGCTGCTGTCACACTCACCATGTTTGCATGCCCCTCTGATGAACCTTAGATATTCTTATGACTTCTCTGAGGTTGTCAGGATATACAGCAGGTATCATGCAGCAGGGAATCCCTCTATGCTCATGGTATGTTGTTTGATGCTTCTTTTTAAGCAGATTTTGAGATTTTGCATTAAAATCTGCAAGTCTATCCTTAGGCCAGTCTATGAGAGTTCGGAAGTGGTGGACCAACATGTTTTTTTTTTCCCTTGCAGATTTGGTACAGATTTTGGGGCAAGTAAAAGAAATCTTAAACACACGTGCAAAGGAAAAAAAAGCAACATGGGCACAGCACTTCTGACCTATCCTAGACTTTGCAGGTCTCAGGATAGAAATACAGATTTTGATACAGATTCTCAAAATCTGCATCAAACAATGCACCATGGGTCCCGGGTCCAGGGAGAGTTGCAATTGTAGTGAAAGGGCTTGAGGATTCCTCTTGATCCCAGGTTACTTCCACAGAGACTTCTAGCGCAGCGGTGGCCAACTACAGTCCTCAAGGTCTGAAAACAATGCATGTTTTCAGGATTTCCTTAGCATTGCACAGGTGGTAATGTCATCACCTACAGAGGTGATGATCTCAGCACCTTATGAAATGCTAAGGAAATCCTGAAAACATGCAATGTTTGCAGCCCTTGAGAACTACACTTGGCCAGCCCTGTTCTACAGGAGTGGGTGTAGTGTCTTGAATTTTCATATCTCACACCTTCAGGACAGAGGCCTGCAGCTTGTTCACCAGTCTCTCTAGGGCAGTATCAAAGCACTTGTTTGCAGAAACAGTCCAGCACACAAGAAGTGAACTCAAAAAACTTTACTATAACATACATCATGGGTGGGGAACCCTTTTCTGCCAAGAGCCATTTATAAATTTCTATCATCCTTCGAGGGCCGCGTAAAATTATCAACTTGAAAATTACCAGGCTTTATTTGTTTAAACAATCAACTCACCCCTACTGTGGTGGCTGGGGCTGCTTCTCTCTAGTGCGGCTGTGATGCTAGGTGATATTGATCATGTTGCTTCTCAAATGCTTTCCCAGGTTTGCTAGGGCCATAGACATCACTGGAAATGCTGCGGGTATATACATTACTGGGGAAGCTGAGGTAGGGCATAGAGATCAATGGAGAGCTGGATTTGAACGTCAGGCAGTCAGCAAAACACAGCTGCAAGCCTATGCACTGTAGCCGCTAGGAATCTGCCCGGGGTCTACAGTAAAGTTAATTAGGGCCACATGCGGCCCACAGGCCTGAGGTTTCCCACCCCTGACATAGGCTGTAAGTCTCCAACACAAACATAACAATATACATAGTATGTAAATATAACGAAAGTCCCATAGGGAAAAGCAGCAGCACACAGATTGTTAAAGTGGTGGAAAGGCCATGAAGGGCAGAATCCATTAAGGTTTTTCAGTTGGAAAAAGCTGCATGCATGCCCAGTAGGAAGTGCAAACGGCGCAAAATGTTGTAAGGGGAAATTAACTTTAACAAAAACACTGGCCTTGGTCAAGGAAGAACTGAAAAATAAATCAACTCCAACAAGTCCTTTTCTAGTCAAAATTCCAACTAAGGGATGGGTCATTATCTCACCGACTCACCAACATGCCTTTACGAAGGTTCACTGAAATTCTGTCATCCTGTTCTTCCATGCCCTGGATGGTTGTTGCAGTTTTTCCTGGTACTCCGCTGCCAGATGGTCTTGGGGAGGTTGCAGAGGATACTCCTCTAGGGGCATTCTCCACCACTACCTTGCCTGCACACTCCATCAGGGCCACCGCTGGAGAGGACGATAGAGGAACTAGAGGACAACCACACCCTATAGGACAGACAGGACCAGCTTGGGGAACACCGACAGGCCCTCTGGATTTGGGTGCATCTGCCTGGCCAATCAAGAGGCACCCGGGACACACCTGATGCCAACTTCTCTCCAGGTTTGGCCTCCTCCTGCCACTTCTCATATTGGTCGGTGGTGGCAACCAAACCCGACATACGCCAACTGCAAACTACTCTTGCTGCCCCGCACCTTCATGAAAGTGACCTCCTCCTCGACAAAGATGATACATAGTCTTTGGGGAAGCTTGTCATGCAGCAGGGTGGATCGGTTGATGTAGCACCAATGCCCCGTACCTTGTTCCACTCTAAAACCAAACCCCCTTATCTTGCAGGAATGCCACCACCTTGCATTGGGTATATTGGTTGAAAAAGTCATTAGCCTTAGAACCATGCATCCGAGACCATTCTCCCCAATAAAGGAGATAGGACAGGATGTTGATGCCTTGTTGGATAGTTGCTTGGCGGGTGTACAGGACCCCACTTGGCATTGTCCCAGTTGAAGGCCTCATGAGGGGGTGATCCACACATCTGGGAAACAGGCCTTTCTGTCTCCTCCTCGACTTCCGCATCATGGTCCTGGTGGTATTGGGAATGGGATCCAGTAGCTGCGACACCGGCTGCAGGTGGACATGCTGCAAGATCATGTGCAGTCTGACGTGGTGCGTCCATTGCCGAATGGCATAGGGAAAGGGTCATCTCTATACTGCTGTGAGCTCCTCAGGTTCGCGTGTGGCATCGGAGCCCAGGATTGAATCTGTAGCTCATTACAGATGTGATGCAAAGTAGGAAATGCGGTGGAGCTCCAAGTGACATATGTCTTCATCTCCTCTGCATGGTGCTCCGAGTCTGGTTCTGGTGACCCACCTACTGTCCCTGGGGTGGTTAGGAAGATGACATCCTCTGAGTCCAGGTTAGCCATGCCTTGCAGGGGATGCATCTCAAAAGTACTGTGTAATGCCATCACAGTACGAAGTTGAAGTGTAGTAGACAGAGTAGCTGTGTGGTTCTAGAATGGCACAGGTAAGATGGCGGGGACATGCTGATTAAGTCCTGTGGCTTTGTGTGTTCACTTTCTCAAAGAGGCCTGTCTCTTGCAGGGAGTGAAAGGATTCAGACCCGAGCAATCACTACCGGATTTTAAATGTTTGGACAATCTTGTTGCCCAACACCTAGCTCGTAATTAACACCTCTATGTGATGCTCTGCAGAACTAACATCACGGTCAGTCACAAATCCAAATCCTCAGAACACTAGGTATAAAAACTGGGTTGCGCTTAGGTGCAGTCATTATTGAAGCATGACATATTTGTTGGCGATATAATGATAAAAATAAAAACGTTTATTCATGTCATCATTCACCACCAATTCATCTGGAATGCTGATTAAGGCCAGTGGGCACTGGGCACTGCAGGAATTCAAGAACAAATTTAATATGAATTATACATATAGCACTGTTGCGCACTTGCCAAAATACTGTATTGTAAATGTATGGCATGAAATGTGAGCCCCAGTGGGGACAGTGTTGCAAATGTATGTAAGCCGCTATGGAATTAATAGTGCTCTATAAATTAATATTACTAGTATTTATTATTATGACATGAAATATTGTTTGCATGTTTTCAAGAAGCAATATCCATACTGAGGTGAGAGCAGACCTATAAGATCATGGATGTGAAGCATATAATGGCCATATGTTATTTTTATATGAATTGCTATCACATAAGTGTAGAATAAATGGCCTTACATGCTGCTGACCCTCAGCAATAAAGGTTTCCTCTCCCCCTCCAAAATAAAATAAAAATAATATATAAAATAAATATTCAAAAAACATTCCCTAAAAAATATTAATCTCTCTTAAATGGATATTTTAAGGACATTGTAAGCTTCCTGGACTTCCCCAGCTGCGGCCACATCTGGCACAGTTTCCAAAATGGACACCCTGCAGGTGTCAAAAACAATTGCAAACTCCAGGAAGCTTTAAAAAAATGTATTTAAAAGCTCCAAAAAATTCTACATCTTGAAACTAACCGGTAGACCTGATGGTTGGGGACACCTAACTATTCGGTTAGGTGTTGTCCCCAGCCAACAGGTCTTCTGGCAAGCATTTTGGCCCCAAATAAACAGGTAAAGTTTTAGGGCCATTTTAAATTTTGAACTTTTTCCTTAACAAAGCCACATTCACTGACTTTTGGGGAAAGTGTTCGGGTTTCCTATCCCCAAGCTGAATTTATCAGGTTCGGTCAAACTTGAAATTGGCGAACATGTTCGAGCAAAGTTTGCTCATCTCTAATCATAAACACCATAGTCCACTGACTAAAATTAAGAGTTCAGTTCGCGCCCACCAGAAAGATATCTAGTCCAGTGCTTCGTAGTAGGATAAGCGTTACTAGCCCTGGTTCAGAAAAGGGTCTTATCTCCTGTCCCAGAGTTAGAGAGGGACAGCCTCCTTAACCAGATTTATCTTTCAGGACTATAATAAATATTAAAAAACTTATCGGTATCTAAAGGTCAATAGTTCCAAAATGAAGACAGTGGGCACTGCAATAAAACATCTTTTTTCAAAGTGCTACCTAGCA
This sequence comes from Allobates femoralis, assembly GCA_033576535.1. Taxonomy (NCBI): domain Eukaryota; kingdom Metazoa; phylum Chordata; class Amphibia; order Anura; family Aromobatidae; genus Allobates; species Allobates femoralis. The sequence continues at coordinate 39,901,682 of JARQOC010000012.1, forward strand.
TTTTGAGATCTTCAGGATGCATACTACCACGTATCCATTTGTCCAGAACACCAAAAATTCCTAAGGTTGGCAGTAATTATTCAGGGAAGTTATAGAAAAAATGTACACGTCACTCTGCTAGTAAATCGAGAAGGGGTGCTAGGGTAAGGGGCCAATCTATACAATCATACAAAATAAAACCGGCACTCAAAAAATGACAATTGTGAAAGTTTTAAAAACAATCAAAACTAAAAAATGACGATGTTTCGGTCACATGCAGTTGACTTTCATCAGAATACAAGCTGATTGCTGTGAGTTGCTAGGATCAATAGGAGGAACGCATTTAATCAGCGACAACTGTCACATGGGAGTCGCTATTAAAACTTTCACGCTCACCATTTTTTGAGTGCCGGGTTCATTTTATATTCAGGGAAGCTGGCATATCCAGTTTACAGCTCTACCCTTCTGAATGGCCATGGCCCCAGAATACTTACAAAAATCATTTCAGAAATATCCACCCATATCAAGGAAAAAGACGTATTGTTCATTCCATACTTGGACGATTTACTGGTAGAAGGAAGTTCAATGTTGAGCTGTAAGCAGGCCATAAATCAGGTTTCCAGCATCCTGGACTCTCTGGGTGGTTGATAAGTGTAAAAAAATCAAGACTGCTTCCAAAACAGAGACAAATTTTATTGGGAATTCATCTGAATTCATGCAGGCACATATCCTTCCTTCCGTAGGACAAGATGGTCAGGATAAACAAATCCGTGTTGGGATCCTTGACGTCATGCATCCCGGCAGTGGCATGAGCTCGGTGTCATTTCAGACCTCCACAATGGGAGATCCCAAAAGCAGGGGGAGACCTAGACGGGAAGATGCCGATTTCGAAAGTAACTCAGGAGTTCCTAGTTTGGTGGCTCTGCTGGGGAAATCCTTCACTGGGAAATCAAAAGCCCTTTAGCTATCACCATGGATGCCCTTTTGGTTGGGGGCACACCTAAACAACAGAGCCTTTCAGGGACAATAGTCCAGAACTATGAGTGGGGCATCTTCACAGAGGGAATTAGCAGCAGTCAAGGTGGCTCTAGTAGAAGCTTGTCCTGGTAAAAAGCCACAATGCGTATATCCTTTCAGCCACCATGATGGCGGTGTGATATACAAACAATCAGGGGGCATAACATCAAAGTCTCTGATGGCTGAAGCAGGAAAACGTATGGTGATCGTGGTAGAAAATGTTCTCTTCCTTGCAGTAGATTATCTGAACCACCATCATCTGGATCATGACGAATGGTCGCTGAATCCTTTGGTTTTCCAGAGAATTGTGGCTTCACGAGGTCGGCCTCTGATAGACCTCTTTGCATTCAGGAAAAACAGGAAAGTACAGACTTTTTTTTTCTCTAAAACCCAAGGAATCTCCATTTTTAGTAAATGCTTATCTCCAAAGATGGTCCAAGTGGTTGAATTATGCCTTCCCTCCAACATCCATGATTCCAGCAGTAGTAAGGAAAATTTGGGATGATCAGGCCAAAGTGATCCTGATTGCACCCTTTTGGACCAAAAGGGCATGCTTGCTTGAGGTTAATCACAGAGGGAAATCCTTGGATTCTTTCAGAGATCCCAGACCTCCGTTCACATGTTCCAATCATATGCCCAGGGATGTAATATCTTCACTTGATGACATGGCGTTTGAATGGCAGCTCCTCAAGTCAAGGTTTTCCGAAAATCTAGTTTCTACTATGTTGGCGTGTAGGAAGAGAATTACTAAAAATGCAAGTGTGTGGATGAAAATTGTAGACTTCTCCAGGATAGATCCCATGTTTGATGACCCAGTTCTCTTGCTAAAGATATTGAAATTTTTAGAAAAGGGGTTATAGCTAGGGCTGTCAGTTAATACCCTAAATTTACAGGTTATAGCCTTATGCATCCATTTTCATCAAAAAACGCTGACCACCTCTGGGTAGTGAGGTTTATAGGTCTGTGAGTAGGTCTAGACTACTAGTGTTTCCTCAGGTTCCTTCTTAAGACCTCAATTTAGTTATTGATGCCCTGACTCGGTCTCCATTTGAGCTATTATCCAGGTTAAATCTTAACCTTTAAGACTGTCCTTCTAATAGTCATCACTTTTGCCAGGAAAATGTGGGGAATTACCGTATATACTCGTGTATAAGCCGAGTTTTTCAGCCCAAAATTTGGGCTGAAAAGTCTCCCCTCGGCTTATACACGGGTCTATACGGGGGCCCATGGTGTGGTGGCTGTGGTGGGGGCTGTGGAGGCTGTAGGAGGCGGGGGGGGGGCTGCTGTATGAGCGGCCCCGTCACGTGGGGCCGCTCATTAAATATGCACTGCTTCCCCCTGTCAATCAGCGGCAGGGGGAAGCAGTGCATATAAACCCCAAATGCTGGCACTCGCCCCCCCTTGTAAGGGCCCCCCCCGCTGGTTATATTACCATCCCAGTCTTCTGATCAGCGCCGCTCCTCGGTGCTCCGTCCGTCCGTCCTGCTGCATCCGGGATCTCTGGCCGTCGCAGGCATATGACGTCATCGCGCGACGGCCGGGGATCCCGGATGTAGCAGGACGGGAGCAGAGAGGACGGAGCGCCGAGGAGCAGCGCTGATCAGAAGACCGGGATGGTAAGAGAAGCGGGGGGGGCCCTTGCAAGGGGGGGCGAGTGCCAGCATTTGGGGGCTGCTGGGGACCCCAGGGGGCTGCTGGGGACCCCCTGGGGTGCTGGGACCCCCAGGGGCGCTGGGGACCCCCAGGGGGCCGCTGGGGACCCCCAGGGGGCCTGCTGTATACCACTGGGGCTGCTGTATACTACCACTGGGGCTGCTGGGGCTGCTATATACTACCACTGGGGCTGCTGTATACTACCACTGGGGCTGCTATATACTACCACTGGGGCTGCTATATACTACCACTGGGGCTGCTATATACTACCACTGGGGAGGCCTGTATACCACTGGGGGGGCCTGTATACCACACTGCTGGGTGCTGTATACCTGTGCTGGGGTCCACCCTCGGCTTATACACGAGTCAATAGGTTTTTCCAGATTTTTGGGGCAAAAGTAGGGGGGTCGGCTTATACACGGGTCGGCTTATACACGAGTATATACGGTACACGCTCTGTTAACCAGCCGCTTATCAACATTCTCCCCGATAATCACCCTATCAGGCCAGACCCAGCTTTTCTCCCCATAGTGGCATCAACATTTTACAGATCACAAGAAATTGTATTGCCCTCTTTTTGTGTTAATTGTAACAATGAGAAGGAAAGGAGATTTAATTTTCTGATGTTAGGAGTGGTTTAGTTACTTACAGGTGACATCTGAGTGGAGAAAGTCTACCTCTCTTTGTTCTTTTTTTGGGTTCGATAAAAGGCCAGTTGGCATCAAAGAGCGCTCCATTAATCCTGTTGGCTTACACTTATGGCGTTTACCCCTTCTCCTGGAAATGTGAAGGCTCACTCCACTGGGTCAGTGTCTTCATCTTGTGCAGAAAGGGCAAAACTTTCCTTGATCAGATTTGTAGCGTAGATGCTTGGTCTTTACAATCCACCTTTTTAAAGCACTGCCGCTTGGATTTGGGTTCTTTTGATCTTTCATTTGGGAGGAACATGCTTCAAGCAGTGGTCCCGCCCTTACTTTTTCTAAATAATCTCCCTAAGTGGTGTTGTTATGGGACTGGGAAAAACTATTACTTACCAGTAATTTGATTTTCCGGAACCCACGACAGCACCCTTTCTTATTCTCTCCCTTCAGTTATTTTTTGTACATGTATTTTCTACATAATTTAAACGGGAGTCTTCTCATGCTCAGTAAACCACTGATGACAGAGGAGAGGCTCTGCCTTTTAAATGTGTAGGCTTCCTGTCTCAGGGGGTGTCATGAAAAATTGTCATGAACATCATAAATCCCTTAGGCATTTCTACATCCTTTATCTGCACCTATACGTCACCTTTGCATGCATCCTCTTCACCTAAAACAGGATGCCCATCTCACCAACAAATGGTTCCGTTGGCAGATGTGGAAGTGAGAAAGTTGAGTAAAGATAGGAACTCCTTATAAGGACAACTACAAACCCCTTCTGGGGGCCCAAGCATCAAATAAAATCCTCAGACATATCGGCACCAGTTGAAAAGTCTATGTGTTGGGGTGTGCGTAGCTCCCACAACTATATAGCGGGCACACCTTCGGCCTCAGGTTATGTCTGCTATAACTGTGCGACATGCTTATCAGCCTCAAATTAATAACTAGCTGTTGGAAGACAGTAAACATGTCATGTTTCCCATCTACGAACATGTAAATTCATAATAGGAAATATGATAGCAATATCTTTTGTGTGGGACACTCAGAGGCGAAGATATGAGCAAAGCTGAGATTTCACGGTTGTCTGTAGTTCGAAGCCCATCCCACAGACACCCCCACATAAGGTCATTAGGGTTTAGTCGAGTGAGGGGTTAAAAGATGCCCACCATATTTCTTTAATCTTCTTTCTGTTTGAAGGTCATGTTGTGTCACTTGCTGGATAGAACCGAGGGAACCCCTGGCTGGCTCCACAGTGCCTCCCATGTGCTGAGCCAGCATCGAGGAAACCGCTAACTGACTTACTTTTATTGTCATATACTGTTTGCAATTACTATCTTTTATTTGCATATCTAACTGTAATATCTGTTAATCCATTGTGTAAATAGTGATTTTGTTTATTGTGCCCTTATGGAGATTATACATAATTTAATCCTGGGTACTCTTATCTCAAACCACGAATTCCCACGTCCGTGATCTCGGTTTAATATTACATGCTACCTGGGCAGGCGTCTGGCCCCATATCACCTGTTAATGAATGGGGCTTATATCTACTGGGCTGGCAGGACCCTTTCACTGGGGCTAGTGAAAAGGGGTCTCCCAGCCTGCCAGGGTTTTGCGCAAGTGTGGTGTCACACCAGATGTTGTGTGAATAGCCCTCTCTTACTCCCTGTGCCTGTGTGGACCAGGGGTATTAGTGTAAAACTGTGGCAAGCTAACCTTGGGCACCCCTGGAGGTGCGGAGCGTCATATGTTGGTGGAAGTGAGAGTACCGTATCGTGTGACCCTGACATATTAGAGACGCCTGGTCGAGGTGGCGATGTGTGGTTTCTTCACAAAGGACGAATCCTCTCTCTCTATGTGGTTCAGTCATGGATCCTGGAGAATCAAATTACCTACAAGTTACTATCAATTTTAGTAATCGAAAAAGAGGAATACAGCGGCACTCACCAGGAGGAGTCTAAAATCTTCACATTTATAATATATATCCATTAACAGAGAAGGTGATGCGAGACTAGCCGGCAGGTTGGGATCAGTAAAGGACAACGGCTGTTTTGTGCTTGATCACCGCGCTTCAACAGTTCCATCTTGTTTGTATAATTATCACTTTTAGGCTGCGTTCACATGTCCAGATGTCAATGTGGCGCCCCTGCGTCCAGGAGGCCACAAAGGGAACTGCAGCCAGGCAGGTAGGACATTGTTAAACACTAACACCCTCACAGCCCACATAACCCACGTGTAAGAGAGGTTACATCCAGCCCTGAGATTAGAGACTATATGAGATCGGAGGGGTGGTGGATTCAGAGGAGTGGGTTGGGCACACCAGAAGGTCAGGTGACTGACAGTATATAGTGAGGGGGAGGAGTGAAGGAGTTCAGTAGGCCGAGGTAGGCCACAGTGAGCTGAACAGCAAAGACCAAGAGCAGCAGAGAAGTTGAGGAGCAGGCCAGAGAACAGCAGGAGGTTGAGCTGAAGCTGAGCAGGAGAGAGCCACACTGCCTGGAAGAGTGAAGACTGACGGAGCGCAGAATCTGTACTGAGCCAGTGCGAGCCAGAGGAGAGAGAAAGCCCATCCAGAGTCAGATCCCCAGGAGTGTGAGAGAGCCGAGAGGGACGGTGTAACCCGGGGCCCTAGACACACAGCTAAAGCAACTAACTGCAGGCGGAGTAGCCCTCCTATGATACTGAAAGAAACAGAGAAAAGGAGCCTGGCAGAGCCTCGTGCTGGAGGACTACTGGAGGCTGGGCTGAAGTAGAGTGTCGGCTCTAGAGGGGACCGTAGTTCACCCGGCATCCCCAGACAATACGACGAGGGGTCTGAGTTTCAGATTGAGATCCCTACCCTAAGGACAGGCAGCTCAGTGACATACTAGGACTCACAGAAGCCCGAGTCACCGCCATACTGTCCGGTGTCGCACAACATAGAGAAAGAGAATGCAACAGCCCGGAAAGGGACACTAAAGACTGTGTGAGGGGTCACAGGGAGAGAGAGGCCTGGCTGCAGAGGTAGACCGAACCCATGTACTTGAACGGTGTACCAACTGCAAATGACTTGTAAACTGCTTGAAGGAAACAACGAGTAAAGCTTTGGAAAACCCTGAATCGCCTCTCTTGTCAGTCTCTATCTGCAGACCGTTCCTCCCTACAGATCCAGCCTGTCAGCACCAGCCAGGAGGAGAGATCCCTGCAGCCTGCAAGTAAGTGTGCTACACTCACACCAGAGACTTAACCCTTACTGCCCCGGGGGATACAGTTCTTCCCACTGGAACTAACACCATCTCCGCTGCCACTCCATCACCCCCGGAGGTTCTGCAGCAGCGGCGGCCCCACTACTGGCCGCACCAAGTGGGTGGCGTCACCTGTGACAAATCCCCTTGTAAATATTCCCCTTTTATTGCCGAGCCAGGGACACTGTCCGGACCAAGCCACCTGTGACATCCCCACTACCGTCCGGTCCGGCACCGAGTACCCCCGTCCCGTGGGGCCTGACATCAATTGTTTGTAATTGATCAAGTTTGATAAATAAAATAAATAATACACAAAAAAAATGGATACAATAAAAATGGAGTAAAAACAGATGCACACTTTGGTTTATGTGTTGCACCCATTTTTGTTGTGTTATGAATGGATCTGTTATTCCTAGAGGTTTCTGTGAGCGCCTCTTGTGTTTAGAAAACAGATCCCCTATCGGATGACATAATCGGTAACTGTCCATCATCATGTTATGTGATCCGGACACCGCCAGATTCGTTTCTGTCCGGTTTGGTCCGATGCGCCCAAAAATGGTGCAGTCTCTGATTTTGGGGACGGTAAAAGACAGGACAAAATCGAATCCTGTATTGAATTCACTAAAACGGATCACCATGTATGACCCATCCGGCATGGGATGCATGGGAGGCAAAAAGGATCCTGTTCTGTCCTGTTCAAAACGGACAGGACAGGATGCCAAAAAACATGGTGTGCAGCCAGCCTTACAGCTTGTCATTGCCACGATCTCTGTTGCCTGTCAGTGAATGTTAACCCTGTTCAAACCTAAAATCTCTTTGTAGTGCTCTGTACTTTGCTACAATTGAATTTGGTCAATACTGAAGGCTGATACAATGTATCAGTGCAAGTAAATGTAACAAACTGTGCTGCCGATGCTATAAGGCTTACATGTCCTGACTTCTAAGACCCCCCCATGTATATCACTAGGGATGGTCGCTCTCGGTTCTCTCTTCATTCACTTGCTGCTTTCTTAAAAGGAACCAACCAGCAGGATTTAGGACCATAAGGTGAAGCCAATGCAGTCATACCTTTACTTGAATGATTCCATGTTTGATTGCAGAGAAAAGTGTCATAAAACTCCTGGAAAGCAGGGCAGCAGATGATTAATGTGTGCAGCACTGTAACTATTTGTGGTTGTTTGTTTTTTCTTCTGCTTCGGGTATGTGTTTTGGCTGTAAGCCAGACCCTCTCCCTTTCATCTCTATTTTCAGCTGTCAGGTGCCTTGTAGCTGGAGTATTGTGACAGTGACCAGGAGCTAGAAACTGAAAGAGAGATAAAAGGGATGAAAGGGTTGGGAAGGTTTGACTTGCAGCCAAAAGACATGCCCCCAGTGGAGGAGAAAAAAAAAAAAACAATCAACCTCAAATAGTGTTGCAGTGCAGCACACATCAATCATCTGCTACCCTGTTTTTCAAGAGTTTTATGACACTTTACTCTGCAATCAAACATGGAATCATTCAAGTAAAGGTATGATTGCATTTAGCATTCCAGTGACTGTAAGGCACTGGCTTCACTTTATAGCGCTAAATAATGCTGGTTGGTACCCTTTACGATAGAGGTGGATCCCAGCAGTGGGACACGTAGGCAGCCTGGCAACACTGATAATGGAGTGCCAACACAATGTACAACTTTTGGAACTCCAGTACAAGTGAATGGAGTGAGCACATATAACCATGCATTCCCAGAAACATCCGCATGTAGAGATCTTGGAGGAGTCCAAGCAGGGGCTGGCTGCAAATTTTGCACTGGGGGACAAGCACACAGCAGTGGCCCATAAGCAGTGAGCTTCAGACCAACATGACAGATGGCCGGGCAGCCCCAAAACTTGCTGCTTGACTACTGGCCTGGGGGGCATTGCCCCCTGCCACTCCCTGTGGCCAGGCGGATTTCTCAAACCTTTATAGCAGATGCGCTTGTTTAGAACCGTAGCAAACCCCCACCTGCAAGAAGACTTACAGGATTTCAGCATTTAGGACGGTTTCCATTCACTGACAGGAAGCAGAGATCCATTACAATATTAAGTATAAATTAAGTGCGAGGACGTGTCAGCAGCACAGATCTCTCTCCTCTCCTATTACCTGTACTTTATCATTGTCACGGTTGCCTACTTAACTTTGTATTTTTTCCTGACGTCTTACCAGAAAAATCATATTTCTTACGGACACATTGAAAAGCCCTAATACGTCATTCTGATTTTAGGTGATCTGTGTCTACAGCCCATGATTCTGATATCAGACATCATCTGAGATCACTGAAAACTAGAAAAATAATTAAAAGTCAAAATAATCAAAGTTTTTCAGCCTCAAAAAACATCACAACGTCTTTAAAATTTTTTACGGACAGAGCAAAAAAAAAAAGTGCCTTATAGACGGACAGTGCTGGGTTCTCCGGACAGACGGACGCCCAGATCGTTGTATGTATTCGACGAGGATTTATTTTGGAATTACGGTATGGAAAGTTCCGTTCCTGATTTTTACTTGAGGATTCCGGAGCGGTCACTTAAGCTTTTGTTTTTCCCTTAAAAGGTGACCCCCCCTGGTCTCACCCCAGCATCTTGTATGTCCTTGTGCCAGGGCCACTTGACATTTCTGTGGAAAGCCTGTGTGATCCCTCCTCTCATACAGCCGAGGGGTGTGATAAAAGCACATCGCTCAGATCTCAGCTGCAAAAATCCAACACAGAGGAATCATCTGCGATTAATCAGCGGAGTCGGTTCTGCGCCTCTCACTACATCCAAGGTAAAAACCACAAGATCTGCAGGATATATGGGAATAAAGGGCTGAGTGCACTTCATGTGCTTATCTATATATATATATATTGGATGTAGCAGAGCTGAGTTTGTCATTGAACCCTTGGGGTTTTTGGGGGAGATGCAGCATAGGCAAAATGTTCAGAAGGTGCAGAACATGTAACCTTGTCTCACTCCTCATTCTATAACCCTGTGCTGTACCAGCTGACAAACTCAGCTCTGCTACATCATTTTTTGTTATTTGTGGATAGGCGCAAAAATTCAGACTTGGATTTAAGTGCAGTTAAATGAAATATTAAGTATTGTGGTTCTGTATTTACTGATCCAGTTTATCACATTTTTTTTAACCCTTACCTTGATCTTCCTGTTAAGTGTTACATAACGCTACTCCATGCAGAGGGTTTATTAAAGAATGGGCAAAGTGAAGTATGTAAGATGAAGCAAGCGAGATTGTTGCATTGCAGAAGCTCCTGCCGGGCATAAGACTTCATTACATTGTCAAAAATAATATAACAACATGAAAAACCAGCTCTGCTGCATCTGTTGCGCAGCTTCGGCTTTAATTGCTTATGGTAAACTTAAATATCACTGACTTAAGTGAAGTAAATAGATAAAAAAAAATTAGAATAATATTTTAAATATTTTTTCTAATAAAATATTTTTTAATTTGATAAAAATATATTTAAAATATTTTTCACATTTTTAATTATTTAGTTCACTTCAGTCAGTGATGATTTAGTGAATCTATAAGAATCCGAGGGTCTTTCTATGGCGATCAGGTTATGGCAAAGTTGTACAACTTTCTAATATACTTTATTTCAAATCTTTGCCAATTTTAAAATCACGCTCTGTAAGAGAATTACACCTTTTTTTTATTTTTCATTATGATTGCAAACCTGTAAGACCCTAATGACTCATAGCTGAGGGGTCAACTACAATATGAAAAAACCTAATAAGTTTTCACAGCACACGATAAAAAAATATTCAAAAACACTTGGGGGGGGGGGGGGGGGGGGGTGGAGGGGAAATTTAAAAGATTCTTGGTGATGAGTCAGTTTCCTGACCCTCCCTATTTCCACCTGTTGTCACAATATTAAAGAATTAATCTAAAGAAAAATCAGTCACTTTGTAAAACATTTATCTAGTACATATCCCAAATTACGTCCTGTATTATACAGAGCGCACTCACTATTCTGCTGGTGCAGTCACTGTGTTTCATTACATTACTGATCATGAGTTACCTCCTGTATTTATCAGAGCCGCACTCACTATTCTGCTGGTGCAGTCACTGTGTACATACATTACATTACTGATCCTGAGTTACATCCTGTATTATACTCCAGAGCTGCACTCACTATTCTGCTGGTGCAGTCACTGTGTACATACATTACATTACTGATCCTGAGTTACCTCCTGTATTATACTCCAGAGCTGCACTCACTATTCTGCTGGTGCAGTCACTGTGTACATACATTACATTACTGATCCTGAGTTACCTCCTGTATTATACTCCAGAGCTGCGCTCACTATTCTGCTGGTGCAGTCACTGTGTACATACATTACATTACTGATCCTGAGTTACCTCCTGTATTATACTCCAGAGCTGCGCTCACTATTCTGCTGGTGCAGTCACTGTGTACATACATTACATTACTGATCCTGTACTGATCCTGAGTTACCTCCTGTATTATCCTCCAGAGCTGCACTCACTATTCTGCTGGTGCAGTCACTGTGTACATACATTACATTACTGATCCTGAGTTACCTCCTGTATTATACTCCAGAGCTGCCCTCACTATTCTGCTGGTGCAGTCACTGTGTACATACATTACATTACTGATCCTGAGTTACCTCCTGTATTATACTCCAGAGCTGCGCTCACTATTCTGCTGGTGCAGTCACTGTGTACATACATTACATTACTGATCCTGAGTTACCTCCTGTATTATACTCCAGAGCTGCGCTCACTATTCTGCTGGTGCAGTCACTGTGTACATACATTACATTACTGATCCTGTACTGATCCTGAGTTACTCACTATTATTCCAAGCTGATCAATCTAAGTGGTCAGTCACTTTGTAATACATTACATTACTGATCCAATTACGTCCTGTATTATACAGAGCTGCACCTCACTATTCTGCTGGTGCAGTCACTGTGTACATATACATTACTGATCCTGAGTTACCTCCTGTATTATACTCCAGAGCTGCGCTCACTATTCTGCTGGTGCAGTCACTGTGTACATACATTACATTACTGATCCTGAGTTACCTCCTGTATTATACTCCAGAGCTGCGACTCACTATTCTGCTGGTGCAGTCACTGTGTACATACATTACATTACTGATCCTGATGATCGAGTTACCTCCTGTATTATACTCCAGAGCTGCACTCACTATTCTGCTGGTGCAGTCACTGTGATACATACATTACATTACTGATCCTGAGTTACTCCTGTATTATACTCCAGAGCAGCACTCACTGTTCTGCTGGTGCAGTCACTGTGTACATACATTACATTACTGATCCTGTATGATTACCTCCTGTATTATCCTCTGGAGCTGCACTCACTATTCTGCTGGTGCAGTCACTGTGTACATACATTACATTACTGATCCTGAGTTACCTCCTGTATTATACTCCAGAGCTGCACTCACTATTCTGCTGGTGAAGTCACTGTGTACATACATTACACTACTGATCCTGAGTTACCTCCTGTATTATACTCCAGAGCTGCACTCACTGTTCTGCTGGTGCAGTCACTGTGTTACATTACATTACTGATCCTGAAGTTACCTCCTGTATTATACTCCAGAGCTGCACTCACTATTCTGCTGGTGATCATTAAAAATTACATTACTGATCCTGAAAAGTTACATCCTGTATTATCCTCCAGAGCTGCACTCACTATTCTGCTGGTGCAGTCACTGTGTACATACATTACATTACTGATCCTGAGTTACATCCTGTATTATACTCCAGAGCTGCACTCACTATTCTGCTGCAGTCACTGTGTACATACATTACATTACTGATCCTGAGTTACCTCCTGTATTATACTCCGAGCTGCACTCACTATTCTGCTGGTGCAGTCACTATGTACATACATTACATTACTGATCCTGAGTTACCTCTGTATTATACTCCAGAGCTGCACTCATTATTCTGAATGCTTGTCTTTGTATAGGGTTAATATGGAGACAGTCACATATAAGTTGTGGGCACCTTAAGCTCTAGAGACTTGGTTCTGTTACATCATTCCATTCTCCAGTAGATTCCCTAGAACAGTCTCTTCATTGTTGACTCTACAGGGGGGTAATGTTCTCACTATTTCATCGTCTCCTCCATTAGTGAGGAATCCATGGTGTAAATTCAGCTCCATTCACTGACTAGGACTACAATTGAAGTAATGTACCCTTAACTTGCAGCACGTTTCCAGACAGTGTGATGTAGACAGATGTAGCAGAGGTGAATTTGTTATTTGGGTCATAATTGGATTTAAGATTTGTTTTCAGAATTCCTTAATAGCTGAGACTTGCTCCCTTACTGTACCGTCCATAGCGAGGACACCATGGATGACATGTAACTGGATGCAGGGGATTTTTCTGTTATTTTAGGCAGATTTCCAGCCATAAACATAATCTTCCTAATAATCTTTGTGATGTGTGGTAAGGACAAAAGTAACTCTGCTACATCTGTAAACCTATGTTGGTTCCCCTTCCTCTTGACTGAAGAACCCACATGGCTTTTATTAGTGAGGCAATTGCTCAAGGTTAATATCCGATCTGACAGATGCAACTTTTTGCAGCCATCTGATTTCATTCTGTATATACAGCTCCTATGCAGAGGGATGTGTCTGCAAGGCTGCAACTAAAACTATACAAAAAAATCTAGAAAAACCCGCACTTAGTGTGATCTCGCTCCACCACATGCCTTTCTGTAGAGCATCATGGCAGGGCCTGACTACAGAGCTGTGTGTAGTCTGTTACTATGGAGACGCATAGGTTTGCACAGGAGCTGTATACACAAAACGGTAGATATTCTTTTTAATCAATGACTAATTTTAATGTGGTTTCATTTTATGTTGATATTATCATGAAGAGAAATATACAATGGTTGCAAAAGTATATACACACCTGTAATCTACAACAAGAGGACACAATATTTCCAGATCTCCGGTTGCTCTTTCCCTCTTCAGTTCAGAATTTTGCCCTTTCTCTTGGGTTGGTCATGGTACGAGGCCAATAATCACAGATGGTGTTTTAGAAGAGCAGGGAAATCAAACTGATTCCAAATTGTAAAATTCCAAGTACAAGTGTCGCATTCATGTAAATATTAAGGTTACATCATGGTCACTTGTCCTTCTATTACAGAAATGAGGCTAGTGGGATTTGTGCGCTGCAGAGCTGAGTGTGATGTCAGTAAATGCCGGAGGTCTGCAATAAACCAGGGTTAAGTTTCGGAAGCGGAGATGGACACTTAATACCCAACAGCCCTATAAATGGCCATGTCGTCAGTGCCTCATCCTGTACTGATCCCTGGCCAGCACAGGCAGGACCTCAGCTGGGGCCACTGGTGTCCATCTGTAGTTGTTTACTTCTGGGCCTGGTCCAATTAAGGATTCCTGGGGGGATTTCTAGAGTTATGTAATAGAAAGCTTGTCTTGCGCTTTATCTGGATGGTAATGGTCAGAATCAGAGATGTTAATGGTGTCTTGTCTCACAGGACAACTTTTCTTTCTACTGATCAGTGTCCATCAGATTTGTGTGCCAAAACCAGGAGTGTCTCCAAAACTCAGAACAGGTGTCAATCTTTCAATTATAGTTTTTCTCTGCAAGTTCCTCTCCTGGTTTCTCTCCGGGTTTTGGCACACAAATCTGATGGACACTGATCAGTGAAAAAACTGCAGTGTGGAAGCAGCCTTAGTTTGTAATGGTTGATTCATTGTCTTCACAGGAGACAACTATTTCATTATCTATCTATCCACCCACTCACATCCACCATCCAATCCCCATCCATCCACCATCCAATCACCCTATCCATCCACCATCCAATCACCCAATCCATCCACCATCCCATCCACCCCATCCATCCATCCACCACCCCATCCATCCATCCAACCACCCATCCATCCATCCAACCACCCATCCATCCATCCAACCACCCATCCATCCATCCAACCACCCATCCATCCATCCAACCACCCATCCATCCATCCAACCACCCATCCATCATCCAACCACCACCCAACCACCCACCCAACCACTCACCCAACCACTCACCCAACCACTCACCCAACACTCACCAACCACTCACCCAACCACTCACCCAACCACTCACCCAACCACTCACCCAACCACTCACCCAACCACTCACCCAACCACTCACCCAACCACTCACCCAACCACTCACCCAACCACTCACCCAACCACTCACCCAACCACTCACCCAACCACTCACCCAACCACTCACCCAACCACTCACCCAACCACTCACCCAACCACTCACCCAACCACTCACCCAACCACTCACCCAACCACTCACCCAACCACTCACCCAACCACTCACCAACCACTCACCCAACCACTCACCCAACCACTCACCCAACCACTCACCCAACCACTCACCCAACCACTCACCCAACCACTCACCCAACCACTCACCCAACCACTCACCCAACCACTCACCCAACCACTCACCCAACCACTCACCCAACCACTCACCCAACCACTCACCCAACCACTCACCCAACCACTCACCCAACCACTCACCCAACCACTCACCCAACCACTCACCCAACCACTCACCCAACCACTCACCCAACCACTCACCCAACCACTCACCAACCACTCACCCAACCACTCACCCAACCAACCATACTCCACCCATCCACCCATCCAACCACCCATTCAGTCATCCACCCACTCTCCATACGACCACCCAGGTGAACAAAAGCTACAAGTTTGTGTGTAGAAAACACTGTATGAAATGCTCCTTTTTGGGGAGTTTTTAAACAGGTCTCTCTCATCCTGAAGCAGTTTTGATGAAGATTTATTTCTCAGCCCTCTGAACAGTGCCTGGTTTGGAGGCGATTCCATCAGGAAGTCACATGCATCCTCTTATTTCGCCAGGTGTTTTTTCAAAATATGAAAAGGAAAGACACACCAAACATAGTGTAAGAACAGCAAAAGTTCTTTACAATGTAAATAAATAGGAAGAGTCTTGTATGCAAATTTTCAAAGGGTATATACAATTTTTTAAAATTATTTTGCAGTGCTCCCCCCAAAGATGGTTTTAAAACATTTGGTCTTTACATTAGAGCTTTATTTGTAAATGTATAAAATTAAATGGTGCAATTTTTTTCTTGCCTGAATCTGAGAGCTCACTGGTTATTACTGTGATCTGAGTGCTGCAATGACATAACTTCTTCATTCAGATCACAACAAATTAATCATGAAGGCTCAAGAGATTTGAGCACCAGGGATGCGGCAATGACTTAACCCAATGGTGATTACTGCTCATTACTGTTATCTGAATGCTACAATGACATGACTGCTTCACTCAGATCACAACAATTGCTGATGAGGGCTCATGAGGTTTAGGCACCAGGGCTGTGGCAATAACTTTACCCGATCGCAAGTACACGCCACAGGACACAATCCCTGCCCAGACTTGTGATCACAGCTCATTACCATGATCTGAGCGTTTCAATAACATGAGGTCTCTGATCAAATCACAGCAATCACAGTTGGGCAGCGTATCCAAAGCTATCATATGTGATACAGTCTTCTGGAACTTGTATCTAATCCAATCATGTGTGATACGGACTGCTGAACTGTGTAACTACTGAGATCTGAGTGCTGCAGATGCAATGAAATGACTGCTCCGCTCAGATCTCTGTACAGACCAGTGAGCAGGTCAGCGCCAAATAATAGAATTGTGATGCTGTCCATATGTCATGGTGGGTTTACACGTCCCGATATCGGGGCGATATCGTAGGCAACGGCGCAGGAGCGCGCATTTTTTGAGCGCTTTTCCCGATATCGCATCGGCGGTTTACACACTGCGATATCGGGAAACAACGTCCCTACGATGTGTACGCCCACCAACCCAGTAACGACCATTTAACATGGGAGTTAATGGGTGAGGTGCGAGTACACATCGTAGTTGGATGTTTACACGCAGCGATCCGGCTCCAACAGGCATCCGATATCGAGCGGTTGAATAGCACGCTCATTCGACCCCCGATATCGGATTACCATCGTTCCTGCATCGTATTGTACCTTCAAACAGTACGATGCAGGAACGATATCGGGTCCAACTCGCGAACCACGTGACTTTTTGTCGGAGTTGGATCGGAGTTTGACGCCGATATCGCGGCGTGTAAACCCGCTATCAGAATTACAATCTCTGCTTTGTGAGCCTAAACATCATCCCTAATTCTTTAGCAAATGCCCAGAAAATGAGGGGAAGAGTCAGATCAGACACTTGGAGCAGATCCCGTCCGCCTTTACTGCTGTCATGATGCGAGCTAGTACTACACTAGGTTTTTATGACAAAGATCAGCAGCTTCTCCCCTAGTGCTTAAAAGTTGCAAATATCAAATTTAAAAAATTAAACCATTAGCCGTTATTACTTTACATTTTTTTAATTGATTATTTTTTTTAATGACTCACTTACGTTTTTTTGTGATTTCCTAGATGGCTCACTGTTCTGCCATATTTTTCAAGCTGTATCTGGATCTTCGGGTACCTTCACACACCGCAATATCGCCTGGCAATCCTAAAGGAGATATGTCACCCTGGAGCAATCGTCATGAAATTGCCTCACAGTTGTAGCGTGTCATTGGGGAATTTCACGGCGATAAATCGCCTGTCGCCTGATTCCTGAGCACTGCTCAGAAATCAGCCGCAATTATGAAAGCCATATTTCCGTGTTGTGTCGTGTGATAGGGCAATAGTGATGGAATCAGCGTTGCCTATGATTTCCCGTAGGCGTGCCACAGCGTGCTGGAGTCCGCGCTCCGTCTGAAATGATTGGTGTGGGCTACTGTGTTCCCATTGGCTGTCACTTGACACCATGCCATATTTGAAGAGCTGTCCGTTCACCACCACACAATGGCAATGGCGTCATGTATTAGCCAGGCTTCCAGAGCAGGCAGACCAATCGTAACGCTGTTGCGTTATCCAATGAGCGCATTTGGGGAGCGGAGTAAACCACTGTGGCACGCCTATCTCCTCACTGCGCTGAACATGTACGCCCTCATTGCCTTTGGAATTGCGGCGTGTGAAGCGGTGATGGAATTCGGAGGATTGCTTCCACTGTAGGTGAGATTTCCAGAGCGACACATCGCCTTACTTCAAGGGCGAAATTGTGGCTTGTGATGCCGCCATCGGCGATCAGAGGCGACCATGAAAACCGTGACCGTGCACGTTAGATTGCCTCATATCGCCAGGCGAGATTGCGGCATGTGAAGGTACCTTTAAGGACATTGATAGAATACAAAGTGCTTTGTGGCCAGGAGATCTGACAACTGCTCCAGGAGTCTTGCGGGCCCCACTCAATTCTAGGAATCAGGAGAGTTGACCGATGTGATCTATCTTGGATAGATCCAAGGCGGCCGTCACACGCACAGATATCTTTAGCGATATTGTAAGCGATCACATGCACGCGCAATCGCTTACAATATCGCTCACATCGCTGGTGAGATGTCACACAGACAGACTCACCAGCGATGTGGAGCAGCGATCTCGCTGGTAACTATGGTACACATCGGGTAACTAGGCGCCGCGCGTCGCTTAGTAACCAGACGTGTACCATAGTTACCATCTCCCAGCATAGGCTCTGCCGCTGGGAGATCGCTCATCGTGGTGTCATACACCACGATGAAGGAGATCGTGAAATCGATCATCGCTAGATCTGAGAACCGGACCTCAGATCAGCGATGTCACGATCAAGCGATTTCACATCGTGAATCGCTTGATTACATGCATCGATTTTAAGCCAGATATCGCTTAAGCGATCAAAAAGGAGATCGCTTAAACGATATCGGGCAAGAAATCTGTGCGTGTGACGGCCGCCTAAGACAGATTTTATATCTCTTGTTTAGATCTATGTAACACTATTGCGCATTTTGTATCTCACATCAGGGTCATCATACAATTGGTGGAACCTCTGCAGCCGCACAGAGTCCCAATAGATTAGGGGCCACTTCTACTTCCAAAGCAGGTGAAATTGTTCATTATAATAATATAATATAATATATTTATTCATTTATATAGCGCTATTAATTCCATAGCACTTTACATACATCAGTAATGCTGTCTCTCTTGGAGCTCACAATCTACATATCCTATCAGTATGTCTTTACAATGTGGGAGGAAACCGGAGTGCCCGGAGGAAACCCACGCAAATACGGGGAGAACATACAAACGCCTTGCAGATGTTGTCCTTAGTGGGAATTGAACCCAGGACCTCAAGACCCCAGTGCTGCAAAGGCTACAGTGCTAACCACTTGAGCCACCGTGCTTGCCCATAATGAGCTATTGGTCCTCTGAGGGCCCATTTATTGCTCCACCACTGGGCCCTCTTCTGTCCGTGTCCATCCCTGTATCACATGTAATTGCTTTCCTATCACATTTCCGCATTATATAAAATGATATGAAACATCCCGCTCACATTTCCTTGGAGTACCGTTGTCATCTGGCCCCCACCTCATTCATGTAGTGGTAATTACATCCTTTTTCTAGTCCTCTTTGCGGTCTTTCCTGGCGGCCGGTGCAGAGTGCGGCGCGGTGGGTCGAGAGACTGATGTCTCTCCGGTATTCTGTAGAGCTTCCAGCCTCTTCTCCAGGGATTCGCCTTTCATTGTTTAGATGGAAACTCCAGGATGGGAACGGTTCTAAAGAACTGTGAATTGTTCAGCAAAGCGTCTGGCTCTGGGCCAACGTAAATTAAGTCTGACAACTGACACCTAATTATGTTCATTATCAATTTTCCAGGGGTTTGGATTCTGAAAGATGAAACAATGTTGCAAAAAACATAAAAAATAGATGTACCTGAGTGTGTGCACTGCACCCGAGCCCTAGTTTGGGCATGTGACCCACCCAGGGTCTATGGGAACTCGGTACCCGGGCGTGGAGCTGGGGGTGCTGTCTCAGTGGCCTGGCGCCCCGGGCCCATACCCTGGTGGTCACTGGCAAAAATGGGAAAAAATAAAAGAAATAATAAAAGTCTTGTGACGCCACCTGTGGTTTCTGGTAAAGGCACCAGCGCTGCTGTAAGCCTCTGGGGATTATGTACTGGCAGCTGGATGGTATAGCTCCCCACACGCGGAGCAGAGTCCCCGGGGTTGTGATGAGGTGACAGTGATCTGCACAGGGAGGTGGCTAGGCAGCCGGGCCGCTGCTATCATCTCTGAGCTGGACAGGGTCAGGGCTGGAGAAAACGACACACACACCGAGAGTTGTTTCTATACATTTACTGGTGATATTGAAGATACGGTCCAGGGCACACTCCGGTGGTCAGGAAGCACTTCTGGATCTCCACAGTGAGTGAGTTATAAGGCCTCCTTGTTGCTTTTCCCTCGGTGAAGCCCCTGACCCGTGTGAAACTAGGCCTGGTCTCCTCTGTGTCTCTGTCACCTGTGTTGTGTAGTGGGGACCCTCTGTGTGGACCATCACTATCACCTCTCCTGCGGTGCCTGGCTCCCTTCTTGGTTGCTGTACAGGTGTCCGGGAGACTGGAGTCTCCCCTGTGAACCGGTGTTTCTGCTGGGCTAGATGCTCTCCTGCAGACTCTGACTCTGGTGTCCGGGTTGCTTTCTGGGGTGAACCGGTATGGCTCCTCTGCCCCCAGTCTACTGTTACTTCGTTTCTTTCTACCTTGCCTTCGAGCTCACTCTCAGGCCCTCACACTGGCTAGGCTGGTCAACTGGCTCAGGCCTAGCACGGCTTCGACACACAAGGACATCTTCACAGTTCTCCTAGCGACTGCACACACTCTACTCTTCACAGTCCTCCCAGGAAATGCACTGCCCAACTCCTCCCCCAGCACCAGTATTTATAGAGGATCTTGCTTAAGGCAGCAAGTGGAGCTCCCCTACAGGTCTGGGGTGGAAGGTGTTGGGTGTATGTGAGTAAATACTGTGGAAATCCATCCATGCTTTAGATGGTCCTGTGGCTACCTGTAATGGCAGGGTGCCACACATGCATTCCTGGAGGAGCCCTTTGTAGCCCTCACCAGCTTGGTATAAGTCACCATGTCTTTTCTTTCCTACTTACTTGGCTATACAATGGGCCACAGGAAATGTATGCCCATGATATAAGGGCTTCTATAAAAATAGATGACCTATATCGCTAAATAAGGGGGTCAAAACACCGTGCTCATAGAGCCATCATTTCCTGCTACATAGTTCCGCCCCTGCTTATCTAAACAAGTCTGTGCAGCCTAAAGAGGCAGGCTAATGTATAGCAGTTCAAAGAAGTTTTGAAAAAGGGATCACCAATTAAGTGAAAATGGGGATAAATCATGTCTGAGAGGGCGGAGAAGCGACCAAGAAAAAGTCAAGTTCCTACTGAGTTAAAAAAGCGTTTCTATTTTTTTTTTTGTTCCAAAAATCGCACCACCACCGTTCACAGGTTGTGTCTGGTACTGCAGCTCAGCTCAATAAAGTGTAGCAGCAATACTCTCTGCCACCAGTACAGTAGATAAATACTAAATACATCCACCTTCCGTACTTTATCGGTGAAGCTGATAGTGCCGTCTGCAGGATTAATGGCAGCTCCCCTTTGGTCAGGTGGTCCAGATGTTGGCTGTGGTTCTTCATTTCTTCTTCTTTGACAAGCCAAGGAATAGTCACCAATGACTGAATAGACAGATTATTTTACTATCGCAGCAAACCTGGAAATGCGTAGTCCAGCATAGGAGCTGTGTACATAAAACGGTCGGGGATTTGTACTTAATGCAGTTATGAATCCAGTTTTGTGCTCCGGTTTGGAGTCTGGCTATAGGATATTCCATCCTCAGTATTGGACACAATTTCTATAATTTATTTAGAGGTAAGGTTTGCACTAAAGCTCGTGTACTGTAATCTCCCCGGATTAAGGATGGAGCGATCACTGACATGAGGAAAGATGAAATACACAATGGGATCATTTGTTCAATACAACAAAGGAGATGTCTGGCCAAAGTCCAAATTATGGTAAACATGTGCATATAGCCCTGCGTCCTGCATACCAGATAGGTTTATATATACCACATTTTTCCATCTCCTTACAGGAATTTCTCATCCACTGACCCAAGAAAAAAAAAAAAAAAATCACTAAGTGACAAACTATAAACCCCATCTGATCAGTAACGTCCCACTATGCTCATGGCGCCAACATATACTGCATCGCTGTACATACATCATATGTTACTCATGTTCAAGGTGTTCCAATAGGACCTGAAGCTATGGCATAATCAAGACATGATACAAAAGGTAATTGGTGCCACCATAGTAATCGAGCTAGCCCCATAAACCTTCTTACAGTGCAGAAAGACTAAAGCCCCAATAAAGTTATCAACCCTGAACAGGTGCTCCATAAAATGTCAGCCACACCATCTCTATACCAGTGTCAGACATCCACAATGCCTTCATATCAGTGCCACATGGGCCAATATCAACATTATCTAGGAACTATGCCTCCTATACCAGTATCCATCTGCCACAGTGCCCCCTATACCAGTGTATCCAACCAGCCAGTATCCCCTATACCAGTATCCACCAGCCACAGTGCTCCATATACCGTATCAACCAGCCACAGTGCCTCCTATACCAGTATCCACCAGCCACAGTGTCCCCTATACCAGCATCTATCAGCCAGTGTCCCCTATGTCCGTATCCACCAGCCAATGTCCCCTGTACCAGTATCCACTAGTCAGTGTCCCCATACCAGTATCCATCTGCCACAGTGTCCCCTCTACCAGTATCCACCAGCCACAGGGCTCCCTATACAAGTATCCACCAGCCACGGTGCCCCCTATATCAGTATTCACCACCCACAATGCCTCCTATACTAGTATCCATCAACCATAGTGTCCCCTATACCAGCATCCACCAGCCAGTGTCCCTATACCAGTGTCAACCAGCCAAAGTGTCTCCTATACCAGTATCCACCTGCCACAGTGTCCCCTATACCTGTATCCACCACCCACAGTACCCCTATCCAGTATTCACCAACCACAGTGCTCCTTATACAATATCACAGCAGTGTCTCCTGTACCATTATCTACCAGCCACAGTGCTCCTATGCCAGTAGCCACAGCCACAGTGCCTCCTATGCCAGTAGCCACCAGCCACAGTGTCCCTTATACCAAAATCCACCATCCAGTGTCCCCTGTACAAGTATCTACCAGCCTTAGTGCCTCCATATACCAGTATCCACTAGCCACAGTGCACCAGCTATATCAGCATCCTCAGAGTACGGTATCCCTTGTACTAGTTAATAGTCAGCTGAGGTGCTCAGTATACTTTTACCTGGCAGCCTCCATAAGCCCCCATACCAGTATTGGCCATCCACTCTGCTCACTGTACCGGTGACAGATGGCCCCTCCGCCCCCCTGTATCGGAGCCTCATGGTCACTTTGCTGCTATTTTTTACCGTTTTGGGCTGTGTGTGCTGTGGTTTGTTGGGATTTTCAAGAAAACCACAAACTGCTGATGGGGCTGGGTTTTTTTTGGTGGGGTTCGTCAAGTTCCCCAATTATCATTTCTTCCCAAAGTTTTAAAAGAATCATTCAGGGTTATAAAGAAATGGCCGCTTTCTTGTGCAAACAGCACCTCATATCTATGGCTTGTGTCCGATATCCTAGCTTACTACAGCAAATGGGGCACAGTACCACACAAGACCTGTGCGGCACGGTTTATGGAAAAAAACAGCCATGATGTTCTAATCCTAGACCCCCCTTTGGGTTTCACTTTTAACAGTAGCAGCAATTAAATTGGACATGTCATCTAATATAATTAACGACCATGGGACATGAGCGGATAGAGAACAGCGTGTGACTGATCTGTGGATGCATTTCACAATGGTCGGACCTCCCAAGCATGACGCTAACAATCTTATCCTAATGGTAAGAATATCATTCCTCATCCTTAGGTCAGTACACTTTCTACGTTTCCCACCATTCCATGTCGGGTACCGATCTCTGCAGGATTCTCTCGAGCCGCCTCGACCTGCTTAGCTCAAATTAAAATTTCCACCCTACTAAGCTTTGGCTAATGAGGCCGAGCAGCAGTGCATGATGGGAATGTTTAACTTCTCCCACACGACTGGACATTTATCTTCTGTATTTACAGCAAATGCCAGGAGACGTTGGGTTCCTAGTGCTTAGGCTTCCAGGTTCAGCATTCAGTGCTGTGTTGAGTTGGGTCTCTGTCCTTGTGACTGGGGTGCGACAACTGTTCTAAGCAAAGTGAACCGGACCCTTGGCCGTGGAGTCGACCCAAATGAGGTCTAATACACACCCATTTTTAAGGTTGTCTAGAGACTCCAAATCAGAAAAGTACCCTTACTAAAGTGTCTTAAATTCCATGTGGACTTACCCTAATAGTGTCAACTATGCCAATGGCTCACGTGCCAGTATCAGCCGTCGTGCCGTTTTCGTATGCATGAATCAATTGTTACAAATTACTTGTATATACAGTATGGGAGACACAAAAACAAACAAAAAAATAGCTTTGAGCAGATGAGAGGACTGAAAACATAGGGATCCCCCTTAGGCTAGTGCTATAGAGTCAGTAGTAAGACGTGGCTTCAGTATCTTTGGTGTTTTCATTACTGTATTCTTAGTAGATTCCATTTGGCCAATATATGGGATGGATATTCAATATATGGTTGCATTGAGCCCCCTCTGATGGTCTGGGGACTCTGTAGAGATGCAGCTGAAATATTGATTATTTACCATTACTGGGATCTTTAGACAAACTTTGGAGACCTGGTCAAGAGATGAGCTATGACTGCGGTTAACAATAACACATTGTCCTACGTAGGAAGTGGAAGCTTCAAAATCCTTTATGGTGGTGTCCAACTTGCGACATTTCATGATCAGAAACCTGCACAATAATTGTGGTATTAGCATTTCTCCATTATGTAGGAGTACAGACATACTGATTTGCAGCAGAGGATACCTGTAGAGGAATGTGGGCAGAATCCCCTCTCTATTCTCTTCAGTTCTTTGCACCTCATGTATTTTGTGCATTGTCTTTTCTGTATTTCTCCAGAGCATTCCTGGCTCTGTGCTGATTATATTGGTCAAAACGATTAAAAAAAGTTTTTTGTTTCCAACAGGATTCCACGTGTATCGAACCAAAGATGATGACTGAACAACCTTATATGAATATGTCCACTTCTACCAAAGCACCTCCAGGAGATGAATGCATAGACATGGATCGGTTTCAGTGGCTTTTCACCTACCAACCCATCTACATGTGGTTCATCTTTGTCGTGGGCTTCATAGAAAACTTGTTTGCCATCTTGGTCTTTGTCCTTCATAAAAGTCGATGCACAGTGGCGGAGATCTACCTGGGCAATATGGCTGCTGCCGATCTGATTTTTGTCAGTTGCTTACCCTTCTGGGCTATATATATCTCCAATAGGTTCTACTGGCCGTTTGGAAGTTTCATGTGTGTGGCGTCAACGGCGTGATCCAACTCAATCTCTTTAGCAGCATCTACTTTCTGATGATGGTCAGTATTGACCGATATCTGGCTCTGGTGAAGACCATGTCTGTTGGTCGGATGAGAAGACCATGGTGGGCCAAGGTGAACTGTGCCATAATCTGGATATTTGCATTTGTGTTAAGCTTGCCCTCAGTGGTCTTCCGAAAAGTGCTTTTCTACCCACCCCTTAATACCACTGCCTGTTTAACAGATGCACCGAAAAACTGGGAAATTGTCACAATATGATCCTGAACATCCTTGGCTTCCTGGTGCCTCTGTTAGTTATCGCCTTCTGTACATTCCAAATTATTTGCGTTTTGAGGAACAATGCAATGCAACATTTCAAGGAAGTCAACAACGAAAAAAAGGCCACTTGGCTTGTGTTGTCTGTACTCTTGGTCTTCATAGTGTGCTGGCTCCCCTTCCATATTTCTGCTTTTATTAACACATTGGAACGTTTCAAAGTGTTTTCCTCGTGTGAAGTGGAATCAGGAAATCATATTTTTAACCAAATCTCTACATACATTGGCTTCAGTAACAGCTGCATCAATCCGATCATGTACATCATGGTTGGAAATCACTTTAGGCAAAAAGCGATAGAGGTTTACAGAATGCTTCTACGTAGAGGAACCAACAGGAGAAAGTCATCGTTCGGGATAGATGAAACCAATACAACACAAATGTCGTTCTCCGTTGGACTCAACAAGAAGAAATCCATTGCATGAATCCATGATGGCATCTTTTTGGTTTTAATGTTTTTTTTTTATTATGCTGGGCATAAGGGATTGATATTTATTTGAGGACTATAAATGGATGTATTAAAATCTTATAGACGATGTAGATAAGTTTAAAAATGCCATCAACACTTTCACCGAAGGGCCAATTCAGGTCAAGGATCCACAAGTGCCCATAACTGTGCCAGTCTAAGGATCTACAATTAATCAGAGTTTCAAATTGAGGACATTACTCAGTCCCTCAGCAATTTTGATGCTGTTCTCTTCGTCATCATTGTCCCCTAAATGCTTCATTAGCCATTTCTGATGATGCCAGGGGTTGGTATTTAAGAGGCCCTCTACTTAATGGAATCAAACTCTTAGTCATCTACAGAGTCCCATAGTCTTCAACACGGCTGTGATTTGTCCCTGGTGGCTCTACACTTGAGGCTCAAACACATACGGTAATTTTTTTTGTAAAAGTTACGTTCCATCAAGGTGGGCTTTATGGAATGCCACACTCCTTTATTTGGTGAACCCAAAGCAAAGGAGAGCATACCTTCTAGGTCACCCATGCAGAAGCAATTAGGCTCTTAAAATGAGGAATCATTTTTTACCTCAATCCTTTGCTATTTATGACAAAAAGTCTCTTGACTTCAGAAGAAGACCATGTTGTTGGCAATGATGAGGAGACTTTGATGTCAAAAGGAGGTGGAGGAAAACCAAACACCAGGACATTTTCTACTTGGTAAGACCGGTCACCATAATGGGGGAAAATATTGACTATGAGCCATCACTTTCTTCTGTTTGCACTGTTCCATCTCATAAACCTCAATGTTGTCACTGTCTGATGTCAAATGATGGATTTTGGTGTACTAGATATGTGTCAATTACTAATGTTGCTGCATCTGTTGTATACTTAGAAGATCCCTCCTCTCTCTGGATCCAGACAGTCCTGTTCAGTCCTGGTCTTGGGCTGATAGTGAGGAGACCCTTTTGAAAGGTGGGCTGTGTTCATTGAATGGCTCCTGGTCTGCAAAAGGACAGGCTGTGCAAAAACCCAAAGGTGCTCCCATCATTCTCATAATCTAGTGATCATCAACTAATATCAACTGTATTTAATTTGGGCTGCTGGCACTTGACTCAGTGCTTGATAGGAGAGGAAACCTGAATAATTAAAGTTTTTTTTTTTTTTTTTTGTCATAATTATTTTTTATTGAGAAAAGAAAAGTTTTATGTTTCTCACATACACAAATACACAAATAAAAGAGAAAATAACAAATACATCCCTAAGTTTTCCGCACCAGCGACCACCAGTACGCACACCGGGAAGCATTAACAATTAAACTTACAAACACATAGGTATAAGTATCAGGAAGGGGGAGGGAGGGGAAGGGGGGGGGGGGGGGAAGGCATAGAGGTAGGGGGATAGAAGAGATAAAGATAAGCAAGAAAGTGATTAAAAAAAAAAAAGGAAGAAAAGGGTTTAGGATAAATCTCATCATAGTCCAGTCCCCGCGTCTACAGGGACAGGAATCGCCAAGGGGTGGGAAGCCCAGCACTCCCATGCTTCCCGGACATATCTCCTATGTCCGGATTCCATAGCCATGAAGTATTCATGGGTGAACATGAGATTTAGTCTGGCAGTAAGATCAGCCATCCCCGGAGGTGAAGCAGAGCGCCAGTTAGACGCAATGCAAAACCTCGCTGCAGTCAAAACGAAGGAGGCCACCAGGCAGGGTACTGGGGGAAGACCCATCAGACCTATATGCAAGAGAGCCATTTGTGGCGTGAGGGGAACAAACACCTCCATTAGGGACCTCAACAGCCCCTCCACTAGGGCCCAAAATTGTGCCACCCGTGGGCAGTTCCACCATATATGAGCCAGTGTTCCCCTCTGACCACACAGCTGAATAATTAAAGTTGAGCAAAAAAGTTTGGTAGTCGGTGGCCGATTGACCCTCCTCCTACCTGCCAACAAACTCCGCAACTCTTCTGATTAGTAGACTGGGCATGGGCACACCAAATGTTGTGCTGCTCCTACAAACCAGAATAGGCACCAGAGATGCCCCTAGGTAGGAGAATGTTTGCAGCACAGATGGCGGCACATGACCATTGAAGTGGCCCTTGACCTAAGGTCCTGCAAATCTTTTTCCTGACCTCTATGAATGTCTGTGTAGTGGCCGGAAGGATCAGGATTTATTTTTTGTACAGTGATGTAAATTGTTTATCTGTGTGTATGAAGACGATAAAACAGATCGCCTCCAGTATTGATGGACCATGCAATGTGTGAGTGTACAATCTTCTTTACCCACCCATATTACATGACCAGAGTAGATAAAGCCCTGCCATGGGAAAACTACTAGAAATGCCAGAAAGAGCGCCACTTTTGTTTGTGGGCTTTGTACGGTATTGCAGCTCAGCCCTCTCCTCTTGGAACTGAGCTACAGTACCATATTCAGCTCATGGACCGTAGAGGCACCGGAAGAAAGCAGTATCTTTTTATGTTAAAAATGCTTGTTAAGTTATCTCTCAAAGTCTTGTGATGCCGATGTTGACTTTTATTATAGGGACCTTGTTGTAGTTATATTATACCATTTTGTCTGGGGTGTCCGTCTTTGTTATACCCATCATGAATGCTGTTGAGTAAAGAGTTCTTGCCTTTGCTGCCAAGATGATTCTAATAAACGTGAATGAAGAATAAAGTGTATAATGTGTATAAATATGTATATATGCGTATATTAAGTGTACATGTGTCGGATATATGTATATGCTATCACGCATGAGTTGCATTTTATAGAAATATGAATTTAATTTTTATTTCACCAGGGGCAGAATAAGGGACAAAAGTCAGTTTATTTTTTATCAATTTACAAAATGCGCAGTGAATGAATGGTAAAGAAATCTAAATCCCATCAATATTTGGTGACCGCCCTTTGCCTCCATCATTTCTTCCAGATACACTTGTCTGAGCATGCTCAGTACACTAAAATCGGGTCCGAGGATACATCAGATGTTTTCTCGGACCCTGTTCCATAGGACCCCATGTTATAGGAATCGGATTGGATCGGATTTGGCATAATTGCCATCCGATTTGCTTCCGATCCTATTCTCTCAGATTTTTTTCAGGAGCCAAGATGGCAGCAGTCTCCGATTTTTGCACTGGAAAGAAATCGGACAAAATTGGATCGGACGCAATTCGGAAGCCATTTAGTGCACATCCGAATCGGTCCGATCCCCATAGGTATACATGGGGGCAAATTCGGATCCGATGCTGTCCGATTTATATAGGACAGCATCGGATTTCACAAAATCGTAATGCGAAAGCAGCCTCACTTGCACACCTCTTTTTTTTAAGGAACTTGGCAGAGAGGTTGTTCCAAACATTCTGGAGAATTAACGACAAATGTACCAGTACTTAAAAAAACAAACAAAAATAACGCTGCGACATCTCAATGTTACAGACTGAGGATGACGATCCTTTACATGGTGTTCTAATGTCTTCTGCTCTATTCACATCCAAATTTGAAACTATTTCCAGGTTGACAAAGTAGGATCCAAATTATTTGAGGATTCTTATTTTTAGTACGTGTTCTTGTTATGGGAATCTGTATACGGAAATTCATTGATGCAGAAATAGAAGGTTGGATAATGAGAGATCCAGGGGGAAGTGCGCAGTTATATAAAGTACTTAACGATGCTTGAACTTTGGAGTTTTCAACTTTCAAGGACAAGATTCAAGAGCTGAGGATATTGTATTATCTACCATATATACAGGTGTTATCAAACACTATTGTGAATGGTGGATCCTGTGTTATCTACTGTATATAGAGGCGTTATCAGTCATTGTACAGGAGGAGGTGAGCTGTGATATCTATTGTGAATGGTGGATCCTGTGTTATCTACTGTATATAGAGGTGTTATCAGTCATTGTACAGGAGGAGGAGGTGAGCTGTGATATCACCTATTGTGAATGGTGGATCCTGTGTTATCTACTGTATATAGAGGTGTTATCAGTCATTGTACAGGAGGAGGTGAGCTGTGATATCTATTGTGAATGGTGGATTCTGTGTTATCTACTGTATATAGAGTGTTATCAGTCATTGTACAGGAGGAGGTGAGCTGTGACATCATCTATTGTGAATGGTGGATCCTGTGTTATCTACTGTATATAGAGGTGTTATCAGTCATTGTACAGGAGGAGGAGGTGAGCTGTGACATCACCTATTGTGAATGGTGGATCCTGTGTTATCTACTGTATACAGAAGTGTTATCAGTCACTATACAGGATGAGGAGGATGTGAGCTGTGAAATCATGTATTGATATTGGTTGATTTTGACTTATCTACTATATGAATAACATATAGAGGAGGAGGTGAGCTGTGACATTGTCTGGCCGAAATTATTGGCATTCTTGAAATGGTTTAAAAAAAAAAAAAAAAATTTTCTCCCGGAAAATTATAGTAATCACACAGGTTTCATTATACAAGTTTGTTTCCTATGTGTGTCTTGGAACAACACAAAAAAAAAAACTGAGAGAAAAAACTGCAAATTGGACATAATTTCACACAAAATCCAAAATCCCAAAAATGGATCAGACAAAATTTGCTGTCACCCTGAATTAAATATTTAGTTGCACACCCTTGGGAATAAAAACCTGCAATCATTCCCTTCCTACAACCATCAACAAGCTTCTTACTCCGTTCACCTGGAATTTTGGACTCTTCTTTACAAGCTGTCCTGAGTCTCTCATATTTGAATTAGTCTTCTCCCAACAGCAATTTCAAGGCTGCGTTCACACGATCCGTATTAGCAGCGTTTTGGACGCAGTATTTTACAGCCGCTTCCAAAACGCTGCATTGTACAGTACAAGTAAAGTGGATGGGATTTCAAGAAATCCCATCCCCACTGTGCTTCTCCTGACGCAGTGTGTTTTCACCTGCAGTGCGGTGTTGCCGAACGTCCACATCTCCGCAGCATGTTAATTTATTGCTGCGGAGTTGGAAGAGATCTCCAGCGGGTGAATGCAGGGAAAAGCCGCCCTGCACCCACAGCAGATGGTGAGTACAGGGCAGCTGCACTCATGTTGGATTCACCTTGCGGGTTCCCACAGGTCCGGAGGCATCACGTCTAACACGCACTGCCTCCCGATCATGTGCACATAACCTAATATCTTTCCACAGGTGATCAATGGGATTTAGATCCGGACTCATTGCTGTCACTTTCTTTCCATCCATTTCTGGAGCTTCCTGAAGTATGCCTGGGGTCATTGTCCTGTTGGACCTAGGACCCATGACCTAAGACGCACACCTGACTTTCTGACACTAGGCTCTACATTGCTCTACAAAATTCTTTGCTAATCTTCAGATTTCACATTGTCTTGCACACAGTCATTTTCGGCATGCTGGAATTTTTAGGGATCAGACAGTACCTCTTACTTTTCAGGAAAAGGGTCAGAAACCTGGGAAATTAATTCTCACCATCCACACGTCACAGACATATCATATTTGTACTCAAACAGCTCCTAATATCACGAGGGAAAACATGATGTCCATATCGTTGACTTGAGAGCTTCCGAGTCAAAGATATGGAAAAAAGGAGGAGTATTTCATAACTGTGGAGATGGGTGTTCCTCCAAGAAAACAGCCCATCTGTGAGGTCAGCACAGTGGGAGTGCCTGGATTTATGGCCTAAAACAAAATCAGAATGACCACTTTGCTGTCTTATTCTCGCCCGGGACCAGGGAAAAGCATCATCACATTACTGCTGTGAGGCAGAATCATACACCATTTCCCCCCCTAAATCTGCAACTGTCACCGCGTGGCACAGGTTTAGTCTTTCTTCTTATTTTAATCCCTTTTATTTTAATAACTGTTCATGCATAAATGTAAATTGTCTCTTATGTAATTGTCGTGCCTTTCTTAGAAATACTTGCATTTAGTTTGCTTGAGACAAATATTGTTTGCTTGTTCAGCAATGATTTATCCCATAGCGCCATCTGTTGACAATGTTCCCACATTACATTATGTTTACTGCATAGTCTTATTTTGGTCCCTCCATGCTTATGTAATCCCATGAGGCCGTGCTCTAGGCTCTGCCCCTTCTCCTCCAGAAGCCATTACAGCCTCATACAAGCTGACATCCTGGAGTGCTGACCCTTCTCTCCCTAGATTTCAGCTTATCTGCATGTTTCCCTCAACATAGCACAGTCGGTGAGTTTAATATGCTGCTGCCCACTTATATGTAACAATATAATGTTTTGCACTTCATATATACTTATGTTATACTGAGAATTTCTGTTTTCTCTAGTTTTACACTTAACCCATTAATAAAAGTTGAAAAGGACCCCCAGCATCCATGTCAGTGCATTGATGGGAAAGAGTTTAGCTGTCTGTCAACTCGTTCTTCAGGAGCACAGAGCGAGGGTGCCAAAACAGTAATATCTTTTCAATCTTTTATAAACAGCCATTTCTTTGGAGTAAAATTATAATTTACTAGTTTTGTTCTTCATGCCCTATGAATGAGCGACATGCACCTCCTGCAAAATTCATGTTACCAAACAGGTTACTGATCCACCTGAAAGAGATTGGTGGTGGCAGCATATTTTTTGCATGTATGTGATATTGTGGCTTGAGGGTGGCTGGATTGAGGTTTATATATGTTCCTGGCACGAACTGGTTGTATATATAAATCCTGTCACAGCATGTGTCACAGCAGACGACATAAATTAGAGCAGCTGCGCCCCTCTGCTTATCCTCTGGCAATAACGGTTTTGTCAAGCAGGATAAGAGGGCACCAGAGAGCTACAGGTCCGGACTAAGCTTTTGACATCCTGCCTTGCAACCATTAAAGACATTTTCTCCACCATCCATGTCCAGGAAGATTAGCTACAGTGCCATGGGTTGTAAATGTCTTAATCATATTGCACACCGTGGACAAAGGAACATCAAGATCTCTGTAGATGGACATGAAACCTTGATATTGTTGATATTTTTCAACAATTTTAGTTCTCAAGTCCTCAGACAGTTTGTCTTCAGACAACTTTGTTTAGCCCATTTTTGGGGGTTTTGTTTGAAATTATGTTAAATTTATCGTTTTCTCTGTTGTCCTAATACACACAACGGAAATGAAAATGTGTATTATAAAGTATGTGTGATTGAATCACAAAAAACAGTCAAACAAACCTGTAAAAATACTCTTGTATAAAAATAAAAACAGTAAAAAGCAAGTGCTGCTGAAAAAGTAGTAAAATACACGGTATTTAGTTGATACTTTTTTGCAAAAAAATGTATACTAAGCCACTCTACCACTTCAAGGTAACCAGTATCAGAGCAGTCCCTATCTGATGTATTTAAAACCTGACTTTTTTTTTTACAAGTTTGTTTGACTGTTTTTTGTGATTCAGTCTTTTGGTGGTGTTCACTGTGTGCATGTCTCATTTGTTTTGTCTAAAGTATGTGTGATTGCACCTATTTTCTAGAAGAAATATTTCATTTTCTGGAACAGTTTCAAGGGAACCAACACTTTGTCTTGACTTTGTGTGTATGTATTTATGTATGCATGTAAACATATACCGTATATATATATTCTAATATATAAAGCTGAGTGTATGTATGGGTGTATTTATCAACATCCACCCATTCCACATAGCCCCACCCATTCCACGTAGCCCCACCCAGTTTGCAGCCTGCATCTCAACAAAGTCCCGCCTCTTTCACATAGCCCTGCTATTTAGTATAATGCAGACTTATAGTCCTCCATATAATATAATGCAGACTTATAGCTCTCCATATAGTATTATGCAACCTCATATCTCTCCATATAGCATACTGCAACCTCATAGCCCTCCATATATTATAATGCAGTCTCATAGCCCCCCACATAGCCTTATGCAGCCTCATAGCCCTCCATATAATATAATGCAGCCTCATAGCCCTCCACACAGCATAATGCAGCCTCATAGGCATACCGGAAGAAGCAGCATACCGCCGCGAAATGGTGCTCATCGTCACCACTCCACTCTCCCTCCCCTCACCATGCCATGTAATGCCTGTAATTTGGCGGATTAAAAACTGAAGAATCTACATTGGTGAGTGCCGCTCATTATTATCTTCTTTACAGAAAGTTGTCTATTGAACTTATCTGAAGTGTGCACCACCATCTGGAGTATCCGCAGCTTGGACATATGCAAATGATCGTACAGCAATACAGGGTAATTATTGCAGTGCCCAGCGCTACTACTCATTGAATTTTCTGATTGGTAGGCGTCAGATTCCCAAAGGCCACACTGACGGCAGATTACCGCACTTGATCATTTATTGAGCCGTGGTCGGGCATCTGCCAGTCCTCCACTGTAAAGCATATAAAGGATCTTATTCTGTGCGGTTCCCAGGAGTTGGCTCCCCGCTCATTAACAATTTATCACTAATCTAGTGGCACAAACTCGTAACTGGACAGTTGTTTAGTCTACAGCCTATCCACTATTTATGCGCCTTACATAATGTCTATACATTGCAACAACATTTCCTGATAACTTTTTAAAAAACTTTTTACTGGTATAAATTTGGTTTGCTGGAAGTCAGGAAATCCCAGTGATGATGATGATGATGGACGTTCAGAGGTAACAGACAGTTCATGCTGTGAAAATACAAAAAGTCACCCGAAATAAAAAAAAAAAAGGAAATGACCTTCTATTGTTAAAATGGTGATATTTGTGTAATACCCAGAATTAATTACAGTATTATTGTGGTCAGCTTGTGTTCTTAAGATTATGTCCAATATTAAACGTGAAGTGTATACAGCTCCACTGCAGCCATGTGTTACCCCCCTCTCTGCCATGTCTTCTTCATCTCCTACAGACAGCGTATCTGAAGATTCAAACAATGCTACAATCTGTGGCCACAAGTCTCCTTGTAGCCCTAATGGTGCAATGGCTTCATCAATATACAAGTGATCAACTTTGTAATATAAAGATACGGTATAATTGTGAAGTTATTAGTGGTCATGTTCAAGGGTCGGGGTCAGGGATGCTCATAGAAATACAAGAGCCCCTTGCAATATTCTTTAATGATTAACTACATAAAAGAAAAAAGCTCGGATTTTCTGAACTAGTAAATGTAACATCAGCTGAAAATAGCCACCACTAGAGGGTGCTCGCTGCGTATGGATGTATACAGCCAGCACTAGAGGGATCACAATACATATGAATGCACATAGGCACCACTAGAGGGAGCACACTATATGGATATATAGAGTTACCATTAGGGGAGAGCACAATTTATATGGATGTATGCAGACACCACTACACGGAGCTCACTTAATATGGATGAATATAGCTGCCACTAGAGAGAGGAAAATGTATAGATATATACAGCCATCACAAGAGAGAGCTCACTTCAAATGGATGAATATAGCTACCACTAGAAGGAGAACAATGTACATACTGTACATATATAATATAGCCACCACAAGAGGGAGCTCACTACTTACAAATTTTTACAGGCACCACTAGGAGAGCTCATTGTATATGAAAGTACTCAGGCACCACAGGGGCAGCTCCCTTCAAATAGAACAATATAGTTGTCACTTAGAGAGGTGATCTAAAGCCAGACTTGGGGTAGTTTCACACTTGATATGGAAACGCAGCGTACCGGACGCAGCCAAACGCATGCGCACTGCGTTCCTATGTTTAACATGGGAACGCATAGTACCTGCGTTTGACTGTGTTCGGTTGTGGTTGCGTTCGGATGCACATAATTTATGCGCCCTCCTCCGCTCTCCGAACACAACATGTTGCATTTCTTTGTGCGCTTGTTTTATCTTCAAGCTCCCGCAAGCGCACAAACAATGCATGGGAGTCAATGAATCCGCAGTGTCCTCCGCATGACAGCGCAGGAGAACGCTGCAGATCACTTTGAAATCTCTCCCAGTGGCCGCCAATGATCTCCCAGACATCAGCGGCTGCCACCGGGAGATCAGTTGGAGCAGCCGCTGATCTCCTCTCCTGGCCGCTGCTAATCTCCTGGCGGTGTCGGTGCGGGAGATTTAAACAGCTGTCAGATCAGCTGTTTCTCCCCGCCGACACCGTAAGGAGATCAGCAGTGGCCGGGAGGAGGATATCTCCGCCCCTGATCTCCGCCTCCCAGCCACCGCCAAGACAGCTGATTGGCTGGCCGGGCTGCATACCGATGTGAATGCATGCGGAGATTCTCCGCTGCGTTCACATTAGTATGGCAGTGTTTGCACTGCGTTTGTGTCTGCATGCCCTCCGCACGCAGACACAAACGCAAATGTGAAACCAGCCTTATACAATCACCACTGGAGGAAGCTCACTATATACAGATATACAGACAGTGGAGTTTCTAGATGGTTTCACACGCATGTATCACAATTCAAGGCCTTGATCCACTTAGCCGATGCACTTGAGACCTCAGTTTGGCCCAGCAAATTGCAGAAACAAGTTCTAGTCCAGGGGTCTCAAACACATGGCCCGAGAGCCGCATGCGGCCCCAGGAGCTTCACTATACGGCCCGCGGCACCATGGACGACTTAATGATGCATTGCCCAGTGCAGGGGGCCGCTACATGCCCCACTGTGTGATGACTTCGTCCGCGGCACTAACAAGCTCTGCCACTCAGCAAGATCAATGCAACCTGCCAGCCAATGAGAGGCCCGCAGCTGATGGTGGATTATGATGTCACATGCAGGCCTCTGGCTGCAGATTGCAATGATCTTGCTGAGCAACAGAGCTTGTCTGAGCGGTGGCTGGAGGAAGTCATAGCACAGTGGAGGCCGGACGTCAACACAGCGGGGACCGCGGCGGCCCCTTCACTAGAGCCATGCATCATTAAAGTGAGAAAAGTGTGAGTGTGTGAACGAGTGTATGTGAGTGTGTAACAAGAAGGTAAAACAGGATGTGGGACATCACTACAAAAGGAGATCAGTATGGATGGGGAACATCACTAGAAAAGGGGATCAGGATGGATGGGGAACATCACTAGAAAGGGGATCAGGATGGGGAACATCACTAGAAAAAGGGATCAGGATGGGAACATCACTAGAAAAAGGGATCAGGATGGGGAACATCACTAGAAAAAGGGATCAGGATGGGGAACATCACTAGAAAAAGGGATCAGGATGGGGAACATCACTAGAAAAAGGGATCAGGATGGGGAACATCACTAGAAAAAGGGATCAGGATGGGGAACATCACTAGAAAAAGGGATCAGGATGGGGAACATCACTAGAAAAGGGATCAGGATGGGGAACATCACTAGAGAAAGGGATCAGGATGGGGAACATCACTAGAAAAAGGGATCAGGATGGGGAACATCACTAGAAAAAGGGATCAGGATGGGGAACATCACTAGAAAAAGGGATCAGGATGGGGAACATCACTAGAAAAAGGGATCAGGATGGGGAACATCACTAGAGAAAGGGATCAGGATGGGGAACATCACTAGAAAAAGGGATCAGGATGGGGAACATCACTAGAAAAAGGGATCAGGATGGGGAACATCACTAGAAAAAGGGATCAGGATGGGGAACATCACTAGAAAAAGAGATCAGGATGGGGGACATTACTAGAAAAGGACATTACTACAGGATGGGGACATTACTACAAGAAGGGGATCAGGATTTGTACTTTACATGAGCAAAAAATCTGGCATTACTAAAAATATCACTAAAGGTACCTTTACACGCCGCGACGGCAGGCTGGATACATCCCGCTACTTCACGTGCACGAGCACGCTCAAACGGCCACAAACGGTAAACGCACCCTCTTTACACGCCGCCATAAGGTGCGCTACGCCACGCTACATCTGTAGCTAGCTACATCGCCGGGTGTGTCAAGTAGCCAGCTGTAGCTTAGCGTACCACGTTTACACAGCGCTACAACAAGCTAATATGGGCGGACCTGATACAGCAGGGACAGCACATAGGCGTGCCACAATCTTGGATTACGAGACGTCCGTACGATTATAGGACAGCGCAATATCATCATGATTGGCAGGCATCACAGGAGGCTGAGAAATACAGCACGCTCGAGCGATTGTGTAGTGTGACTGGTCAGCTCCTTAAATATGCGCCCTAGGCAGCGACTACCAATCGTCATGCAGGAGCTTCCTCCAATGATCGGTGATGGGGCGCGGTATCCCGGAGCCTGGGTCACGCCTTAGCTACATTGCAGCTACAGCCCTGGTGTCCAGAGTTCCCTTCCGTTGCCTCTTTACACGCCGATACAGCTCGCTACCATCGGCGATGTAGCCATCAGTTTCGAGCAGAGCTAGGAAACAGATGCATCTGTTGCCGGCTGTAGCGTCACGTCTTCAGACGCCGCTACGACGGGCTACATTGGCGCTACAAGCTACATTTGTAGCCTGTAGCGGGATGTATCCAGCCTGCCGTCGCGGCGTGTAAAGGTACCATTAGTCCTACAAGGGATGCGGCCCCCCGCTATAAATGTTTTTCTATGTGCGGCCCACCAATCCAGCTGAGTTTGAGACCCCTGTTCCAGTCTTTTCTGAATCACTGAGTGTTCGAGATAAAGCAACAGGATTCTCTTCACATCCAGTAAGCTGAGATCTCGTTCTTTCCTATTATCTGGATCTTCGCCTAGCACAGTTAGTATTATATCCTGATTGATGTTGACCGCAGAGTTCTCTTTTGGCAGGAAACCTGGCATAAGCCTCAACGCCACATGATCTGTGGCTATACGCAAATAGGGTTTTCTGGAAGACAATGCTTGGAATTTGTCAAGTCTCTTTGCTGTTCTTACTATTTTTTTTACAGCTCAAATGGAGGAACCTGGAGGCATATGCCGGGGGTGGGGAGGTTAGGGTGCATGCCTGGGGTGTATACAGCACCGGGGATGGTGGAGTCATACAGAGCACTGGAGAGGATGGGGGAGTATTCAGCACTAGGGAGAGCCTGGGGCATATACAGCACTGGGGAGGCCATGATTGTAGTTTTGATGTAATGCTTTTAAAAGCTCTTCAATAAAGATTGTGAACTTTATTCATTCTTTGGTCTCTGGGGGACTTTTTGGTTTATAATGTAGCAGGAATGTTGATACTCTGAAGGAGTTATGATTAACATATTTATTGTCGGCAGTGCGCGAGGTGCCCCAGGCATCTACAGGGTTCTCGCCCTTCAAATTATTGAATGGCAGACATCCTCGGGGCTTTCTCAATATAGCCAAAGAGGCTTGGGAGAACCAACCCCACACAAGAGTGTGATAGAACATGTTGCAAAAATGCAGGAAAGAAAGTAGACAGTCCTACCAGTGGTCCGGGAACATATGGAAGCAGCACAAAAGTCTCAGTCGGGTCTATAACCTGGAGGCTCAGGGAAGAACCTTTAATCCGGGGGATCGGGTTTTGATACTTGTGCCTACAGTAGATAACAAATTCCTTGCAAGGTAGCAGGGGCCCTGTGAGATCATGAAAAAGGTGGGGCCGGTAAACTACATGGTACACCAACCAGGATGGAGGAAACCAGAGCAGGTTTACCATATTAATTTGCTTAAACCATGGAAAGATAGAGACAACGTGCAGGATGGATACAACCGCTACCGGCTACAAATGTAGCTTGTCGCGCCAATATCGCCCGTAGTAGCGGCGTCTGAAGACGGGACGACACAGCCGGCTACAGATACATCTGTATCCGTGCACTGCCATAAACAGATGGCAACAAAGCGATTGTAGCGAGCTGTATCGGCGTGTAAAGAAGCTACAGAAGGGAACTCTGGACACCAGGCTACGTAGCTGGAATGTAGCTGGGGCGTGACACAGGCTCCGGTTTACCGCGCCCCATTAGCGATCATTGGAGGGAAGCTCCTGCATGACGATTGGTAGTCGCTGCATAGGGAGGCATATTTAAGGAGCTGACGAGTCACACTACACAATCGCTCGAGCGTCATGTATTACTCAGCCTCCTGCGATGCCTGCCCAATCAGGATGTTATGGCTTTGTCCTATCAGCGTACGGACGGCTCGTAATCCACAATTATAGCACGCCTATGTGCTGTCCTGCTGCACAGGTACGCCATAGTAGCTGGTTGTAGCGGTGTGTAAATGAGCTAAGCTGAGCTACAGATGGCTACTTGAGACACCGGCGATGTAGCTAGTTACAGATGTAGCGTAGCGTAGCGCACCTTGTGGCGGCGTCTAAAGGAGATGCGATTACCGTTTGTAACCCTTTGGGCGTGTTCGTGCACGTGAAGTAGCGGTTGGTATCCATCTGCAGTGGCGGCGTGTAAAGGTACCTTAAGGTATTGTATGACTTCAGAAAACTAAACGAAGTTTAGGTCTGGGAACTTGCCATCTACTTATGGAGAGAAGTATTCCTGTAACCATAAGAGACACTTAAAGAGAACCAACCACCCAAATGACCCCCCGGACTGTTAATATGTGACCATACACCCTGCAGACACTTATGGGGCAATCGTTTTGCTAAAAAAAATGGATTTGTAAAAGCTAAGATATAGCTTTATAAACTTTTAAAAATCTTGCCGACTGGGCGTTATCTAGCTGCCGGGGGGGTGGGGGGGTGGAGCGCTGCGCAATATGTACAACCTGGTCCGGTGCCGTCCCTGCACTCCTGTCCGGTGCTGTCTCCCGCTGCTTTCTCCGATGCTGTGCCCGCTGGTGTCCTCCTGTCATGGTCTCCATGCTGTGCCCCAGGCCGGTAACATGATTATCGGTGCGGGCTCGGGCAATGGGGAAGCTTCCTGCTTCCTCCTGCCATCCCCGCCAAGGTCAGCCCTGCACCAATGAGAACGCAGGGCCAGTGATGTCATGTAACCTCCCCTGCGCTGTGATTGGCTCACAGCGGCGATCACATGACACAATGGCCTGCGTTCTCATTGGTGCAGGGCTGACCTGGGCGGGGATGGGCAGGAGGAAGCAGGAAGCTTCCCCATTGCCCGGAGCCCGCACCGATAATCATGTTACCGGCCTGGGCACAGCATGGAGACCATGACAGGACGACACCAGCGGGCACAGCATCGGACCAGGTTGTACATATTGCGCAGCGCTCCACCCCCCCCCCCACCCCCGGCAGCTAGATAACGCCCAGTCGGCAAGATTTTTAAAAGTTTATAAAGCTATATCTTAGCTTTTGCAAATCCGCTTTTTTAGCAAAATGATTGCCCCATATGTGTCTGCAGGTGTAGGGATACATATTAACAGTCCGGGGGGGTCATTTGGGTGGTTGGTTCCCTTTAAGTAGGTGAGGAGATTGCAGCCACATCCCTCCTCTAGGAATTAATGAAGTTTAGAAATTTGATGCCTACCCCATGCCCCGGTGGATGAATTTATAGAGCGGTTTCAGCAGGTACGGTACTTTTCAACCTTTGACCTCACAAAAGGGTACTGGCAGGTGCTCCTAACAGAGGCAGCTAAGGAAAAGACGGCTTTTGTGACGCCCAAAAGGCTATTCCAGTATAAATTACTTCCCTTTGGTATGCATGGCGCACCAGCGACATTCCAGCCGTTAATGGATATTGTTCTCTGCCCCATCGTCGTTATGCCTCAGCCTATCTTGATGACATTGTTGTGTACAGTGCAGACTAGGAAAGCACATACCAAAGGTACAGGGGGTTATAGATTCCCTCCGACAAGCAGGGCTGACCGCCAACCCAAATGTTCCATAGGGTTGAAGGAAGCCCAGTACTTGGGTTATGTCATTGGGAGAGGAGTCCTCAAACCCCAAGTAAACAAAGTGGAGGCGATTCAGAACTGGCCCCGTCCCCTCACAACAAAGCAGGTTGGAGCTTTTCTGAGTTTAGTGGGATATTACAGGCGATTTATTCCCAACTTTGCCACCTTGTCTGATCAGACAGAGGAGGCTTTTGAAAAATTAAAGTCGGTACTGTGTGTTACACCGGTGCTGGTTACACCCAATTTCAACAAAGAGTTCATTGCACAGACTGATGCCTCAGAGATAGGTCTTGGTGCTGTGCTGTCTTAAGAGATTAACGGGGAAGAGCATCCCGTTAATTTCCTGAGCCGGAAGCTTACCCCAGTTGAAACCAGGTACAGTATAGTGGAGAGAGTGTGCCTGGCCATTAAGTGGGCACTTGAGTCTCTCCGCTATTATTTGCTGGAGAGAACATTTCGTTTGGTGACCGATGATTCCCCTCTTACGTGGATGAGTCAAGCTAAGGAGAAGAATGCGCTAGTCCTTAGGTGGTTTCTCTCCCTGCAGAATTTCAAGTTTCCAGTGGAACATCGGGCTGGCAAACTGCAGGGGAATGCAGATGCCCTCTCCAGAGTCCACTGTATGACATGTGTCCGTCCCCATAGGGTTGAACAAAGGGGGGGGGGGGGGAAGGTGTGGTGCTGGATAGAAGGTATATATCTCCCACCATGGTAAAATGTTGCCTGGATTTTCCCTAAGGGGTACTTCACACACAGTAATATCGCTAGCGATATCGCTGCAATGTCACAGGTTTTGTGATGTTGCAACGATCTCGCTAGCAAAGTCACTGCATGTGACATGCCACAGCGACCAGCGATGAGCTCGCTGATCGCTGCGGAATGGCCAGGACCATTTTTGGTCGTCGGTCTCCCACTTGGCAGCATACATTGGCGTCTGTGCCACCCCTCTAACCCGATGTGTTCCCTGGTTACCAGGGTACACATCGGGTTACTAAGCACAGCGCGCTGGTAACCAGGGTACACATCGGGTTACTAAGCACAGCGCACTGTGCTTAGTAACCCAATGTGTACCCTGGTTACCAGCGTTCTCCCACTTACCCCAGCCTATACAGTAGCGGGACCTCAACATCGTGTAAAAGAATAGTTTATATTCTATTCCACGATGTCGAGGTCGTTACACGGGTCGCTGGTTGCTGAGGAGATCTGCCTGTTTGACAGCTCACCAGCAACCACACAGCGATGTTCCAGCGATCCCGGCCAGGTCGGATCGTTGGTGGGATTGCTGGAACATCGTGCAACGGGGCCCTGACTCTCCAGGTTTTCAGGTCAACACTGGTTGTACACAGCTGCAGCAATCAAGCCTGCATAAGCCAGTTAGTAGGGGAATCTCAGTGTGTGAGGAGTTAGGCTGGACTAAGTCTGAATGTGCAGTGTTGTGTCGATATACTATACATGCTGCAAAGGACTGTGAAAAAAACTCAAAGCAACCCTGTGAATGGCACCTGGCAGTCACCTGTGGTCTGCATCTAATAACATCGCTAGTGGTGACCAGGCAGCCGCTTAGTTAAGCCCGTCCCGTGCAAGGGCGAGTCTGATGGTGGGTTTACACACACCAATCATTGTATCCAATATCTGAACAGATCTCTGGTTGCAGTGAAATCATGGACACATAGTTCCATTTTGTGGCTGTGTACAACATGGAGCAATCTGTCCATGATTTCACTGCAACCAGAGATTGGTTCAGATATTGGATACAATGATTGGTGTGTGTAAACCCACCATGAGACCAGTGGTTCAACAAGGTGGAGTACATTGATGTTTTTTTTCCTTTTCCGCCACCTGATGTGTTAAAGTGTGAATAAAACACTGAAGTTTGGACTTTAATCCTGTGTGGTGCTTCATTACTGCGTCCCTGCCGCTGCCTTCCACAGCAAATCCCTGCAATATTATATATATATATATATATATATATATATATACACATACACACACACATATACATATACAATATATATATATATATATATATACACACACACATACACACACACACAGGGTGGGTAATTTATTTATATGGATGCACTTAAATAAAATGGGAATGGTTGGTAAAATCAACTTCCTGTTTCCTGTGGCACATTAGTATATGGGAGGGGGAAAACTTTTCCATATGGGTAGTGACCATGGCGGCCATTTTGAAGTCGACCATTTTGGATCCAACTTTATTTCTTTGAATGGGAAGACGGTCATGTGACTCATCAAATTATTGAGAATTTCATAAGAAAAACAATGGCATGCTTGGATTTACTGTGACTTTATTCTTTCATTAATTAGTTACAAGTTTCTCTTTGTTTGCAGCCATTGACATGTCACAGAGGTTAACACTTGAGGAACGGATAGAAATTGTGTTGATGTCTGATGAAGGCAGTACCTGGGTCATTGCAGCAGATTTCAATGCAAGACACCCTACGAGACCACCCATCTCCCATGCTACAGTTAGCAAACTGCTTGCCAAATTTCGTGAAACAGGTTCAGTGTTGGATTTGCAAAAATGTGGACGCAAAAAACTGTCAATAATGAAGAGAATAGAGGCTGTCCTAGCTTCATTCAGCAAGAGCCCACAGCGTAGCACTCGCCGCATGTCACTAGAGAGCGGCATCAGCCGAACATCCCTTCAGCTAGATCCCGCCAAGACAGTTGGAACACAAAACTTGATGGTATGATGTGGTATATGGGGTGTGACAAATGGACTCCTTCAATGTAGAACATATG
The DNA here is from genome assembly GCA_033576535.1 of Allobates femoralis. NCBI lineage: Eukaryota > Metazoa > Chordata > Amphibia > Anura > Aromobatidae > Allobates > Allobates femoralis. Next base: position 39,945,832 of record JARQOC010000012.1, read on the forward strand.
ATGATATCTTATGTAACCCAGACAGTATTGTATTTTGGTTTGCAAACTTGTAATGGCCAAGGAGAATTTCCTATAAGTTTTATAGATGACTGTGGTGTTTAGTTTAGCATGGTAATGTAATTATCTAACTTGTTTGTCTAGAAGGCCAGAGAATGTCATTATGCTAATCATCCATTGTATATTACCCTGTAAATGTTGACTTTATGTAAATTGCCCCAGCCACCATTGTTTTAATGTCATGGTTTGCAGACTGAATGTCTCCTACTAACATTACATTGTAAGGGCTATATTCAGTATGTCACTCTACCTTGCCAGGATTGCAATACTACTAAAAATATATGTTAAATGAGGCTTGAGGTCCAGCCAATGAAAAGGCAGTTTTATTCCATCTATCATGAGTCCTCAATGTCTTGCAATGAGGCTGAGGGTATATAAGGAGAGCTGTTCATTAACCAGATTGAGTTAGATTCTGTCTAGTGCCCTCAGTCTAGGGATTTTGGTCCCGGCTAAGTTACACTGGACTTGATAAAGGTAGCTAATCTAGGATCTTCGGATCCGATTAGCCGGCCATAACCCCAGTCGCTGGTGCACTCCACAGTGGCCACTGTTGAAGCTAAGTCTTCATTTTGCATTATATATAGAGCAGTGATTGCTATAATCCATTTACATTGTATCTGTATTAGCTGTGCAGTCTAGCACTTCTTGCACTCATTAACGTGCACACATAGTGTTTAGTGTTGCAGCAGATAACCTTCCTTTTAATAACCCAGGCCTAGGCATTTAGGTGCGACCAAGGGGATCAGAACCTGGACTATAAGACCACAAGACTTCATATTCGATTCGATTCGGCTGTGATGACAAAGACTGCATAAGGAAGTAATCCAGGTTGGGTCATCCAGTCACCTGGCTACAGACTTTGCTGTGCTATATTCTAATCCCTGGTGAGCCAGCGGAAGGGTGAGACTCTGTTGCCTGTTACATTCTTGTGTTTTGCTGGATATATGTTATATGCTGTAAACTGTTTGGGGATCCAATAAAGCTTAATATTGTAGTTCCCTCACCCTGTGTTGTCTGAGTAGCTTCCGCCCACAGTTAAGGAGCTCAGGCGTTCAGTTTGGGATGAGCCTGGTCCACGTGTCTTTCTAAATGCAGCTGGGCCAGCGGACATGAGCCCCACTGACCCCCGGGTCTCCACATGGGGTACAAAGATAGTGGGCCATTCTTCATCAATGGAGACCTCAATGCCACTGGATATCTGAAATTGCTACATGATGATGTGTTGCCCTCTTTATGCACTGAAGATGGCACGTTCCCTGAGTTTTTCCAACAAGATGGTGCCACCACATGGGCGATCAGGATCAGCGGATTCCTAATGACACAGTTCTGAAAGTGATCCGGTTCGTGGGCCATTGAATGGCCACCAAGATCTCCGATCTGACTCTAGACTTTTATTTTTGGGGTCAAGTAAAGCAATTGTCTATGCTGTGAAGATATGAGTGTGCAGCATCAGAAACAACGTATACTGGAAGCCTGTGCTAGCATTTTTCTAAGGTGTTGCTATCAGTGTGTCCAGAGTGGGAGAAGAGTTGCATTGACAATCCAACACAATGGGCAGCACTTTGAAACATTTTATAAGTGGTGATAAACTTGTAAATAACTCATGGAAGAATAGGGTTACATAAAACCAAGCACACCATTGTTTTTCTTATGAAATTCTCAGTATGTTTGAGGTCACATGACTTTTTCCCATTGGAAAAATAAAGTTGGATCTAAAATGGCCGACTTCAAAATCGCTGCTGGTCAGCACTCATGTGAAAAAGTTTAATATATTATAATATATATATATATATTAAATAATAATTATATTTATTTTTTTTTTTGTGAGGCACCGCCGGCATGATTCCCCATGGCCGGGGCGCATCACATGCAGGGTCAGGGTATGATCCTGTTCACACTGGCCAGTCTTATAGTGAATGACGCTGTGAGTACCAATCCGGAACACGAGGAGTTAAATGGGATAGTGTGTGCTGTAAAGCTAAAACATTCATGTGACTAGTGAGAGGCTGTGAGTGGTCCTGAGATTGATGAGGCCCTGAGGAAAGGAATGGGTGCCGATTGCTGACAGCCGAGGTGGGTGTGTCAGGTGTGGTCCTGAGTACTAGCAGCTCAGCTGGATGAGTCAGAGTGGGAGTGGCAGGCACGGTAAGAGCCTGCCAGCTGAGTGATTGTAGAACCTCTCAGAACTCAGAGAGAGATTGCAGAGCAGTCCAGGGCTCTGGGTGTGTGAACATGATGGGAGCATGCTAGTTCCATGCCAATGCTTAGGACCTAGTTCGTGACAGCTCCTGGAGTGGGGAAGCCGTGGCTGAACCCGGTGGATACTGGTCCGGGCGTGTGGTTAGACACGTCCGGGAAAGGAGCCCTTGGGGACGCTGGGTGTACCCATGACCCAGGTAGCGAGACCCGGATCCGTGCCCGGTAAGAAAAGCAGTTCCTGAATGCTTGTGTAACTGTGCACCTTGTGTGTAAATCATGCCAGGCGAGCGTAGCCGCCATTAGGTCCAGTGAAGGACCTGTTGAACCATTATCAGTATTGTATGGCTTTTTAAAAGACCCAGCGAATGTGTGTAGCCTTTGGGAGGCAAATGTATGTAGCCCTTCGGGAGGCGTTTTTATGAAGTGTGCCAGGCGGGCATGGACCGCATTTGGGACCGACTCAGTGTAGTCAGTTAATGGTCCTGATGAACCGGAATCATGTAGCTTTGGAAGCGATTGTATGTGCCTTGAAGGCGTTTTATGAGTGCCAGGGGTATAGACTCCATTTGGGTCCGACAGAGTAGTCAGTTAAAGGTCCGGATAACCAGAATGATGTAGTATATGTACCAGAGGTAGTGCGGTTATGGGCTCATGTAGGGTACGATGTTGTCCCGGATCAGGTTGCCAATCCTGTTCTGACCCAGATGTGCCAAGTCCATGGATGTCTATATGATGGGCTGTGAGGAGTGAAAGGACTGTGTGTGGTCCATGGTGGCTTATAGGATGGGTCACATATTGTGTGTAAGAACCCGGTCAGGCTGGAGTCCTGACGCCGGGGTAGTTGGAGCTGGGAAATAAAGCCAGGCGGCTGGTTCCGCCATTGGGACCGCACAGGGCCCGTTGAAGGGAGTATAGCAAAGGTCAGAAGCAGGGGTTAGAAGGGCTCCTAGAGTGGGGAAACCGTGGTTGAACCAGGTGGGCGCTGACCTGGACGTGTGGTTGAGATACGTTCAGGAAGGAGTCCCTTGGTGAGGCATGGCATACCCGTGACTCAGGTTGCTCAATCCCTGTTCTGAACCCAGAGAAGTCATCGTTGATATATATGGTAACTGATGTATGGTTAAATGTATGTGAAATGTAGATAGGCCGGAGGTCGTAGCCACCACGGGAGAGGTTGTTAGAGCTCCAATGGGGACAGAGAGGTGGTTAAAGGTCCTGGGTAACTAACTGTTATGTGCAATATAAGTGTTATGTAATGTTATATGTATTGTATATTTATGTATGGTGTTTATAATCAATGTGATATGTGTCAAACATGCTACCCGGGTTATGTTATTATATGTGAAAAATAAACGGGTAGACATTGGTTAAATGATAAACACGTGTTCTTGTCGTTATGCAAGTGGGTTACCCGGGTGCTACCTCACAAATATATTTTATTTATTACACTATATATATATATATATATATATATATATATATAATTTTACACTGCCCCCTAGGGGGCCTCAGAACTGCACGGACTGATTGCTTGTGTTATGTACAGAGGCTTCAGCACAAATGATCACTTTCTGCTGGTGACGTTACTCGGGCATCGCTGGGAGGAGGTGACTCAGCACAGTATCTGGGGTCATCAGCTGACCACGCGTTGCCATTCCAATGCATCGAGGTCCCATGATCACATCAGAGGGCCACCCATGTTGGCAGGGAATAGGGCAATCACTGCTGCAGTGCTTTACAACGCACTATGCGATCTAAAGGGTTAACGCTGTGAGCTGCACATGTTGGCTGATCAGATCAGCTGACACGTGCAGGTAATGGGGCAAGCTCAGCACATGAGCTCGCATCAATGGGAAGGAGGCAGCCTATGGCGTACATATATGCCCTTCGTTGTGAAGAGGTTAAAGTGGCTGCTCAGTAAATGGCAGTCGTCATCACAGGAGGGGCAATAACGTCCTGATCAGGGGGCGTCCCACACTGGGCAGCAGATCGGGGAGGTTTTATCATGGATGGGGCACTTTTAATCCTGCTCAAGATGGAGCCAAAAGTTGAGCGAACAACTGACACTCCATTCATTCTCCATACGCCAGCACATAGCAAATGGATGGACTGGTGGTCAAGCATAAGCAGCGATTAACTCCTTCACAACCAAGGATGTATTAGCACGTCCTTGGTCATTTCCCGCCCCCTAATGCGAGCTCATGCGGGAGCATTCTCCTCCCACGTCTCAGCTAGTCTCATCAGCTGTGATGTGTAGCTAAGAGATCAGATCAGCAATCACTGACAGCACGAATCAAAGCACTGCGGCGGGGATTGCGCCGTTCCTCACTGGTATCGGAGGTCCCCTGATGTGATCACGGGAACTCAATGCTTTACCTGGACATCCCGGGGTCCTGTAATGACCTCGGAAACTGTCCTGATTCACTTCCTGCTGGCGATGACCCAGTGACATCATCGGCAGGAAGTGACCATTTCCCGTTTCTTCTGATGAGCAGCAGCTCATCGGAAGACAAGAGAAGTCAACGGATAGTGGATTACTGAGGCCCCCTAGTGGGCTATATAAAATAAAGAAAAAAAATACGTTTTTCCAGTTATGCATAAAAAAAAAGCCCCTAAAAGTTCAAATCACCTCCCTTTTGCCTCATTGAACAAAAAAAACTATTAAAGAAATAAAATAAAAAACACACATATTTGGTATCGTCGCGTTCAGAAACGCCCGATCTATCAAAATATAAAATCAATCAGATCGGTAAACTGCGTAGAAGGAAAAAGTCCAAACCTCAAAATAACTTTTTTTCCTGCCTTAACATTGTGATAAAATACAATAACGGGCGATCAAAACATCACATCTACCCAAAAATGGTATCATTAGAAACGTCAGCTCCAGACACAAAAGATAAGCCGTCACACAGCCCCAGATCCCGAAAATGGGAACGCTGCAAGGTGAGGACCATGGCGCAAAAGAGCAATTATTTTTCTTTAAAAACTTCTGAATTGTTTTTCACCACTTAGATAACAATAAAAGTAACATGTTTGGTATCTACGAACTCGTACCAACCCGAGGCATCACACCATCACGTCAGTTTTACCATATAGTGACCATCATGAATAAAAAAAAAAATGTGTAATTGCACTTTTGTTGCAATTTCATCGCACTTGGAACTTTTTTCCTGCTTTTCAGTACACTATATGCTAAATAAATTATTTTGTTCAAAAGTACAACTCGTCACGCAAAAAGCGAGCCCCCATATGTCTGTATTGACAGAAAGATAAAAAAGTTATGGCTCTTGGAAGAAGGGGAGGACAAAACGATAAATGGAAAATCGCCCAGGGATGAAGAGGTTAAAAAAAAAAAACCTGTGGATACGTTCAGCGGACAACCCTGTAAAGGAATCTTACACAATGATCAAATACTGTGATCCACTTATGAAATCAATTTATATTCACATTCACCATGTTGGAGCGAGTACAGTATCAGGCAGTTATGATGACATCATAGAATCTGAATGACATCACAGATGATAGAATGTGCAGAGATCTGCTCCAGAGCCAGCTTGTGCCACTTGGACCTGACAGCCGAAGAGGACGAGTCCAGGTAGGAGCTCTCCACTATTAGGGTGTATCACACAGTAGATAGATTATAATGGGGGAAGGGCACCGTTTTTGTATTAATACAGATGATATTAAATATTTATATAAGTATAAATACACAAAATAGTTAACGTTACAGATCCAATACTATCATTCAATCTTTGTATTTTGATGTAAGTCAAATGTATTATACCAAGAGCCCACACATAGCCCCTGTATTACACCATGAGCCGACACATAGCCCCTGTATTAGACCAGGTGCCCAGACATTAGGATCCCTCACACATAGCCCCTGTATTACACCAGGAGCCCACACATTAGGATCCCTCACACATAGCCCCTGTATTACACCAGGAGCCCACACATAGCCCCTGTATTGCACCAGGAGCCCACACATAGCCCCTGTATTGCACCAGGAGCCCACACATAGCCCCTGTATAACACAAAGAGCCCACACATAGCCCCTGTATTACACCATGAGCCGACACATTAGGATCCCTCACACATAGCCCCTGTATTACACCAGGAGCCCACACATAGCCCCTGTATTGCACCAGGTGCCCAGACATAACCCCTGTATTGCACTAGGATCCCACACATAGCCCCTGTATTACACCGACATTCTGTGACATCACCAATAGAATAGAAAGGACAAAGTTCTGAACCTGAATCATTTTGTTATTAGGTCCTGAAAGCACAAAAGTAAGAAGTCCAGGTAAGTATCTGTCCTCTCCAGGACACATGCAGTACCACAGAACCATAGGACGGTTGGCACAGCATCTACAGAGGTGTTCATCTGAAAGCCAGCTCGACTGTCCATCTCTTCATAATAGGTGTGTCAAACAATCAGAAAAAGCAAGGTGATTTTTGTAAAAAGTTCAAAAAAAGTTATTATGAATACTTAAAAAAGTTTAGACAAGTAAAAATGACAGTAATGACAGCGAGTTTTTAATCAAGAAGTACATTAACATAATTATACATCCACAGAAATACTAATTACATATAAGAAAAGAAAAGAGAACTGTATACACAACCCTAAACACTGAAGTGATCTCTATTCCAGTGATCCTATTTGGACAAATCTGTGTTAAATAAAAATCCCAGTGAATTTTCGAGCTGTCACCTATCTCACACATAGGTGACTAATCATAGATAAGACTATAGAAAGTGAAACTCAAAAAACAAAGATCCACTTTCTATGGTCTTATCTATGACTAGATGGCGGCCCGATTCTAAAGAATCGGATAGTCTAAAATCCATATATAGTCTATTTACTAATAGTTAGGGGAGTGCGGTGAAATGAACTGTGTGTATATAGATGGCTCAGTGGTTAGCAGGGAGTGCGGTGCCTCAGTGGTTAGCAGGGAGTGCGGTGCCTCAGTGGTTAGCAGGGAGTGCGGTGCCTCAGTGGTTAGCAGGGAGTGCGGTGCCTCAGTGGTTAGCAGGGAGTGCGGTGCCTCAGTGGTTAGCAGGGAGTGCGGTGCCTCAGTGGTTAGCAGGGAGTGCGGTGCCTCAGTGGTTAGCAGGGAGTGCGGTGCCTCAGTGGTTAGCAGGGAGTGCGGTGCCTCAGTGGTTAGCAGGGAGTGCGGTGCCTCAGTGGTTAGCAGGAGTGCGGTGCCTCAGTGGTTAGCAGGAGTGCGGTGCCTCAGTGGTTAGCAGGGAGTGCGGTGCCTCAGTGGTTAGCAGGGAGTGCGGTGCCTCAGTGGTTAGCAGGGAGTGCGGTGCCTCAGTGGTTAGCAGGGAGTGCGGTGCCTCAGTGGTTAGCAGGGAGTGCGGTGCCTCAGTGGTTAGCAGGGAGTGCGGTGCCTCAGTGGTTAGCAGGGAGTGCGGTGCCTCAGTGGTTAGCAGGGAGTGCGGTGCCTCAGTGGTTAGCAGGGAGTGCGGTGCCTCAGTGGTTAGCAGGGAGTGCGGTGCCTCAGTGGTTAGCAGGGAGTGCGGTGCCTCAGTGGTTAGCAGGGAGTGCGGTGCCTCAGTGGTTAGCAGGGAGTGCGGTGCCTCAGTGGTTAGCAGGGAGTGCGGTGCCTCAGTGGTTAGCAGGGAGTGCGGTGCCTCAGTGGTTAGCAGGGAGTGCGGTGCCTCAGTGGTTAGCAGGGAGTGCGGTGCCTCAGTGGTTAGCAGGGAGTGCGGTGCCTCAGTGGTTAGCAGGGAGTGCGGTGCCTCAGTGGTTAGCAGGGAGTGCGGTGCCTCAGTGGTTAGCAGGGAGTGCGGTGCCTCAGTGGTTAGCAGGGAGTGCGGTGCCTCAGTGGTTAGCAGGGAGTGCGGTGCCTCAGTGGTTAGCAGGGAGTGCGGTGCCTCAGTGGTTAGCAGGGAGTGCGGTGCCTCAGTGGTTAGCAGGGAGTGCGGTGCCTCAGTGGTTAGCAGGGAGTGCGGTGCCTCAGTGGTTAGCAGGGAGTGCGGTGCCTCAGTGGTTAGCAGGGAGTGCGGTGCCTCAGTGGTTAGCAGGGAGTGCGGTGCCTCAGTGGTTAGCAGGGAGTGCGGTGCCTCAGTGGTTAGCAGGAGTGCGGTGCCTCAGTGGTTAGCAGGGAGTGCGGTGCCTCAGTGGTTAGCAGTGAGTGCGGTGCCTCAGTGGTTAGCAGTGAGTGCGGTGTAGGGGAGATTGGTCAGCACAGTGGCGTGGGCAGAGTGGTCAGCGCAGCGCCATGGGCAGAGTGGTCAGCACACACATACATACATACATACACACACACACACACACACTCCGCTATAGTCAGCACCGACCCTGAGTCTTCCCCGCCGCTTGGATTCTGAGTCGACATGTCGCCGCCCGCGGATGACTGGATCCAACATGGCGTACGGGAAGTTTGGCGAGACTTTTTGGACGCTTTATTGAATCCTGTAGTTGGGGGGTGGCGACATGTCGACTGAGGATACAGGCGGCTGATGCAGGGCCGATGCTAACTATAGCGGAGTGTGTGTGTGTGCGGACAAAGTGAGGGAAACACTCATATATACACATACTGTACATTGCATATGGAGGGCAGAGGGCAGGGGAGGCGGGAGGGGTGAGGAGGGCAGAGGAGGGCAGGGGAGGCGGGAGGGCAGAGGAGGGCAGAGGGCAGGCGGGAGGGGGTGAGGAGGGCAGAGGAGGGCAGAGGAGGGCAGAAGACCGAGGAGGGCAGAGGAGGGCAGAGGAGGGCAGAGGAGGGCAGAAGAGGGCAGAGGAGGGCAGAGGAGGGCAGAGGAGGGCAGAAGAGGAGGAGGGCAGAGGAGGGCAGAAGACCGGGAGGGCAGAGGAGGGCAGAAGAGACGGGGAGGGCAGAGGAGGGCAAGAAGACCGGGGAGGGGCAGAGGAGGGCAAAAGGGAGGGGAGGCGAGGGAGGCAGAGAGGGCAGAAGAGGGAGAGGAGGGCAGAAGACCGGGGAGGGCAAAAGAGGCGGAGGGCAGAAGACGGGGAGGGCAGAAGAGGAGGGGCAGAAGACCGGGGAGGGCAGAGAGGGGCAGAAGACCGGGGAGGGCAGAGGAGGGCAGAGAGGGAGGGGCAGAAGACCGGGGAAGGGCAGAGGAGGGGCAGAGGAGGGCAGAGGAGGGCAGAAGAGGGCGGGAGGGCAGAGGAGGGCAGAGGAGGGCAGAGGAGGGCAGAGGAGGGCAAGAGGGAGGGGCAGAAGAACGGGGGAGGGCAGAAGACGGGAGAGAGGCAGAGGAGGGCAGAGGAGGGCAGAAGAGGGCGGAGGGCAGAGGAGGGCAGAAGAAGAGGGGGCAGAGAGGCAGAGAGAGGCAGAAGACCGGGCAAGAGGGCAAAGGAGGGCAGAAGACCGGGGAGGGGCAGAAGAGGGAGAGGGCAGAGGAGGGCAGAAGAGGGCAGAGAGGAGGAGGCAGAGGAGGGCAGAAGAGCAGGGGAGGGCAGAAGACCGGGAGGGCAGAGGAGGGCAGAGGAGGGCAGAGACCGGGAGGGCAGAGGAGGGCAGAAGACCGGGGAGGGGGAGGGCAAAGAGGGCAGAGAGGGCAGAAGAGGCAGAGGAGGGCAGAAGAGGGCAGAAGAGAGGAAAGAGGGCAGAGGAGGGCAGAGGAGGGCAGAGGAGGGCAGAGGAGGGCAGAGGAGGGCAGAGGAGGGCAGAGGAGGGCAGAGGAGGGCAGAGGAGGGCAGAGGAGGGCAGAAGAGGGCAGAGGGCAGAGGAGGGCAGAAGAGGGAGAGGGCAGAGGAGGGCAGAGGAGCAGAGGAGGGCAAGGAGGGCAGAAGACCGGGAGGGCAGAAGAGGGCAGGCAGGGAGGGCAAGAGGAGGGCAGAGGACAGGGAGGGCAGAGGAGGGGAGGGCAGAGCGAGGGCAGAAGAGGGGAGGGCAAGAGGAGGCAGAAGAGCAGAGAGGGCAGAGGAGGCAGAGGAGGCGAGGGAGAGGGCAGAGGAGGGCAGAGAGGGCGAGGAGGGCAGAGGAGGGCAGAAGACCGGGGAGGGCAGAGAGGGAGAAGACCGGGGAGGCAGAGGAGGGCAGAGACGGGGAGGGCAGAGAGGGCAGAAGACCGGGGAGGGCAGAGAGGGCAGAAGAACCGGGAGGCAGAGGAGGGCAGAGGGGGCAGAAGACCGGGGAGGCAGAGGAGGGCAGAGGAGGGCAGAGAGGGGGGGCAGAGGAGGGCAGAGAGAGGGCAGAGGAGGGCAGAGGAGGGCAGAGGAGGGCAGAGGAGGGCAGAGGAGGGCAGAGGGGAGGGCAGAGGAGGGCAGAAGACCGGGGAGGGAAAGAGGGGAGGGCAGAAGAGGGGAGAGGCAGAGAGGGCAGAGGAGGGCAGAGGAGGCAAGAGGGCAGAGAGGGCAGAGGAGGGCAAGAGGGGGAGGCAGAAGACCGGGGAGGGCAGAGGAGGGAGAAGACCGGGGAGGGCAGAGGAGGGCAGAAGACCGGGGAGGCAAAGAGGGCAGAAGACCGGGGAGGGCAGAGAGAGGAGGCAGAGGAGGCAGAAGACGGGGAGGCAGAGAGGGCAAAGAGGGCAGAGACCGGGGAGGGCAGAAGACAGAGGGAGGGAGGGCAGAGGAGGGCAGAAGACGGGAGGGCAGAGGAGGGCAGAAGACCGGGGAGGGCAGAGGAGGGCAGAAGACCGGGGAGAGGGCAGAGGAGGGCAGAAGACCGGGGAGGGCAGGAGGGCAGAGGAGGGCAGAAGGACCGGGGAGAGGCAGAGGAGGGCAGAGAGGCGCAGAGGAGGGCAGAAGACCGGGAGGGCAGAGAGGGCGAGGAGGGCGAGAGGGCAGAGGAGGCAGAAGACCGGGGAGGGCAGGACGGAGGGCAGAAGACCGGGAGGGCAGAGGAGGGCAGAGGAGGGCAGAAGACCGGGAGAGGGCAGAGGGGGCAGAAGACCGGGGAGGGCAGAGGAGGGCAGAAGACCGGGGAGGGCAAAGGAGGGCAGAAGACCGGGGAGGCAGAAGACGGGAGGGCAGAGGAGGGCAGAAGACCGGGAGGAGGGCAAAGGAGGGCAGAAGACCGGGGAGGGCAGAAGACGGGAGGGCAGAGGAGGGCAGAGGAGGCAGAGGAGGGCAGAAGAGGGGGCAGAAGACCGGGGAGGGCAGAAGGAGGGCAGAGGAGGGCAGAGACCGGGGAGGGCAGAGGAGGGCAGAGGAGGGCAGAAGACCGGGAGGGCAGAGGAGGGCAGAGAGGGCAGAAGACCGGGAGGGCAAGAGAGGGCAGAAGACCGGGAGGGCAAGAGGAGGGCAGAAGACCGGGGAGGGCAAAGAGGGCAGAAGACCGGGAGGGCAAAGGAGGGCAGAAGACCGGGGAGGCAAAGGAGGGCAGAAGACGGAGGGCAAAGGAGGGCAGAAGACCGGGAGGGCAAAGGAGGCAGAAGACCGGGAGGGCAAAGGAGGGCAGAAGACCGGGAGGCAAAGGAGGCAGAGACGGGAGGGCAGAAGACCGGGAAAGCAGAGGAGGGCAGAGGAGGCAGAGGAGGGCAGAGGAGGGCAGAGGAGGGCAGAGGAGGGCAGAGGGGCAGAGACCGAGGAGGGCAGAGGAGGGCAGAAGACCGGGGAGGGCAGAAGACCGGGAAGGCAGAGAGGGCAAGGAGGGCAGAGGAGGGCAGAGGAGGGCAGAGGAGGGCAGAGGAGGCAGAGGAGGGCAGAGGAGGGCAGAGGAGGGCAGAGGAGGGCAGAAGACCGGGAGGGCAGAGGAGGGCAGAAGACCGGGAGGGCAAGGAGGGCAGAAGACCGGGGAGGGCAGAGGAGGGCAGAGACCGGGGAGGGCAGAGGAGGGCAGAAGACGGGAGGGCAGAGGAGGGCAGAAGACCGGGAGGGCAGAGAGGGCAGAAGACGGGGAGGGCAGAAGACCGGGGAGGGCAGAAGACGGGGAGGGCAGAAGACCGGGGAGGGCAGAAGAGGGCAGAGGAGGGCAGAAGACCGGGGAGGGGCAGAGGAGGGCAGAGGAGGGCAGAAGACCGGGAGGGCAGAGGAGGGCAGAGGAGGGCAAGAGGAGGGCAGAAGACCGGGGAGGCAAGAAGACCGGGAGGGCAGAGGAGGGCAGAGGAGGGCAGAGGAGGGCAGAAGACGGGAGGGGCAGAAGACCGGGGAGGGCAGAGGAGGGCAGAGGAGGGCAGAAGACCGGGGAGGGCAGAGGAGGGCAGAAGACCGGGAGGGCAAGGAGGGCAGAAGACCGGGGAGGGCAGAGAGGGCAGAAGACCGGGGAGGGCAGAGGAGGGCAGAAGACCGGGGAGAGGCAGAAGCAGGCAGGAGGGCAGAAGACCGGGGAGGGCAGAGGAGGGCAGAAGACCGGGGAGGGCAGAGGAGGGCAGAAGACCGGGGAGGGCAGAGGAGGGCAGAAGACCGGGGAGGGCAGAGGAGGCAGAAGACGGGAGGGCAGAAGAGAGGGCAGAAGACGGGAGGGCAGAGGAGGGCAGAAGACCGGGGAGGGCAGAGGAGGGCAGAAGACCGGGAGGCAGAGAGGGCAGAAGACGGGAGGCAGAGGAGGGCAAGGAGGGCAGAGGAGGGCAGAGGAGGGCAGAGGAGGGCAGAGGAGGGCAGAGGAGGGCAGAGGAGGGCAGAGGAGGGCAGAGGAGGGCAGAGGAGGGCAGAAGACCGGGGAGGGCAAAGGAGGGCAGAAGACCGGGGAGGGCAGAAGACCGGGAAAGGCAGAGGAGGGCAGAGGAGGGCAGAGGAGGGCAGAGGAGGGCAGAAGACGGGGAGGGCAGAGGAGGGCAGAGGAGGGGAGAGGAGGGCAGAGGAGGGCAGAGGAGGGCAGAGGAGAGGGGAGGCTGGAGGGCAGAGGAGGGCAGAGGAGAGGGGAGGCTGGAGGGGAGAGGGGAGGCTGGAGGGGCAGAGGGGAGGCTGGAGGGGCAGAGGGGAGGCTGGAGGGGCAGAGGCTTGAGGGGCAGAGGCTGGAGGGCAGAAGCTGGAGGGGCAGAAGCTGGAGGGGCAGAAGCTGGAGGGGCAGAGGGGAGGCTGGAGGGCAGAGGAGAGGGGAGGCTGGAGGGGCAGAGGGGAGGCTGGAGGGGCAGAGGGGAGGCTGGAGGGGCAGAGGGGAGGCTGGAGGGGCAGAGGGGAGGCTGGAGGGGCAGAAGGGAGGCTGGAGGGGCAGAGGGGAGGCTGGAGGGGCCGAAGCTGGAGGGGCCGAAGCTGGAGGGGCCGAAGCTGGAGGGGCCGAAGCTGGAGGGGCAGAAGCTGGAGGGGCAGAAGCTGGAGGGGCAGAAGCTGGAGGGGCAGAAGCTGGAGGGGCAGAAGCTGGAGGGGAAGAGGAGAGGGGAGGCTGGAGGGGAAGAGGAGAGGGGAGGCTGGAGGGGAAGAGGAGAGGGGAGGCTGGAGGGGAAGAGGAGAGGGGAGGCTGGAGGGGAAGAGGAGAGGGGAGGCTGGAGGGGAAGAGGAGAGGGGAGGCTGGAGGGGAAGAGGAGAGGGGAGGCTGGAGGGGCAGAGGCTGGAGGGGCAGAGGCTGGAGGGGCAGAGGCTGGAGGGGCAGAGGCTGGAGGGGCAGAGGCTGGAGGGGCAGAGGCTGAAGGGGCAGAGGCTGGAGGGGCAGAAGCTGGAGGGGCAGAAGCTGGAGGGGCAGAAGCTGGAGGGGCAGAGGCTGGAGGGGCAGAAGCTGGAGGGGTAGAAGCTGGAGGGGCAGAAGCTGGAGGGGCAGAGGGGAAGCTGGAGAGGCAGAGGGGAAGCTGGAGAGGCTGGAGGGACAGAGGGGAAGCTGGAGAGGCTGGAGGGCAGAGGCGTAGCTGGGTGGGGGGGGTGCAGACTCACCGCGGCCCGGGTGCATCTTGTGTAGGAGGAGAGGAGGGGCGGGCAGAGGTGCAGGACAGGAAGTCCCGTCCTCCCTCCTCTCCGGGCGCACTGCGGGTGGCTAATTCAGCGCGGGGCCCCCCCAGGTGGCGGGCAATGGGCACAGGGGAGAGGCGGCTGTGTGAGATAGGTGACAGCTAGAAAATTCACTGGGATTTTTATTTATCACAGATTTGTCCAAATAGAATCACTGGAATAGAGATCACTTCACAGTGTTTAGGGTTGTGTATACAGTTCTCTTTTCTTTTATATATACAGAAATACTAATTACATAATTATGTTAATGTACTTCTTAATTAAAAACTGTCATTACTGTAATTTTTACTTGTCTAAACTTTAAGTATAATAAAAATTTTTTTAACTTTTTACAAAAATCACCTTGCTTTTTCTGATTGTTTAATATTTATGGGTGAGCACATTTTCCATGATATAGAGGGGTGATCTATTGGTGTTGGAATCATCTTCTGTATGCCTAATTTTTATATATAATATATGTGTGTGTCTGTTTTATTAATGATGGAGTGAATGCTTAGTCTAAGGATATGTTTACATGTTGCATTGAACCATAGGATGATCACACCAAAGGTGACCGTCTGCTAGCCTCGCTCGACTACCCATCTCTCCTGAAGACCCAACAGTTTTTTGAGAGTTGGGTGGAAGACATCATCTTTGGAAATGGGGTCCCAGCTTGTTGTCTCCTCCACAGTCTTGTGCCCTGTAATGGAGGTTTGTGTTGCTGAGACGCAGGTCTGGAAGCTGTCGTCATCCTATTAGCTATTTACCTGGGAGTTGATCAGATCGTCATATTTGGGGTAGGATGATCACACCAAAGGTGACCGTCTGCTAGCCTCAGCTCGACTACCCATCTCTCCTGAAGACCCAACAGTTTTTTGAGAGTTGGGTGGAGGACATCATCTTTGGAAATGGGGTCCCAGCTTGTTGTCTCCTCCACAATCCATTACAGGGCACATTGTGTTGCTGAGGCGCAGGTCTGGAAGCTGTCGTCATCCTATTAGCGATTTACCTGGGATTTGATCTGATTGTCTTATTTAGGGTCAGAAAGGAATTTTTTTCGCCACTGAGAACTCCAGAGGAATAGATAAGAATGAATGTATGTGTGTGTATGTTTTATTAAGAGCATCCACTGTCCTAGATTGTGAGCTCCTAGGGGCAGGTTGCATGTCTTCCTTTCCAGGTCAGCTTTCCTGAACTTATAATTACGTACATATATACAGCAATAAGCAGCAGGTCACATGTGATCCAGGGAGATATCCGATCGCCAGAACTGGGGTCAGGAAGGAATTTTTTTCCCCCCTGAGGTAGAACTCTCTGGGGGTTTTCTTCGCCTTCCTTTGGATCTTTGGGTCCGGTGCCTCATCAGGTCCGCAATGTCCGCAGCAGGTTCTGTGGTCTCCATTGGACCTGAGAGTCACCATGACCCTAAATTTATTGAAGGACCGGTAATATTTTCATTACAATGTTGCTATTCCAAAAATAAAAAAAATAGAGATTATATATTGTGTTTTGTGTTTTATTTGTCTGCACTTCACCCTACACAGCGACAATCGCTCAATACTCTATTAGATACCGGATCAAGTCTGGTTCTAAAGTGTCTCATCCATATACTGTACATGGTGGCCGCAGCTGCAGGACCAGGAATGTAGGGGGCGCCATACACAGAGCAAGTCATATGACTGCAGCCATGATAACATCACCTCTCCCAAGTCACATCACTATGGGGGTCGGTCTCGGTGATGGGGAACTCACATCTTATAGGTCCTATATAATACACTGCCTGAAAGACGACTGAAGAGTGGGTCACTAAGACGCAGAACACAGGAGAAAAGGAGGAAAGAGGCGACACAGGGGCAACAAGTAGTCACAGGACACAACAGGGGGGGGGGGGGGGGGGGGGAGGTTAGGAATGATCACAATGGCGCATTAACTAACACCGGCTATAATAAGAAGATGAGAAACATGCGGGAATTTGTGCCAAATATTGCACCAATGTATCTGGATAAGACAGATACACGATTTCTGTTAATTATATTACATGTCCTAGCCGGTATCTCCCAGAACAAAGTCACCGCCCAGTGCAGAAGTGAGCGGCGCAGGACAACCCCTATATGTGTAATAATGACCTGCAGAGCCGCCTCAATCAGAGAGGAGATGGACACACGTCTGTCCATCAGAGATGTACACACATCTGTCCATCCGGTTGTGGGAAGGATTTTCTTGATATTTCCCACTCTTCTTAGTGCACTTGGCTAAAAAGATGATTTACATACAAGGAAGAAGGACAGAATATAAATAGAAATTTATGGAAAGTGGCAGGTTCTCTTTAAAGGGATATCTGATGGATGAGAACATCTGGATGGATTCCTCACATCACTGGTTTTCCCTATTATGACTGGCCATTAATGGGAGATGTATGGAGATGGGGCCGGTCATGTGCAGGGTCCCCACATAAAAAAGGTTACAAAAAGCAGATGGGGTCAGGGTCTACTATAGATTTACATGTTATGGGGCTGCACAACAGCCAGTCTACAAACCTCCCGTAAGCGGCAGCATCGGGGTCCAGGTGCTTTACCTGCACCCCTATCAGTGCAGGTAAAGCATCGGGACATGAGTTGGACTGCAGGTTCTAGTGTCTTAGACCCAATAGGGCAATAGAGACCCCTGAATGTGGGTGTCCACTATGTTTACTGGACACATGAAGTCCACCACCCACACTGCCTTAGTCAGCACAGGAGACATCTTTGTTTCTTATGGTACTCATACTAGTCTTATAAAGGTCAGAAAGTCTTCAACACTAACCCTGACTTGAGGCCACCAGCTCTTGGTTGCCAAATGTCATTGCTTCTCTAGGGCTCTTCTCAGATATTCATTACATCAGAGCCCCAGAAAAGCAAAGATGCCCCTGTGGTGGTCATAACTGCAGCAGCCCAGGAGCCAAACTCCATAACGAGGGTCCCCTGGGGTAGTGAAGGATGTAAGGACCTGTTCACACCACATTCAGCCGTGCATTCAAGTCTTTACACAAAGCGTCCAACTGAATCATGAAAAACTGGATTGTGTCATCTGAAATTATTGACACCTCTGAAAAAGGGCAAATGGAGCCTGAAGCTTCATACTTTGTTTAATTCAATCCATCAAGGCACATTGGAGCCTCAGCAGGAGCAGGCCCCTGGGGAAAAAAAGCAGGTGATGATGTAAAAGAAGATGGTGAGGGTTATGGTGCGAGAGGTGCAGAGAGGTCGCAGGAAGGAGGCAAGGAGACAGTCTCTTGTTCTTTACCTTTTTACTCTGCAATTCAGTTCATCAGCAGGTTCAGGGTACTGGTTCACCGGGCCGTCTGCCTGGTCAGTCTGAGGACCGCTAAGGACCGCTCTGCCGGACGGGTATAGGACCTACCGGCTGACTTCTCCTTGGGATGAGGATGTAGGTGCCTGTAGCATTCCTGTGCCCTTCTTTGCTCCCTTGTGGATGGCTACCAGCCAGGCAGGCAACACAGACTCTTTATGAGCAGCCAGACCCACCCGTCTCTCTAGTCCTTTGGCAGCTGCTGTGCTCTTTGATAGTCCCACAGCGTGACTACTGTGCTTGAAGCCCATTAGCCTCCAGCTCACTTCCAGTCGTGGAGACCTGGCAGCTTGGGGTTCTGGCACCTTCTGCTGCTTTGAGCAGCTGCTCGACCTGGAAGCTGACAGCAGATTTTTGTTCTCCTTCACTGACTCAATAACTAACTCTTGTTGCCACCTCTCCTTACTACAGCTAAGGCTGGCTTCACATTAGCGTTTGTGTCTGCATGCTGATGGCATGCAGACACAAACGCTGTCAAAAGCAGGGTCCAAATGATGTGTCCGCAGCGGATAATGTCCGCCTGCGGACACATCACCATGGAGCCCGGCAGCCAATCGGCGCTGTCCGGGGGCGGGCGGGGGGTGGAGATCAGCGCCGGAGATCCCCGCCCCCCGGCCGCCGGTAAGCACCGGGACATGTCGGCGGGGAGAACAGCTGATCTGAAAGCTGTTTGAATCTTCCCGCGCCGACACTGAGAGGAGATGTCGGCGCGGGAAGATTCAAACAGCTTTCAGATCAGCTGTTCTCCCCGCCGACACCGCTATGAAATTACAGGCGGCGGGGAGAAGGAGGACAGCAGAGCGTCAGCTGATCTCCCGGTGGCCGTCGGTGAGCTCCTGTGACATCACCGGCGGCCACCGGGAGATTTTTCAATGGGTCCGCAGCGTTCTCCTGCGCTGTCAAGCGCTGAACACTGCGGACCCATTGAAGACAATGCATGTTTTGTACGCTTGGGGACGCTTGCCGATTTTCCAAGCTCCCTGAGCGCACAAAAAATGCAACATGCTGCGTCCCGGGTGCGGATGCTGGACACCGGAAGGAGCAGATATCGTCCGCATCCGCACCCGAACGCAGCAAACGCAGGCACCATGCGTTCCTATGTTAAACATAGGAACGCAGTGCGCATGCGTTTGAATGCGTATGGCAACGCAGCATACGCTGCGGCGCCAAACGCTAATGTGAAGGCACCCTAACCCCTCCCTCCAACCAAAGTCTTTTACAGCCTAAAGCAGGCCTTCTTGTGCCAAACCTCTGATCAGAGTTCAGGCAGAGTGTTTCTGCTTCGGGAGTCTAGCATAGGATGCCTCAATGCTCCTCAGATGTGACATTAGTACCGATGATCTTAAATACCACTGTGGTGATCAGACTGCAGGGGTGCCACAAAAGGGATGAGTGAGGATACAGTAGGGGAGAAAAGAGGACCCTCCCAGCAAGGGCTCACAGTCTACAAGGGATGAGTGAGGATACTGTAGGTTAGGAGAAATGACCCTGCCAACGAGGACCCTCAGTCTACAAGGGATGGATGAGGATACAGTAGGTGAGGAGAGAGGACCCTGCCCGTCGCCTCTGTGCAATATGTGCTAATAATGTCACTTCTTTCACTGAAAATGGAAGTGCTGGCATCTAAACTTTTTTTTTCTATATCTCTCTATCCATCCATCCAGAAAAAACTGCACAGCACTCACGGACACAATGTGAACTGGTGCCAGCAGGGACACTGGGTCAAACAACTAGAAAAATTATCTGCAGCACTCAGCTACTACCAATGATGCACATATGCTAACAAGCGGTATGTATATGAGAACATTTTTTTACAAATTTACGTTTTTTTCCAAAAAACTCAAAAATCTTATTTTTTTAATTTTAAGGGGTTCTTAGTGCCCACATTGGCCAATGTCCGTTTGCTCATCAACCACGACAAGGTGACCCCAGGTCTGATGAGTCCTAACACTGACATCCCTGTCCTCCTTTTCCTCCCTACCCCACAGGTGGTCTGAGGTTGAGATGGTGTCCGCCCACTTAAGAGTGGGGTAGGGAGGAAAAGGGGGACAGGGATGTCAGCGATAGGACTCATCAGACCTGGGGTCACCTTGTCGCGGTTGATGACCAAACGGACATTGGCCAATGTGGGCACTAAGATCCCCTTAAAATTAAAAAATAAGATTTGAGTTTTTTGAAAAAAAACGTAAGTTTTTAAAAAATTTCTCTCATATACATATCGCTTGTTAGCATATGTACATCATTGGTAGTAGCTGAGTGCTGCAGAGAATTTTTCTAGTTGTTTGACCTAGTATCCCTGCTGGCACCAGTTCACATTGTGTCTGAGTGCTGTGCAGTTTTTTCTGTTTTGTGTATAACAATATGGAGAATCTGGCTCCATGTCTGCAACTTTGCACCCTCATCACCCACAGGTGGTCTGAGGTTGAGACAACCATCTATCTCCCTCTATAAAGATAAAAAAAATTGTAGCAGCACACTGTCAGTGCCAATACATGCATACCATAGGTTTTAAGTGATGTTAGTAGTAATTTCTTGAGTAAAAATAAAAACTCAGATGGAAATTTTTTTCTTTTTTAAATACTTATCTTCAAATAAGGTTCTTAGCGCAAGTATTGGCCAATATATACATGTATTGGCAATGACAGTGTGCTGCTACAATTTTGTTATCTATATGATCAGGCAGCAAAGATTTGCACCTGTGCTGAAAAGCTTATACAGTTGTGGCCAAGAGTATTGACACCCCTGCAATTCTGTCAGATAATACTCAGTTTCTTCCTGAAAATGATTGCAATCACAAATTCTTTGGTATTATTATCTTCCTTTAATTTGTCTTCAATGAAAAAACACAAAAGAGAATGAAGCAAAAAGCAAAACATTTCACACAAAACTCCAAAAATGGGCCAGACAAAAGTATTGGCACCCTCAGCCTAATACTTGGTTGCACAACCTTTAGCCAAAATAACTGCGATCAACCGCTTCCGGTAACCATCAATGAGTTTCTTACAATGCTGTGCTGGAATTTTAGACCATTCTTCTTTGGCAAACTGCTCCAGGTCCCTGATATTTGAAGGGTGCCTTCTCCAAACTGCCATTTTTAGATCTCTCCACAGGTGTTCTATGGGATTCAGGTCTGGACTCATTGCTGGCCACCTTAGACGTCTCCAGTGCTTTCTTTCAAACCATTTTTTAGTGCTTTTTGAAGTGTGTTTTGGGTCATTGTCCTGCTGGAAGACCCATGACCTCTGAGGGAGACCCAGCTTTCTCACACTGGGCCCTACATTATGCTGCAAAATTTGTTGGTAGTCTTCAGACTTCATAATGCCATGCACACGGTCAAGCAGTCCAGTGCCAGAGGCAGCAAAGCAACCCCAAAACATGAGGGAACCTCCGCCATGTTTGACTGTAGGGACCGTGTTCTTTTCTTTGAATGCCTCTTTTTTTCTCCGGTAAACTCTATGTTGATGCCTTTGCCCACAAAGCTCTACTTTTGTCTCATCTGACCAGAGAACATTCTTCCAAAACGTTTTAGGCTTTCTCAGGTAAGTTTTGGCAAACTCCAGTCTGGCTTTTTATGTCTCGGGGTAAGAAGTGGGGTCTTCCTGGGTCTCCTACCATACAGTCCCTTTTCATTCAGACACCGACGGATAGTACGGGTTGACACTGTTGTACCCTCGGACTGCAGGGCAGCTTGAACTTGTTTGGATGTTAGTCGAGGTTCTTTATCCACCATCCGCACAATCTTGCGTTGAAATCTCTCGTCAATTTTTCTTTTCCGTCCACATCTAGGGAGGTTAGCCACAGTGCCATGGGCTTTAAACTTCTTGATGACACTGCGCACGGTAGACACAGGAACATTCAAGTCTTTGGAGATGGACTTGTAGCCTTGAGATTGCTCATGCTTCCTCACAATTTGGTTTCTCAAGTCCTCATGGCCACTTTACACACACCAACTTATCTGTCCAACTTCTGAACAACTTACTGGTTGCAGTGAAATCATGGACACAGTTCCATTTGTACACAGCAACAAGATAGAACAATGTGTCCATGATTTCACTGCAACCAGTGTGTTGTTCAGAAGTTGGACAGATAAGTTGGTGTGTGTAAAGTGGCCCTCAGACAGTTCTTTGGTCTTCTTTCTTTTCTCCATGCTCAATGTGGTAAACACAAGGACACAGGACAGAGGTTGAGTCAACTTTAATCCATGTCAACTGGCTGCAAGTGTGATTTAGTTATTGCCAACACCTGTTAGGTGCCACAGGTAAGTTACAGATGCTGTTAATTACACAAATTAGAGAAGCATCACATGATTTTTCTAAGGGTTTCCAATACTTTTGTCCACCCCATTTTTTATGTTTGGTGTGGAATTATATCCAATTTGGCTTTAAGACAATTATTTTTGTTTTTTTCATTGAAGACAAATTAAATGAAGATAATAATACCAAAGAATTTGTGATTGCAATCATTTTCAGGAAGATATTATCTGACAGAATGGCAGGGGTGTCAATACCTTTGGCCACAACTGTATCAGCCCGACTCACATAGTCTAATGGTAATAATCCAGCTCTGCTTGCTGTCATCTGCATTTGCTAAACTAGACTTCCATTCTCATTGTAACACTGCATGTTAATCTACCTCTGCTGGCTGTAATGAACTTCATTGCAATATCAGCCTTTCTCACATAGTCTAATGGTAATGTGGCGCCCCACTATGTAGGTGCCACAAAAGGGGTACTGCACCCATAAAAGCGGTGTAGTTACCCCACTGCAAGTGGAACATATGGATGGTAAGAGGAACCCCATACCCACACCCCACACTAAACCACCTGAGGAAGATAGAGAATCTATCGAAACATGTTGTGGAGTAGGAGGGGAGCCTCAATAAAGGTCTGTTGAAAAACCATCCCAGTGCCTGCTGGCTTTGTGCCTGAGCGCCTCCAATTAGACTGCTTACAGTTTGTTTACCTTCTCACACCCCATACTAGTTACACGGTGGGAGGGACCCAGGGAGGGTATATAGTCACCTCCAGGGGGCACTAGAGCTAGTCTTGGACTCGGGGAGAAAGGAGGCCAGATGGTGGGTCTGGACCAGATAAGGAGAGTCTGGGACAGGCTCACCAGTAGCAAGGAGGGTCTCCTCGGCTGAGGGACCCAGGAAAGAAAAGAACAGATCCCAGAAGGAAAGAAAGGAGTAAGAGACTCAAGAAGCTGGAGGAGTCCACTCAGAGTAGAAACTGGGTACCAGAGCCCACACCTGTGGCAACCTTCAAGGACCACAGAGAATCCGTTGACCAGGGGTATATTCGAATACGGCCCTGACTCCTAAAGCACCCATTAGAGGGGAATCAGACCCGCGGTAGCTGGCTGCGGTAATCATAAGAAGGTTCGCCCGACGGGAGCAAGGGAGGTAAAGATGAGCAGCAGGAGGTCAGATCTAATCTTCATGAGGTCAGACTTCACCGCCACTGGGAGGCAAGGGAAGAGAATGAAACAAGAAAGGCACACAGGAGGGATCCATCTACCAACCATAGAATCCACTTGCAGCGCACATAGCCATTTGTCGCTATAACATTTTACTGCACTGAAGGACTGTAATGATTACAAAAGGTTTTTCAGTAAAGTACCTGGTGAAGTGACTTGTCGACTCTGCTGCATCTTTTCCTAGCATAGACTGATTCCTTCCACAGAATTGCTGCCCTGGCGGTCCAGTCCTGCCAGCGGAGGACTACACCATCATTGCCGCAATACCATCGACCACCGGATGACTGTGGCGGCGCTGGTGAGCATCACCAAGTACTGCAGGAGGCGTCACGAAAAAACTCTTTATTTCATCTTTTCCCCTTATTCATTGACCACCAGGGCCACAGTCAGGGGCGGACTGGGCCAGGTGCCAGGGAGGCATTTGCCCCCCAGGCCGGTGGATTACTAACAGTTCAGGGCCGTCCACCCGCCCTGAAAGTGAAATCATCATTGCGGTAGCACTGGAGAGTGGCCGCCTGCTGCTGAGAGATAATGGCCCCCATTATAAACTGCAGGCAGCCGCAGGTTGAGCGATGCTGGGCCCGCCCTGCCACATGACGTCAGGCAGGACAAACCCAGCACACAGAGCGCAGGCAGCAGAGTGCTGAAGCCACGCCCACCTTCTCCTGAGAGAGGACGGAGCTGCTGATGGCTCCTGCAAGTACAGCCCCTGAATTCCTGAAGCCTGTGTGTGGAGTAGGTGAGCCCGACTGTTTAGTTTCACTTTGTGGGGCAGCAGATCACTTGCTGCTGCTTGCACTGTGTATACATATGTGTGTGTCTGTGGGTGTGCCACTGACTGGGTATGCAATATGTTTGTGTGTGCCACTGTGTATGCAGTGTGTATGTGCCACTGTGTATGCAGTGTGTATGTGCCACTGTGTATGCAGTGTGTATGTGCCACTGTGTATGCAGTGTGTATGTGCCACTGTGTATGCAGTGTGTATGTATGTGTCACTGTGTATGCAGTGTGTATGTATGTGTGCCACTGTGTATGCAGTGTGTCTGCCACTGTGTATCCAGTGTGTGTGTGTGCCACTGTGTACGCAGTGTGTCTGCCACTGTGTATCCAGTGTGTGTGTGTGCCACTGTGTACGCAGTGTTTGTGTATGTATGTGTGCCACTGTGTATGCAGCGTGTGTCTGCCACTGCGTATGCAGTGTGCATGTGTATGTATGTGTGCCACTGTGTATGCAATGTGTCTGCCAGTGTGTATGCAGTGTGTGTGTGTGCCACTGTGTATGCAGTGTGTGTCTGCCACTGCAAATGCTGTGTGTGTCTGCTACCGTGTATGCAGTGTGTATGCCACTGTGTATGCAGTGTGTGTGTGTGTGAGTGCTACTACATATGCTGTGTGTGTCTGCTACCTTGTATGCAGTGTGTGTCTGCCACTGTGTATGCAGTGTGTGTGTGCTACTGCGTATGCAGTGTGTTTGTGTCTGCCACTGTGTATGTGGTGTGCTATGTATCTACCACTGTGTATGCAGTGTGTGTGCTTCTGCGTATGCTGTGTGTCTCTGCCACTGTGTATGTGGTGTGGGGTGTGTCTACCACTGTGTATGCAGTGTGTGTGCTACTGCGTATGCTGTGTGTGTGTGTATGTATATGTGTGTGTCTACCACTGTGTATGCGGTGTTTATGTATGTCTGCCACTGTGTATGTGGGTGTGTGTGTGTGGCAGGCTGGAAGTGCAGGCAGCATAGCTCTGGATCTAATGGCAGAGGAGTGGGGACATTACTGTAATTATTACAACTTCTGAATAAAGTGTAGATGAAACACTTAAACTACAAAGAAAATGCCCCGGACACTGTGTCCATCCTCCAACTACACACTGTGTCCATCCTCCAACTACACACTGTGTCCATCCTCCAACTACACACTGTGTCCATCCTCCAACTACACACTGTGTCCATCCTCCAACTACACACTGTGTCCATCCTCCAACTACACACTGTGTCCATCCCCCTACACACTGTGTGCTTCCACCTCGGACATTTTGCTTGCATCATGTTTGTATTTCTATACAATTAGGCTGGTTTCACACTGCCGTTTGTGTCTGCATGTGTATGGCATGCAGACACAAACGCAGTGCAAACGCAGCCATATTATTGTGAACGCAGCGGAGAATCTCCACATGCGTTCACATTAGTATGCACCCCGGCCAGCCAATCAGCTGTCTCGGGGGCGGCTGGGAGGAGGAGATCAGCAGAGGAGATCTCCTCCCCCCGGCACAGCTGATCTCCCGCCGGTGTCAGCGCAAGAGATCTGAAGATACAGCTGATCTGACAGCTGTTTAAATCTCCCGCGCCGACACCGAAGAGGGCGATATCGGTGCAGGAGATCAGACACAGCTGATCGCTGCTTCAAATCTCCTGCACCGACCTCACCTATTCGGTGTCAGCGCGGGAGATTTAAACAGCTGTCAGATCAGCTGTTTTCTCCCCACTGACACCGGCGAGAGATCAGTGGCGGCTTTAGCTGATCTCCCGGTGGCCGCCGCTGATCACCGGCGGCCACCTGGAGAGATTTCAATGAGATCCGCAGCGTTCTCCTGCGCTGTCATGCGTAGGACACTGCGGATCCATTGACTTCTATGCGTCATTTGTGCGCTTGGGGGCGCTTGCAGATAAATCAAGCGACCGCACAAAAAATGCAACAGGGCTGCGTTCAGAGTGCGCTCGGAGGGTGCACAAATTGTGTGCATCCGAGCGCAAACGCAGGCACATGTGTTCCCATGTTAAATATAGGAACGCATGTGCGCAAGCGTTTGGCTGCGTTCGGTGTGCTGCGTTTGCAACCGCCAGTGTGAAACCAGCCTTAGTGTGTTGGCCATTTTCCATGTAGTGTAATGCACTCCCATCGTCCACATGTTATTCAGAAGTTGTAGTAATTACAATAATGTCCCCCTGACTTTAGATGCAGAGTGCTGCTGCACATTCTGCTTGTGTTTACTTTATACCCTTGGCAGTATATCACGGTCTGCAGTCACACTAGTGTTTTACTCTATGCGTGCATATCCGTCAGTCACAAACTGGATGCACACGCATGTGTTTTCAGACGTTTTCAGGGTCTAGGCGTTTGCTCCTGCTGTATACAGGGGCTATGTGGAGCTCCTGCTGTATACAAGGACTATGTGCAGCTTCTGCTGTGGGTTCCCTTGGCCTCCAGGGGGCTATGTGTGGGCTCCTGCTGTATATGTAGCGCCCCATCTAGTCAGCGCGCTACAAAAGGGTACTGCACCCCTACGCTACGACATCTTACTGCCGTCCAACACCCCAGAGGTTCCCGCAGCGGCGGTGCCATCACCAGTACCTACAGGTGGCGTCACGAATTGACATACTTTATTATTTTATTCCCCATTTTTAGTGTCTTCCCAGGGACATGGATTCGGGCAGCATTCCCCTGTACCAGTACGCCCTAGCTCCGAGTACCCCGACCCTTGTCGGCTAGACATATATAGAGTCTCTGTGTGGGCGTCTGCCGCCTCCAGAGGCCTCTGTGTGGGCGTCTGCTGTATGCAGGGGACTATGATTTGCCACCACTTCATCAAGTATAGCCCTATGTTATGTATAGCAATGTATATAAGGATGGAAAAAAAGGTTCTGCATGACGCTGTTTTTATTATTTGCGTCTACAGATGTGCACCTTTGTGCTAATCACTGTACTTATCACATGATCTATAAAAAGATGATCATATGACATGTCACATGGTACTTCGGGTTGGGGGGGCCCTCGCATTCTAAACAGCCCTGGGCCCTGGCTACTCTTAATCCGCCCCTGAGCAGAGGATCACAGCATGTATTTATATCTGCTTGGTTACATGATTGCTATTTGAAGCCTGGACCCCCGGTCACATAGGATGGTATATCAGGGCAGGATTGTATGTGTGAGCATGGGGTCAGCGGCCATGCCCCCTGACACGCCCCCTCCCTATACAGAAGTGTGAGGGGGTGTGAATGTAGGCTGATCCTGAAGCTCCCAGCATCCACGCCCCTGACACACCTCCTCTTCTCTTCTCCTAGATGAAGCGGATATGCAGAAATCTAGGGTTCCTTTGAGGGAAGCGGGAGATCAAAGGAGCAGTTATGATTTTATTGAATTATAAGAGATCTGTAGATCCTAGAACTGCAGTGTACAGCTCTGCTTCATCATGTAGCAGGGCAGGAACTGTACTAGAAATTTCTCTCTCCATGGAGCTCCCCTTTAAGCAACAGACGTCAGATTTCAGCAGTGCCTATAGATGCACAGTGGGCGCAGTTCTCATGAAATCACATCAACTCTGCTTGATTTATTTTTTCATAAACAAACATCATGTTACTGTAAAAATATTACATTTTATCATTCTCTACTTTATCCTTATTCCTGGCTCCAGCTCTCATCAGGTTAATCAACAACTTTCTCCCCTGACTTCTGACTTCTATTACTATAAGTCCCATCATGCATTGCACTGGACTGTAAGCTCAGAGCCGCCGCTAGGGCCTGACAGGTCTTCCTGGAGTCAAGGGCCTGCCCGTCATTGGAGGGAGCATGGCCATTGGAACAGGGGCGGGGGGGGGGGGGCGGCCATGTTGGCGGACGGTGTGGCCATTTGCAGCAAGTGAAGCCCCCCCTCCCCGGCCAGCACACATTGTGGCTGTGCTGGACTTTGCGTCCCACTCTGCCAGCGCCCAGCAGCAGCCGGCAGGGAACGTGGCCATTTGGAGCAATGAGGCCCCGCCCCCCTGGCCAGCACACGCTGAGGCTGTGTGTGCTTTGCCACTGCCAATGGGTGGCCAGCGCAGGCGCAGCAGCAGAGTCAGATCACTAGACCAGCCTGGCTGCACAGCCTGCACTTAGTGAGCAACGACTCTGAGCACTGTCTATCTGCAATACAATCTGCGAGTGGCGACAGTGTGACTCAGTCAGAGAGTGTGTGTGGTGTGTGTGTGTGTGTGTGTGTGTGTAAGGTCACTCACACACAGCAGCCTCAGTGCAGGGGCCCAGGCCTGCCCATGGCCCACCCTTTGCTCTGTGTATTACTGTGGGGGCCTGGCCCGCCCACCCACCCCAGCGCTCACACACACTGTGTCCAGTAATAGGGAACGTGCACACAGGGCCGGCGTCAGCACCCGGCGTACCCGGGCAAGTGCCGGGGCCCGACTGCTTGGAGGGGGCCCACCGGGCCCCTGAGGGCTAGGGTCACACTTGCATTGTGACCCTAGCCTGACGGAAGTATTGTCTGCTGCAGCGCAGAGCGTTTAACGCTATGCGCTGCTAGCAACTGAGCCCATAGAAACCCGCAGTTTACATTGACAACCATTGGTTGTCAAGGTAAACGTCGGGTTTCTATGGGCTGCCTCCAGCGCATAGCAGCGTTGCAACATACAATACTTGCATAAGGCTAGGGTCACAATGCAAGTGTGACCCTAGCCTCAGGGGCCCCTGAGCACTGCCCCCACAGCCAGAGGCATATCCAGGGGGCAGCTGGGGGGTCATTTTCAGGCTCCTGCTGCCTGCAGCACCGGAGGGTCTCCCTCCTGCCCCTCCACGGGAGCCGACAGAGCTGCACACTCTGTGCTAGTGTGCTTACAGGACCTGTGATGATGTCAATGGATGGGGAGGAGTCAGGGGTCTCATGATCAGCTCCTCAGTGTATCCAGAACTGTGCTGGCCACCATGAATGATGCTCAAATCAGGTGAAGTTTGTGTGTGGTCAGGAGGCATTTACAGTGTGAATGTAGCAGAGGTGAGTGTGTACTAGGTGTATGGCAATTAGGTGAAGGTTATGTGTGGGGTCAGGAGGGATTTACAGTGTGAATGTAGCAGAGGCGAGTGTGTACTAGGTGTACGGAGCAGAGCCGTGTGTGTACGAGGTGTACAAAGCAGAGCCGTGTGTGTACGAGGTGTACGGAGCGGAGCCGTGTGTGTACGAGGTGTACGGAGCGGAGCCGTGTGTGTACGAGGTGTACGGAGCGGAGCCGTGTGTGTACGAGGTGTACGGAGCGGAGCCGTGTGTGTACGAGGTGTACGGAGCGGAGCCGTGTGTGTACGAGGTGTACGGAGCGGAGCCGTGTGTGTACGAGGTGTACGGAGCGGAGCCGTGTGTGTACGAGGTGTACGGAGCGGAGCCGTGTGTGTTACGAGGTGTACGGAGCGGAGCCGTGTGTGTACGAGGTGTACGGAGCGGAGCCGTGTGTGTACGAGGTGTACGGAGCAGAGCCGTGTGTGTACGAGGTGTACGGAGCAGAGCCGTGTGTGTACGAGGTGTACGGAGCAGAGCCAAGTGTGTACGAGGTGTACGGAGCAGAGCCAAGTGTGTACGAGGTGTACAGAGCTGAGCCATGTGTGTACGAGGTGTATGGAGCAGAGCCACGTGTGTACGAGGTGTACGGAGCTGAGCCGCGTGCGTACGAGGTGTATGGAGCAGAGCCGCGTGTGTACGAAGTATGTGTACCTGTGGTAGCCCCCCGCGGATTCCGCTCCTATAGTCTCAGCCACCTTTGCCAGCAGCATTCTTCTCCAGAGTCTCTTCTGCCGCTGTCTGCATTCTGCACCTCATCATGGAGGGGCACGATGTCATCACTGTGCTGATATGTGCAGAGCGACCGGAGGAGACCGGAGCAGCGAGAAGAAAGGTGAGGAGAAAGAGAGATCCAGACGGCCAGACACTCCGCTTGGCTGCGGTGTCACCATATGGCAGTGCGGCTCCATTGAGCTGCTTGCATTATTTGTGCGCTTCAGGATGCTTGTGTATATACCAAGCATCCTCAGACGCACAAAAATGCAACATTTTGCATTTGAAGGGTATTTTTAAAAGGCGCAAGGGAATGCAATCGCATTTTAGCCCGCTCCTAACAACGTGTAATATACTCACTGTCAGAAACAGCTCTTGCTGGATTCGGCAGTCACTGTGCCTGTAAGGCTGCCTTCACATAGGCGTTTTTTGAAAAATGTGGCAGTTGCGGTAAAAAAAAACCCCGCATCTGCCGCATTTTCCGTCTAGCGGCTGCACTTGCTGCACGTTTGCGGCAAGCCCCATGCATTGTCTATGGGGCTTGCGGTAAGTGTGCGGCAATATTATATATATACATATATATACATACATACATACATACATACATACATACACACACACACACACACATATATATATATATATAGATATAGATATATATAGATATAGATATATATAGTCCGCGATATGTACTTAAAGGGGGCCCACTGACCCACTGAGACCTTTTCGCCCGGGGCCCACAGAAACCTGGAGCCGGCCCTGCGTGCACATACCTCCACCTGCAGAGCCGCACACTACATATATGGCTTTGTGCTTATAGGACCTGTGATGATATCACATGTAGGGGAGGAGTCAGAGATCACATGATCAGCTCCTCAGTGCATGCAGGACTCTGCTGTGCTGCTTGTCAGGTGCTGGATGATACGAAGTTAAAGGGATCCTGTCACCCCCAAACCACCTCCTAAGCTATTAAAAGCTGTCCCTAGAGCATAGTAACACTTACCCTACACTCCTTTTAGCTCCTAAATGCATATACTGAAACTGAAGATAAACGTTATTAAACTACCTCATTAGTGATGTTAATGAGTGACTACTGTATGCATAGTCACCCAGGCAGGCTCTCCCTCTTCCTAATATCACGCCTCAATAGGCGTGATCTGCAACTCACATTCAAATGCGCGCCTCCCCGTTCTCCTATTCCGGCCGGGCTGCAGTGTGGGGCTGTATGACGCGATTCGCACCATTTCCGGCTTCGGGTGACGTATGTACACCCGCGCCGCTCTGTTAGCTTCAAGACCCACACTGCGCATGCGCCTCGTACACATGCGGCTCTGGTCCGTACACCTCGTACACACTGCGCATGCGAAGTGTGCGGAGCCGAGCCGCGTGTGTGCGAGGTGTGCGGAGCGGAGCCGCGTGTGTGCGAGGTGTGCGGAGCGGAGCCGCGTGTGTGCGAGGTGTGCGGAGCGGAGCCGCGTGTGTGCGAGGTGTGCGGAGCGGAGCCGTGTGTATGAGGTGTACGGAGCTAAGCTGCATATGTACAAGGTGCATGTACCAGTGGTAGTCCCCCGCAGGATGCTGCTCCTATAGTCCTGGCTGCCTCTGCTGGCAGCATTCTTCTCCAGAGTCCTGGCCGACGCTGTCTGCCATCTGCATCTCAGCAGATGCTGAGGAGACCAGAGCAGCGAGAGGAGAGGTGAGTATTTACTTTTTTTTTTTAATCAGGGAGTACACCGGTGGGAAACTCTGTAATGTGCAATATAATATAGGAGGAGTAAGGGGGTGCATTATACTATATGGAGGACTATGGGGGCGCACTATACTATATGGAGGACTATGAGGGTGCACTATACTATATGGAGGACTATGTTGGTGCATTATACTATAAGGAAGGCTATGGGGGATGCATTATACTATATGGCGTGTCCATGCATTGGGCAATAAAGTCCACTTTTCTCTATTCTTCTTTTCAATTATGTCCCTGTCTGCAATCGAAGCTTCATAATTAATCTAAAAAAATGTAAATGCAGTCTCGTTACTACAGCTTCATAGTTGTTAGCTGCAAGAAGTGCGCCCACTAGTGGCTACAGAAAGAAAAAACAATTCCGACGTCAGCAGACAGAAGCCAAAAAAGTGTGATCTTCTGTCCTCCATCTGGCCATGTATTGTAAAGTGATACAAATGGCACCTTCATATACAGAGGCCACTGTAAATAAATGCCTACAATGGGTCACTATGGTGGAAGGACACCTCAGCTTTCACCCTGACTGCGACCATTGTGGGGCTCGCACCCCCTGAGTGTATGTGTCGGGCAGTGGGCACAGACTGCAGTGTGGACCGAGCCTAAGAGACTGATTTTTCTTTCACTGTAATAAAAAAGTGACCTTAAAAAGAAATAAAAAATTATATTCAGGAGCATTTCCCAAACTATGGAAATATTGCGACACAAACAAATTCCCCAGCACTGAGATGTACAGTGGATGAAACAAAGTTTCCAGAAGTCGTGATGCCGCCCTGACTATGAAGTAGAGAAAATATATCAGATTTCAGGACTCCGTGTTCTGTCCCATGTATTGCTCTACAAGGGAATAATAAAAAGGGAAATAGCTGTAAGCGGTCAGTAACTGCTGTCTGCAACGTTTAATGTAAAGCCTAATTGTATTATACTCTATAGACAGAACACTACAACCCCCAACATGACCTCAATCACCTGAGATGACCATAATACAATTCTGTTATATCCCATACAGAACACTACAACCTCCAACATGACCTCAATCACCAGAGACGACCATAATATAGTTCTCTTATTCCCCATACAGAGCACTACAACTCCCAACATGACCCTGAGCATCAGAGACAACCATAACCCAATTCTATTATACCCCACACAGAACACTACAACCCCCAACATGACTCCAATCACCGGAGATGACCATGATCCAATTCTATTATACCCCATGCAGAACACTTCAATCCCCAACATGACCTCGATCAGAGAAGACAACCATAATATATTTCTATTATACTCCACAGGGAACACTACAACCCCCAACATGTCTCTGAGCACCGGGGAAGACCAGAGAACACTACAACATGACCCTGATCGCCAAAGAGGACCATAATACAATATTATTCCCTATACAACCCCTAACAAAATCGATCACCAAAAAGGACTATGGAGACACAGGAGTCAGTGGGTGCTCTCATCCGCTGACCAGGTCTCCCTTAGAAAGACCACATGGACCAGAGCTCATCCCAACTGAATGCCCAAACTCCTTAACTGTGGGCAAAACACTACTCAGATATCACAGGGTGAGGGACCACACAATGGTTAGACTTTATTGGATCCCCAACAGTCTAAGGCATATAACGCATACTCAACAAGAGCACACAATGGAACAGGCAACAGTCTCACCCTTCCACTGGCTCACCAGGAATTAGAATGTTCAAGCCTTCAGGGCTTCCAGGGCCACTTACTCCAATCCAGCAGCACCCTGCCCGGGGCAGAGCAGCCAAATGGGGTGACAGGTTCCCTTCTAGAGGGGCAGCTGCCCCCCTGACCCACGATGGATGGGTACGCCCATGAGAGCGCTGACTAATAAGCCCATAATTAAAGGGCATCTAGCATTAGGATCAACAATCCTAAACTGTCTATATGGGCATTTAGATAATAGAAAGTGGAATCAAATGATACCTTGAGATCTGTAACCAGATGAATAGTTCCTGAGAAATCCAAGGTTTTTTTTAATATGCAAATGAGCTGTAAAGATCTGTGCGCCCAACTAATCTAAAAGGGAAATCTTTTCAGCTCATTTGCATATCAAGAAAAACACCAGTTTCTCGGGAACCGTACATCCGATCGCAGATATCAAGGTATCATTTGATTCCATTTTCTATGACCTGCATGCCCACATACACAGCTCAGGAGGGTTCCTGTCACTGACCGATTCACTTTAAGTGAAAAGTGACTTGTAAATTGTCAGAAGGAATTTCTTTTGCTAGTAGGATGCTTAGACACCCCAAGACTGTAAACTGTCAAGGTGGCCAGAAATGGCTTAAGAACCGCACAGTTAGCCAATCTAAGAACGGAGGGACTGGCACAGAAATGTGGACCCTGGGCGTGAAACCATCAAGCGTATTGCCCCCCTGTAAGTATAAAGACATGACCTGTGACCTGTGCACATGATCGCTGAAATTATGTTGAATCATACTCTTTGATCACCATTTTTTGCTGCAAGGTGGTTTGACTTGGTGCAGGACCTGTAGAATAAAATGGTGGAAATGTGGCCAAGCCGGGGAGCGAAGCCTTCAGTGGAGAACTTCATTCTGTAAAGAACGTATGGAAAGCCGAGGATCTGTGTATGTGGTTGGAAAAGATTATTCTCCGATAAGAAAAGATACAGGTTGGGTGGTGGAGAAGGTGTTTATCCAACAGACATCTATCACGTGGGGACTATGAGCTCCAAGTAGCGTAGGGGAGTTGGGAATCCCATATCTACTCCATTCACAGGTGCACAGAGGCCATCGCTAACAGACATTTCCTTTTACACAGTTGTATTCAGGATTTCCTGCAAGGAATCAGATAGGAAAGTGTCCAGGATGAGGTCACACTGGGAATAAGTCAAGGCATGTGCACCGCCAAAGCTCCAGATGATGATCAACATCTAACCTGAAGCCATGAAAAGGGACTGTCCTCCATGGTCATCACAAGTCCATGGACATCAAAAGAGCTCTCTCCTGGAAGGAATGAAACCACCTCACTAAGAGGATTGGCCAAAACCAGAATTGTAAGGTTCCTTAAGGAACTCTTCAGTAAGAAAGAAGACTTGAACTCAAGTAGCACCTATTGGAAGTAGCAATCCTAAATGTCAAAACCGACCCCCTAACGAGCCTTGTCATAGGATAATAACCAAATCGGAGTCTCAATTTGCAGACAGTGTTTCAGGTGGTTGCCTGTCATTAGTGCAAAGTAAGAGATCTGATTAGGTTACGCAAGAGGCTATGATGGGCATCTAGGGGGTAAATTGCGAATGTATAATCTATTCTCTGGGATTTATCATCAGATGAAAGTCAGACAAAAATTACAACTATTCAGGGTCTTGGCATTCCACCGGAGGCAGTCATTCATAATGCAGGATATTCACAGCCTGTGCCAAAATTCTACAGGCAGCCGTGCGTCCAGCCATAGAG
This sequence comes from Allobates femoralis, assembly GCA_033576535.1. Classification (NCBI taxonomy): domain Eukaryota; kingdom Metazoa; phylum Chordata; class Amphibia; order Anura; family Aromobatidae; genus Allobates; species Allobates femoralis. Next base: position 39,980,414 of record JARQOC010000012.1, read on the forward strand.
AGATAGAAAGCTGCCTGATCATAAATAAGTAGATCTCCACTCACTGGATGTAGTGGTCCTAGTCTGTTTTATATGGTGAAAGAACATAAAAGGGCTGGAGTGTGGGCAAAATGGGCAATCACCAGAGGACCTCTCACCAGACCATCCCTGTGATATGGCCGGCTGTAAGCTACTGGTGGATCAGTACAACGTTACTGTCAAGAGACAGCTGTTAGGATAAATACGTAACCAAAAAGACACATCTATGACATAGATTATGACGTCCAGAAGAAATACACACAGCGATGTCACAGTACAGGGACAATACACACAGCGATGTCACAGTACAGGGACAATGCACACAGCGATGTCACAGTACAGGGACAATGCACACAGCGATGTCACAGTACAGGAACAATACACACAGCGATGTCACAGTACAGGAACAATACACACAGCGATGTCACAGTACAGGAACAATACACACAGCGATGTCACAGTACAGGAACAATACACACAGCGATGTCACAGTACAGGGACAATACACACAGCGATGTCACAGTACAGGGACAATACACACAGCGATGTCACAGTACAGGGACAATACACACAGCGATGTCACAGTACAGGGACAATACACACAGCGATGTCACAGTACAGGGACAATACACACAGCGATGTCACAGTACAGGGACAATACACAGCGATGTCACAGTACAGGGACAATACACACAGCGATGTCACAGTACAGGGACAATACACACAGCGATGTCACAGTACAGGGACAATACACACAGCGATGTCACAGTACAGGGACAATACACACAGCGATGTCACAGTACAGGGACAATACACACAGCGATGTCACAGTACAGGGACAATACACACAGCGATGTCACAGTACAGGGACAATACACACAGCGATGTCACAGTACAGGGACAATACACACAGCGATGTCACAGTACAGGGACAATACACACAGCGATGTCACAGTACAGGGACAATACACACAGCGATGTCACAGTACAGGGACAATGCACACAGCGATGTCACAGTACAGGGACAATGCACACAGCGATGTCACAGTACAGGGACAATGCACACAGTGATGACACAGTACAGGGATAATACAGCGATGTCACAGTACAGGGATAATACAGCGATGTCACAGTACAGGGATAATACAGCGATGTCACAGTACAGGGATAATGCACACAGCGATGTCACAGTACAGGGATAATGCACACAGCGATGTCACAGTACAGGGATAATGCACACAGCGATGTCACAGTACAGGGATAATGCACACAGCGATGTCACAGTACAGGGATAATGCACACAGCGATGTCACAGTACAGGGATAATGCACACAGCGATGTCACAGTACAGGGATAATGCACACAGCGATGTCACAGTACAGGGATAATGCACACAGCGATGTCACAGTACAGGGATAAGGCACACAGCGATGTCACAGTACAGGGATAATACACACAGCGATGTCACAGAACAGGGATAATACACACAGCGATGTCACAGTACAGGGATAATACGCACAGCAATGTCCCAGTACAGGGATAATACGCACAGCAATGTCCCAGTACAGGGATAATACGCACAGCAATGTCCCAGTACAGGGATAATACGCACAGCAATGTCCCAGTACAGGGATAATACGCACAGCAATGTCCCAGTACAGGGATAATACGCACAGCAATGTCCCAGTACAGGGATAATACGCACAGCAATGTCCCAGTACAGGGATAATACGCACAGCGATGTCCCAGTACAGGGATAATACACACAGCGATGTCCCAGTACAGGGATAATACACACAGCGATGTCACAGTACAGGGATAATACACACAGCGATGTCACAGTACAGGGATAATACACACAGCGATGTCCCAGTACAGGGATAATACACACAGCGATGTCACAGTACAGGGATAATACACACAGTGATGTCACAATACAGGGATAATACACACAGCGATGTCACAGTACAGGGATAATACACACAGTGATGGGCCCTCCTGAGCCACTCATCACGCCCCGATGGGCGTGATAAGTAATCCTAGTCCTCCTTGCCCTGCTGTAGAGGCGTAATAGCCGGTGTGACGCTATTTGCGTCACATCTGGTCTTTGTGACGTCGGTACACCCTCTAGGTGTAAGCCGACCTCACCATACGCATTGCGCATGCGCGGCTTTAGACTTACACTTAAAGTGTGTATAGACGTCACAAAGACCGGATATGACGCAAATAGCGTCGCACCAGCTATTACGCCCATACAGCAGGGCGAGGAGGACTAAGATTATTTATCACGCCCATCGGGGCGTGATAATGAGCGGCTCAGGAGGGCTTAGTGTCTCACAGGGATCGCCCTGTGAGACTTATTCAGGGACAAGAAGTCGCACATATGTAAGTGCATAATGTGGATTTTTTCAATGTTACAGAACGCATTTTTTATAGAAAAGGACCACTAATAATGATCTGTCATGGTGCAGGGACAGGTATTAATAGGGTTGGGGGTGATTTGGAGGGGTCAGGTTTCCTTTAAACAATAAAGCCATGCAATATTTCTTTTACATCACAATATGATAAAGTAGGGATTTCAATTTTGGACCTATGGGTAATTTGAATAAAAATTATGCAAGAGATCTATATCTGGAATACATTAGCAATCATCCCAAATATGTGATAAATAATATACAGACAGGGGAATACTGTATGTCAGAGCCGAGCGCTGCTGTACGAATGATGATGCTTATTATAAAGAGAATGTGACTTCATTGATCTTCATTTTAGGAATAGGGTTATGATGAGGCCACACTAGAAAAAGCTGAAATGAGGGTGGATTCAAAACTAAGAGGGGAATGTTTAGGGCAGAAAGAGACGCATGATTCAGAACCAAGGGAAGATTCTTCAATCGTATTTTCAACTATGTTTAGCAATCAATACTATCAGATTATTGCCATAACAACAAAATATCTCCCACTTTTGTATACCGATAATACTATTAAAAAAGTTTTAGATGAGGGAGATAACTTAGGGGCATTACTGTTGGCAGTGGCGTAACTTCAAATGTAGACATCATTTCATTAAAAAATTAAAACAAAGCCCAATTCTGCAGTGATTGTTAATGATGAGTCACATGGCAGCTAAGATCATGCTTTTTTTGTGCCCTATGACTTATTTTCTCACATTTTTCATTGCTTTTTTTTTAAAAACTACATTTTATGGCTGTGTGGGCATGGCCAGTGTCTGCCAGCACTGGGTGTATTTCCACAGCTTCTGAGAGCAGGCTGATAGGGAGCAATGTGACAGCAGAGAAGGGGTTAAAAGAGATCTGAGCTGCATGGAGGCAGATGACAGATCAGAGAAGCTTGTACCAAGGAAAGAGAAGTTTACACTGATCCTGACATTCTGACACTGCTCAGCAACTGTGCTGTAATCTGATACATAGTTTGCTCACTAGCTGCAGTCAGCAGTGTGGATTTTCTGTAGGAAACACCCCTTCCATTATGTGGTTACATACCAATATTCACTGAAGACAGATCTGACTAATAATAAACATATGTCTTCTTCACACACAGTGTAGTGGGGACACCTTGTGGAAGGTTTATGAATGGTTTTCAACCAGAATTTTCTAATGAAGTATGTTTGAAAGTTTAAAATCAATTGCTCTACATTATTATTAAATAAAAATTTAAATGGTGGTTACACTTTAAAGCTCAAGGGCCCCGATGCAAAAGCTCCATCAGAATCCACTATTATTGCAAATCTTTATCATCATTAGTCTTTTTCTATAGGCCACAGAGACTTTTGGGGCCCCCTAGGCTCCAGGTCCCAGGTGCAATTGCAACCCCTGCACCTGTTGTAGTTACGCCCCTGATGTAACGACCATCCGCTGTGAGGCTGAGCTGCTGGTAAGGCAGCACCCCGAGAAACCCCGAGACCCTTAAGCCCTATACAGGGATCTGGAATTACAGCGAAGCCCAGGGGGTAGCTGCCTATATGAGCAACAGAGCAGGAAGGTCACCAGGAAGGGAAAAATCAGGACCCGAAAAAACAGTCAGGAGTCCGAGTCAAAACCGAGAGGGCAGCGAAGGTACAAAATCATCAGGCTGTAGCAGAGTCAAAAATCCAGGCAAGGGTCAAGGACAAAAACCAAGAGGGCAGCTGAGGTACAAAATCGATAGGCAAAGGCAGAGTCAGAAATCCAGGTAAGGTCAGACACAAAACTACACACACAGTATCACTGGGGAACCAAAACTATATCTGGCGGCCTGCAAGCCAGGCTCCAATGTACTTGAAGGGCACGGCTACCTCCCATAGGCTGGAGCTCACAACCTGATGACCTCATCCGGACCGCCCCTAGATCCAGGCCAGATGGAGATGCACGACTGGCTCCACCCACGCCACCTCTGACAGAAGAACGAAGGCTGCGCCTAACAGACACCTCTGCAGGGCCCGCTCCTCTGCTACCAACACCACCCAAAGGAGAAACATGGCGGCGCTCAGCGACAGAGGCAGACGTCGCAGGAGCAGGTCCATATGAGGACAAGGCCCTCCTATCACTGGCGCCATCAGCCGAAGGAAACCGGCTCCTCCCAGTGGCCGAGGCCGGAACACCAGCCACCGAGTCCAATGTCGATGTGACAGTACCCCCCCCTCTACGAGGGGCCTCCGGACCCACAAAACCTGGCTTATTGGGATGAAGAAGATGAAACCTCCGGATCAAACCCTTGGCATGGATATTACGGGCAGGCACCCAGGACCTCTCCTCCGGACCATAGCCCTTCCAATGTACCAGATACTGCACGGATCCTCTCACTAAGCGGGAATCAAGGATCCATTGAACTTAGTATTCCACGGCACCCCCGACTAAGACCGGAGGAGGAGGGGATTGGACAGGACGAACCGGAGATCGGTATAATTTGCGAAGGGACTTATGGAATACATTGGGCAGTTTGAAAGATGGAGGGAGCTTCAGACGAAAGGCCACAGGGTTAATCACGTCAATGACTTCATACGGACCAATAAACCTGGGACCTAGTTTGGCAGACGGCACTTTGAGCTTAATATTTTTCGTAGAAAGCCAAACTTTGTCCCCAACTCCCAGGTCCGGACCCTTGGAGCGTTGTTTATTAGCGGAAGAGGCCTGCCTAGTTTGAGCCCCTTTCAAGTTTCTGTTCACTTCAGACCAGATAGTCTTTAACTGATCTACGGACCTTTCAACCCCAGGGACGTCGGAAAGCCTAGAAGAAAAGGAACCAAAGCGCAGGTGCAGTCCACGATTACAGTAGAAAGGGGTGGTCTTGATGGACTCCTGGTACTGATTATTCATGGCGAATTCTGCTAGTGGCAGATGTTCCACCCAATCGGATTGATGCTCCGAGACGTAACAACGAAGATACTGCTCGAGAGCTTGATTAGCGCGCTCGGTTTGACCATTGGTTTCAGGGTGATAGGCAGAAGAAAAGGAATAGTCAATTCAAATCCGTTTACAGAATGCCCTCCAAAACTTAGAAACGAACTGGGTGCCCCTGTCAGAAACAATATTCACAGGAACACCATGCAATCGCACAACATGATTAATAAATAATTGGCTCAGGGTCTCGGAATTAGGTAACCCAGACAGCGGAACAAAATGACACTGCTTACTGAATCTGTCTACCACTACCCAGATACAAGTCTTCCCTTCTGAGAGTGGCAGGTCAGTAATAAAATCCATGGAGATATGAGTCCAAGGACCCTCAGGGGTAGGCAAGGACTGGAGCAACCCGGCAGGGCGGTTGCGGGGAGACTTAGCGCGAGCACAAGTTTCACAAGCCAGTACATATTCCTTACAGTCCTTTACTATGGTTGGCCACCACAAACTCCTGGTTACAAGTCTGATGGTGTTATTGATACCAGGATGCCCTGCGAGGACGGAATCATGAGATTCCTTAAGGACTTTGAGGCGGTATGTGGCAGGGACGAATAGTTTCTGGGCAGGAGTAGTGTCAGGGGCCTGTTCTGGAGATCCACGAATCTCTTCCAGAAGGTTCAATGACACAGCCGAGACAACAATCCCCTTGGCTAAAATGGGAGTCGGTTCAACGTCCCCGACTTGTATGGGGCAAAAACTTCGAGACAGGGCATCAGCCCTCACATTTTTAGTACCCGGTCTGAAAGTGATAACAAAATCGAATCTGGAGAAGAACAAGGCCCACCTAGCCTGTCTAGGATTCAGTCTTTTCGCTGACTCCAAGTAGGTCAGGTTTTTGTGATCAGTAATTACGGTAATCCTATGTTTGGCGCCTTCGAGGAAGTGGCGCCATTCCTCGAAGGCCCATTTGATTGCCAACAATTCCCGATTACCTACATCATAATTCATCTCTGTAGAGGAAAATTTTCGGGAAAAGAAGGCACACGGACGAAGTTGAGTGAGAGATGCGGTGCCTTGTGATAGCACAGCTCCCACTCCAACTTCAGAGGCATCTACCTCTACAATGAAGGGGCGGTCCAGATCAGGCTGAACCAATATTGGGTCTGCGGAGAAACACTCAACTTAGAAAATGCATGAATGGCTTCAGGCTTCCAATTAACCTCATCCGCCCCTTTCCGTGTCAAATCAGTGAGTGGTTTGGCTATCTCTGAAAACACTTTAATAAATTTACGATAATAGCGAAACCCAAGAATCGCTGCAGTGCCTTCAGAGACTTGGGTTGTAACCATTTCTTAATGGGTTTAATTTTGGAAGGATCCATGCGAAAACCTTTAGCCGATATAATATATCCCAAAAAATTTATCTCCTCCTCCATGAAGACACATTTCTCTAATTTGGCGAATAGAGAATGCTCTCCGAGTCTCTGGAGTACAGTACGGACATGTCGGACGTGCGACCAAAGACCGGGAGAAAAAAAAAACAGAATGTTGTCCAAATATATGACCACATATACACCACTGATGTCTCTGAAAATATCGTTGACAAAATTCTGAAAAACTGCAGGTGCGTTACTTAACCCAAATGGCATTACAAGATACTCAAAATTGCCGAGAGGCGTATTGAACGCGGTCTTCCACTCATCGCCTTCTTTTATACGGACCAGGTTATATTCTCCCCTGAGGTCCAGTTTGGTTAAATACTTGGCTCCCAACAGCTGATTATAAAGATCAGGGATGAGTGGAAGAGGATACTGGTTTTTCACAGTGATCACGTTTAATTCACGGTAATCAATGCAAGGTCTGAGGCCGCCATCTTTCTTTCCCCCAAAAAAAGAAACTGGCCCCTACTGGTGAGGTGGACGGTCTAATATACCCTTTTCGCAGACTGTCTGCTATGTAATCATTCATGGCCTGACGTTCTAGACCAGAGAGGTTAAATATTCTCCCCTTTGGGAGACGAGAAACAGGTATCAAATCTATGGCGCAATCATACTCTCTGGGAGGGGGTAATTTCTCTGATTCCTGAATAGAAAAGACATCCTCAAAGTCTCTAAAGGCATAAGGCACAAAGGGAGGAGTCTTGACCTTCACTTGGTTTACAGATAGCGAGATATAGTTATCCTGACACTTTGGGCTCCAGCGCACGATGTCACCCAGGTGCCAGTCTATGACAGGGTTATGTTTGCGTAACCATGGCATGCCCAGGATTACTGCAGATGATAAATTACTGATAGCAAAAAATGACACATTTTCAGCATGTAAAGACCCCACCAGCATTGACACTTCCTCAGTGACAAATTCCACACCACCCTGGATGAGGGGAGTGCCATTAACTGCAGTGGTTCTAATGGGGGCATTAAGCCTTAGACCTCGTGCACACACTGAGTATTTGAGTTTTTTACCTCAGGATTTGTAGCCAAAACCAGGAGTGGATGATTAAATACAGAAGTGGTGCAGGTGTTTCTATTAGACTTTTCCTCTGATTGCTCCACTCCTGGTTTTGGCTACAAATCCTGAGGTAAAAAACTCAAATACTCAGTGTGTGCATGTGGACTTAGTAGTGGTACACCTAGTTTTCTTGCTACCTGGAGATCTATGAAATTCCCCTCTGAGCCACTGTCTACATAAGCCTCTAAACACACAGATTTCTTAAGGTAAGTAAAAAAAATAGGTAACAAGACTTTGGCCGCATCCGCGGGCAATACTACCTTGGCACCTGGGCAGGCAGAGCCAGAGCCACCCAGGTGCTGACATCCAGGGAACGAGGCCTTCTGATCTCCAGTGTTCATGCAGAGGACTCCAGCTTGTGGCTTGTACAGCATGTTGGTTTAAGATGATGGGAGTGTTCCTCCACAGGACTGAGAAGCTGGACACAGGTGCTTTGAGGTAGCAATCAGCAGACACAGCTCAGAGTAATGGTGGGTTTACACGCCACGATATCGTTTCGATATCGCAACTCAATGGCGCGGGAGCGCGCAATTAGTGCACGTTTCACCCGCATCGCATTGCCTGTTTAGACGCTGCGATATCGTAATACAACGTCCGTGCGATGTCTCCGCCTCCCAATCCAGGATCGCATAGTTAACATGGGAGTGAATGGGTGACGTATCAAATCGCATCGTAATTGGGTGTTTACACAGCACGATCTGGCTTCAATCGCTATGCAATATCGGGGCATTGAATAGCACGCTCATTCGATCCCCGATATCGCATTGACATCGTTCCTGCATCGCATTGGACGTTCACACCATACAACGCAGGCACGATATCGGGTCCAACGATTGAACCACGTGACTTTTGATTGAAATTGTACTGCGATATCGCGACGTGTAAACCCGCCATAAAGAAAAAAAAACATTGGGAAAAGGAGAGGAAAAGAAAAAGAAAAAAAAAAAAAAAAGGTAAAGGAATGCCTTATATATAATCCATCTATCTATCTATCTATATATATAAAGAATGGTAAGGCCAGAAGGCCAGATATAATGTGACAACCATCCACTGTGAGGCTGAGCTGCTGGTAAGGCAGCACCCCGAGAAACCCCGAGACCCTTAACCCCTATACTGGGATCTGGAATTACAGCGGAGCCCAGGGGGTAGCTGCCTATATGAGCAACAGAGCAGGAAGGTCGCCAGGGGAAAAAAAAATCAGATTCCGAAGAACGTAGTCAGAAGTCCGAGTCAAAACCGAGAGGGCAGCGAAGGTACAAAATCATTAGGCAGAGGCAGAAATCCAGGCAACGGTCAAGGGCAAAAACCAAGAGGGCAGCTGAGGTACAAAATCGATAGGCAGAGGCAGAAATCCAGGCAAGGACACACACACACACACACACACACACACACACACACACACACCACACGACACCTCTGCAGGGCCCGCTCCTCTGCTACCAACACCACCCAAAGGAGAAACATGGCGCGCTCAGCGACAGAGGCAGACGTCGCAGAAGCAGGTCCATATGAGGACAAGGCCCTCCTATCACCGGCGCCATCAGCCGAAGGAAACCGGCTCCTCCCAGTGGCCGAGGCAGGAACACCAGCCACCGAGTCCAATGGCGATGTGACACCTGACTGTTGGAAATATTTTACCTCCAAGCCACCATACAAATAAAACTTCAGCATCCCAAAAAAATATGTCTACCTGGCATTCTGCCACTGGATCTTATCGATGCAACCATAAAGCATGCGGTATGTGTCCCTGTATGAATAATTGCAAACAGTTTATGTGGCACCCCAAGGGTTAATGTGCCATAGTAACATCACCCCGGTTCCCTCCCCACAACACACTGACACTAGCACCTCTGGGCCAGGAGGGGGAGCTAAACCAGTTCCCTTATATACTCCGGGTCAAGAAGAAGTAGTGAGTTTTGAGTTAGTTCTTAGGAAGTTCAGTACGTAGCAGTACTGTGAAGAGTCCAGTTCCTGGGAGAACTGAGGGAGACTGTAGTGTAAAAGAGCTGCGTCAGGCTTCTCTACAGTCCGCTCACTGATTCCAGGCCTAGCCAGGGTCTGAGTGAAGGAGAACTGAAGACAGAGGAACACATCTGGGAGACTGAGTGCCATCACCACTCGCCCCGGAGGAGCGCACAGATCGGATACCGGATCCGAAACTGTGACTGACACACACAGCACAGTAAATCCCGGGATAGTGGAGGTTGTAGATCGACACTGTACTAGAGCGAAGCAACACGGTGGGGTCAAAAGCACACGGAAGACTCAAGGTGCCTAGCCAAGGGGTACCTGTGAGGAGAGACAGTGCCAGCAGCTCGGCTAGTAGCAGCAGCAGGGCCACACACACAGCGCAGCAGGAGGAAGCTGAGGACCCGGACAGGGTGGGAGCAACCTGGCCCCAGTACAGACTCCGTGGACAATAATCTGCTACAACATCTGCAGTAAAGCTTTGGAAAACTACAGAAACGTGAGTGTGTGTTCCTTGAACCCGTCTCCACTACCAACCCCTTTATTATCACATATATCATATCCACCATAGACTAATTACCACTACCCCGGGAAACCAGCCTCTACCTACGGAGAGCCGTTCCATCTAAGCTGCCCAACATCATCCCCGGAGGTTCTGCAGCAGCGGTGGTCACCCTGACCACACACCATGGGTGGCGTCACAATAAACATTCATCCATTGTAAATATCCCCTTTTACTTGTGGAACCCAGGACACGGCCCGGGCCAGGCCCTCTGTGACATCCCCAGCAGCAACCCGGTCCGGTACCGAGTACCCCGTCCCAGTGGGCTCCACATTTACATCTAACCAACCAAAGAAAATAAATGTGTAACATAAAGTCCCTTATGAACTGTGGCAATACACGTCATAAACCTCATATCTTGTGAATAATGTCACCTATAATATGTGGGTTGTACCACAAGACCTCTTCGTAGAGGAATATCAGAGCATATTTATGGATGCCCAAAACAAAACCACCAGGAGCCTCTCAGGGTTATCACGGCATTTTTACATACCCATGCAGGTGATGTTTCTCACCTCAAAGTGAAAGCTATTGAAGAAATAAACAATACATTTAGAGGTGGACCCTGAGCCGGGCTCCAGGTTTCTGCAGGCCCCGGGCCGGCTTCAGGATATATATTTCCCGCACAAATTTAATCCCTACCATGCTGTCTCTCCTCTCTCTGTGCATATCTCTCACTCCTGTGCACTGTCTCTGTCTCTCTCTTGAGCCTGTCTCTTACCTGTGCTTGTTCCCCTCCCTGTGCGCTGTGTCTCTCCCCTACACCTGTCTCCCCCTGTGCCTGTCCCCTTCCTGTGCACTGTGTCCCCCCCTGCGCACTGTGTCTCTCCCCTGCACCTGTCCCCTCCCCTGTACGCTGTGTCTCCCCCCTATGCCTGTCTCCCCCTTGCACGCTGTCTCCCCCCCTCCACACTGTCTCCCCCTGTTGTAATTTGCCCCTGACAGGGCCCCCTGAGTGCTACCCACACCCCACCCTCAGGGGCCCTGTGCTGCCCCCAACACCAGGGGACACCTGAGCACTGCTCCCACACCGGGGGGGCCCTCAGGGCCCCTTAGCGCTGCCTCCCCCTCCTCCCTTCTAACCTTAGCTGCAGCCGCTGATCTCTCAGACTCTCAGCCTGTACTGTAGCATGAGCTGCATCTGCTGCTGCTCTATTTGAACAAAGAAGGGAGCAGTAGGAACTGTGGCACCAATGTCACTTATGAGCTTTCAGGCCGTGCTGAGCACAGAGCGAGCACTATCTGGGTGCCGAGTCTAATAACATAAAAGTCCACAACAAATTAATAGAGAAATAGACGGTGTTACATGGTGCGGGGAGGGGGTAGCAGAACGGACGACGGCACCGTTTGGCGCCGGTATGCACTTCTACGGGTCCTCACCTCTCGTCTCACTGCTCCGGTCTCCTCAACTCAACAATTTGCTCTGCCGCTCTGCACATATCAGCACAGTGATGACAACATCGTGCCCAGTCATGCTGAGCTGCAGAATGCAGACAGCGGCAGAAGAGACTCTGGAGAAGAATGCTGCTGGCAAAGGCGGCTGGGACTATAGGTGCGGTAGCGGGGATACCACTAGTTCCGCCCCGGCTCCGCCCTGCACACACTCAGGCCCCTCAGGGGCGCAGTTGGCCCCCTCCAAGCAGTCAAGCCCCGGAACTTGCTGATGCCGCCCCTGGATGGAATATCACAAATGAATTACATTAATGAAAGACTTTCTGGATATTCACGCTTGAGACTAGGATACCGAAAGGTATAAATAAAATCGGACGTAAATTATTTTTATTTAAGAAAAGTTTTTCTTCGTATTGATTTACCTTTGCTAAATATGAATTATTCCACTTTTCCTTATCTATGATGTTCTTTCATGTTTTTGTGTATACAGTATGTATCCTTATCATTACGCTTTCATTTTAGAGCACATACACTTTGCACTGCTGACAATTTCACCTGTATGTTCACTTGATTAACTCATCAGGTGTTTCTTATTCTTCTACTGCTGAAACAATCCATATTAGGCTGGTTTCACACATCCGTATCACCACGGATGTATGGAACAAGGCTGTTTGTGGGCGGGGCATAGACTTGTGTCACGGACGTGTGACACGATGGCTGCTGTCAGTGTGCTATCCGTGCATCCACGGATAGCACACGGACAGCCTGTCACCTACATACTTACCTCGCTCCAGCGCTGCTGCTCCTCTCACTTCCGGTCCGCTCTTGGGCTCAGTGAAGTGAGTATTCATGAGCCTAATGAGCAGCATCGGAAGTGAGAGGAGCAGACACCGCTGGAGCGAGGCTAGTATAAAATTCTTTATTTTTAGGGTCATCACTTTCGTCCGTGGTCCGTGCACATGGATGTCACACGGATGACATCCATGTGCATGGACGTTTCACGGCGAAAACAGTCCATGTGCTCCACACGGAGACACGGTCAGTGCAGAACAACAGAAGAGTGAATTTGCCCATAGGGGAACATGTGTCCCCATATGTCCGTGCCTCCTGCATGTGTCGGCACGGACCGAACACGTGCCGGAGGTACGGATGTGTGAAACTGGCCTAATGGGCAGAGACACTCTATGCGAGATTCATAAGAGTATCTCGCATGCCTCACCTGCCCCCGCCCCTGCCTCTCTGAATGGAGCACGTCAGCTGAGTGTGGTACTATGCAGCTCTACGCTCCTGTCCAGAGAGGCTGTGGCCGGGCCGGGCGAGTCATGCAAGATGCATGTGAGAATCTTGTATGCAGCTCGCATAAATGTGTCTCTGCCCTTACTATGTGATCCCCTATATGTGGTAATTTATGAGTATGATTCCAAGCGATCAAAACGTCTAAAAAGAACATGCACTGATCAGGCACCTTGGAAGCAGGTCTGATATGTGAAGGTGAGTGATAGCCTTGTATGGTCCACTTTATATATATATATATTATTGAGATCTTTTGACACAGTGAAAATTAAAAATTGTAGAGTAGGACCACTCTATCTGAGATATGCCTTGTCGGGGCAGAGTGGCTCAAAAGATGTTTTAATCTTTTGCGAAATGTCTCATTTTTAGGGTAGAGACATACAGTCAGTATTTCACATCAGTATTTGTAAGCCAAAATCAGGAGTGGAACGGTCAGAGGAAACATAATAGAAACATGTGCTCCACTTCTGCATTTTTCACCCACTCCTGGTTTTGGCTTACAAATACTGATGTTAAATACTGACCAAATACTGACTGTGTCTCTACCCTTACAGTGTGGAAACAATAAGTGTATTTACACAATCTTTATATTTTTTCTGGCAGTGCTGGCACTTTGGTTTTCTTTGAGAATAACACCCAGTATACAGGACAGGAGAAGTGGTACTGTGCAGTGTATATATACAGAATAATATAGACACTGAGGATTACACCCAGTACACAGGACAGGAGAAGTGGTACTGTGCAGTGTATATATACAGAATAATATAGACACTGAGGATTACACCCTGTATACAGGACAGGAGAAGTGGTAAAGTGGTACTGTGCAGTGTATATATACAGAATAATATAGACACTGAGGATTACACCCAGTACACAGGACAGGAGAAGTGGTACTGTGCAGTGTATATATACAGAATAATATAGACACTGAGGATTACACCCTGTATACAGGACAGGAGAAGTGGTAAAGTGGTACTGTGCAGTGTATATATACAGAATAATATAGACACTGAGGATTACACCCAGTACACAGGACAGGAGAAGTGGTACTGTGCAGTGTATATACACAGAATAACACAGATACTGAGGATTACACTCAGAGAAAAACAAGATGCCAGCACATGCACTGATCTGGCACCTTGGAAGCAGGTCTGATATGTGAAGGTGAGTGATGTTTTTGTATGGTCCACTTTATATATATTATTGAGGTCTTTTTGACACAGTGCAAATTAAAAATTGTAGAGTAGGACCACTCTATCTGAGAATGCCTTGACGTTTGGCGGGGTGGCTCAAAAGATTATTTAATCTTTTGCTAAATGTCTCAACTAAATTATTTGCAGTTTGGAAACTGTGTTTTTGATCAATTTTTGTAATTTCTGGCAGTGCTGGCGTTTTCTGTTTTTTCGTGAGGATTACACTCAGTATACAGGACAGGAGAAGTGGTACTGTGCAATGTTATTATTATTATTATTAATTTATATAGCGCCATTATATTCCATGGCGCTTTACATGTTAAAAAGGGCAGACTAGGAAAAGTAACATAGTAACAATACAAGTAACAATAAATGTTGACAATTCAGTTGTACAGAAACAAGAGGGGAGAAATCCTGTCCACAAAGGCTCACAGTCTACGATGGGCGGGTGGGGATACAGTAGAAGGGGGAAATTCCAGTCATGAGGCGGTGTGGTGGACCGGGTCTTATTGGAGGTGTTAGGCTTGGCGCAACAGATGGGTCTTCAGGCTTCTTTTGAAAGTTCCCAGGGTAGGAGAATGTCTGATGTGTTGGGGCAGTGAGTTCCAGAGTCTGGGTGAAGCACGGGAGAAATCCTGTATGCGGTTGTGCGAAGAGGAGATGAGGGGGGAGTAGAGGAGAAGTTCTTGGGAGGATCGCAGGTTGCGTGAGGGTAGGTAACGGGAGACCATGTCAGAGATGTATGGAGGGGACAGGTTGTGAATGGCTTTGTATGTCATGGATAATGTTTTAAACTGGGATCTCTGGGAAGCAGGGAGCCAATGAAGGGCTTGGCAGAGGGGGGAGATAGGGGAGTAGCGGGGAGACAGATGGATTAGGCGGGCAGCGGAGTTCAAGATAGATTGGAGAGGTGCAAGGGAGGTATTAGGGAGGCCGGTGAGCAGGAGGTTGCAGTAATCGAGGCGGGAGATGATGAGAGCGTGAATAAGGGTTTTAGCAGTGTCGTGGTCAAGGAAAGTGCGAATCCTATAGATGTTTTTCAGCTGGAGTCGGCAGAAGGTGGCGAGGGCCTGGATGTGGGGCTTGAAGGAGAGAGAAGAGTCATGGATAAACCCCGAGGCACTTGGCATGGGGGAATGGAGAGAGAGAGCAGTTGTTGACGATGATGGATAGGTCAGGTAGTGAGGGGGAGCGTCTTGGGGGGGGGGGGGGGGGGGGAGGGGGGGGAAGACTATGAACTCGGTTTTGTCCTAGTTCAGCTTAAGAAAGCGAGCAGAGAAGAAGGATGAGATGGCGGACAGGCAGTGTGGAATTTTGGATAGAAGGGAGGCGATGTCAGGACCAGACAGGTAGATTTGGGTGTCGTCGGCGTAGAGGTGATATTGGAGGCCATGGGACTCAATGAGTTGCCCTAGACCGAGAGTGTAGATTGAGAACAGTAATGGTCCAAGAACCGAGCCCTGGGGGACCCCGACAGATAGGGGGTAGGGCAAGGAGGATGTGTGGGAGTGGGTGACGCTGAAGGTCCGGTCCGTTAAGTATGAGGAGATCCAAGAGAGGGCAAGGTCCGTGATGCCAAGAGATTCCAGGATCTGTAGTAGAAGGGAGTGGTCAACAGTGTCGAAGGCGGCTGACAGGTCGAGGAGGAGAACAGAGTAGTGGCGCTTGCTTTTGGCAGTCAGTAGGTCATTTGTGACTTTGGTCAGGGCTGTTTCAGTGGAGTGGAGGGGTCGGAAGCCAGATTGCAGGCGGTGAAAGAGGGAGCAGGAGGAGAGGTGAGAGGTACAGTTTATATACAGAGTAATACAGATACTGAGAATTACACCCAGTATATACGACAGGAGAAGTCATACTGTGCAGTGTATATATACAGAATAATACAGATACTGAGGATTACACCCAGTATACAGGACAGAAGAAGTGGTACTGTGCAGGGTATATATACACAGAATGATACAGATACTGAGGATTACACCCAGTATACAGAACAGGAGAAGTGGTGCTGTGCAGTGTATATATATACAGAATAATACAGATACTGAGGATTACACCCAGTATACAGAACAGGAGAAGTGGTGCTGTGCAGTGTATATATACAGAATAATACAGATACTGAGGATTACACCCAGTATACAGAACAGGAGAAGTGGTGCTGTGCAGTGTATATATATATAGAATAATACATATATTGAGGATCACACCCAGTATACAGAACAGGAGAAGTGGTGCTGTGCAGTGTTTATATACAGAATAATACAGATACTGAGGATTACACCCAGTATACAGGACAGGAGAAGTGGTGCTGTGCAGTGTTTATATACAGAATAATACAGATACTGAGGATTACACCCAGTATACAGAACAGGAGAAGTGGTGCTGTGCAGTGTATATATATACAGAATAATACAGATACTGAGGATTACACCCAGTATACAGAACAGGAGAAGTGGTGCTGTGCAGTGTATATATACAGAATAATACAGATACTGAGGATTACACCCAGTATACAGGACAGGAGAAGTGGTACTGTGCAGTGTATATATATATACAGAATAATACAGATACTGAGGATTACACCCAGTATACAGGACAGGAGAAGTGGTGCTGTGCAGTGTATATATACAGATACTGAGGATTACACCCAGTATACAGGACAGGAGAAGTGGTGCTGTGCTGTGTATATATACAGATACTGAGGATTACACCCAGTATACAGGACAGGAGAAGTGGTACTGTGCATGTACGTAACTTGAAGAATAAAGGAATTATCGCATGTGGCACTGGAATCCCTTCTTTTTCTTCATGTATGCATGTACACAGTGAATGCACCAGCAGAACAGTGAGCGCAGCTCTGGAGTATAATACAGGATGTAACTCAGGATCAGTAATGTAATGTATGTACACAGTGACTGCACCAGCAGAATAGTGAGTGCAGCTCTGGAGTATAATACAGGATGTAACTCAGGATCAGTAATGTAATGTATGTACACAGTGACTGCACCAGCAGAATAGTGAGCGCAGCTGTGGAGTATAATACAGGAGGTAACTCAGGATCAGTAATGTAATGTATGCATTGTGATAAGGCGATTACAGATCGGGTTGGGGTTTACTCACTTGGCAGCAATATTCAGAAACAGCAACAGTCTCTCCACTTGAGAAAAAGTTCATGTTTGTTTATTGTCTCAGCATAAACCGCCCTCCAGCATATAAACAGGAGCCTTTCTGCAGCTCACACAACATATTGCCCAGTATAGTCTGTCTTTACCTCACATATGGCCTGTAGTCAGTCCACACAGGCCTCCAGGACCTGAGCTCTCCATGCTCAGTCTCTATCTGTCTTCCACATGTCAACACAGACTCCATTAAGGTACCGTCACACGGGGACATATCGCCGGCGATGTTGCCGGCAACCGAGGGGCGTGGCCAGGTTGCGGCGACATCGCCGGCGAGTTGCCGCGTGTGACAGGGCGATAATCAGGCGATGAATCGCCTGAGTAACATCGCCAGGTTTCCCAACAATGTTGGGAAACCTGGCGATGTTGGTCAGGCGATCATGCCTGATCGCCCTGTGTAACGCAGCAACCTGCAATGTTGCGGGCGATTCCGCCTATATCCAACATTGCGAGTTATCGCTCGCTGGGTTGCTGGGCAACCCAGCGAGCGATAGCCACGGCAACTAGCCGGCGACATCGCCGGTAAGTTGCTACGTCTGACATCTCCCCGGCGATGTTGTCAGGGATGCGCGCTCCCGCGATCCCCGGCAACATCGCCGGCGATATGTCCCTGTGTGACGGTACCTTTAAACATCCTGAGACACACCCACGTCTCCAGCAAGTTGCAAGCTTAACTCTTGCTATGCTGTTAAGCAGACTGGCTTCCAAGTACTGGCAAGACATTCATAAAATCAGTGCAGCAGACTTCTGCCTGTGTGAAACATACTGGCCATGTATAGTGCCGCCATTCAGACCATGGCTGGCTGCCATATCACAGTATACAGTGACTGCACCAGCAGAATAGTGAGTGCAGCTCTGGAGTATAATACAGGAGGTAACTCAGGATCAGTAATGTAATGTATGTACACAGAGACTCCACCAGCAGAATAGTGAGTGCAGCTCTGGAGTACACAGTGACTGCACTAGGAGAATAGTGAGTGCAGCTCCAGGGCAACAGAGAAGAAATACGGTATATTGTATTTAGACTATGAATTATATTTATAGTTTTTAGGCTCTTTGTTTTTATACAGAATATTACACCAATATAGGCTTACATTCACCATGTACATTCACTATTTCATCAGACTTGCAGAGATCCCATACTATAGTAATTATAAGAAACTTCTCCCCCAGAGTGATATATCATATGAGTGATAAGGAGCTTTGGACATGACAGTTGTACCAGACTGTAACAAGGATAAGAAGACCTGGGGCCCTGGCGGGGTCCGTCCATATTCTGTGGTGCTGCAGATCATGCTCACTATGAGCACTGCACTGTATTCAGGGGTCTGCTGGGACCTGAACATGGACACTTTTTGGATTGACTTGTTCCACCTGTGATCACCATGTCAGGGGCTGGCTGACCATTCTTCTATCACTCCTGTACTGTGCGGGGGCCCATGTTGATGACCCAGCAGACCTACTCTCCTGTGTAGCCATGAATCAGCCTTTATCATAACAATAATTATAGAGGAATTTGCCCCTCCAAAGTTTTTTTCTCCACTTCTTTCATGGGTGGTCCATGTATATTTCATATTTGTATAAGACTTTTTTTCTCCATCGTAGGAGTTTATTCAGGGGCCTCTGAATAATTTATTATTATTTAATTTAATTTATTCAGTTCCACAAGATCCATACTGACGACCCCACAGCCAGGTAACATGTTTGTAATTGCAAAACTTGTGTAAGAAAATAAAGGTCATTGACTATTGGCGGACACAGACTTAAAAAAGGGCCCTATGCAACAACTGCGATATGGGCCCTCTGCTATCCAATGGTTCTGTCTATCACACAAGATGATTGCTCTTTGGAGGTGGATGTGGCCCCCTTACCTGATAGTGTCTCACCGTGGCCGGGACTCCGGTAGACAGGCGTTTTGCTTCCTCCTTCTTGTCACGGATGAACCGCACCTGCCGGTAGTGGGGCCCGGTGGGAGCAGATCAAAAAGAGAGAGACGTCATAGGTTGAACAGATTAAAGGGTTAATTTGTTGTGACGCCACCTATGAGATTTTCGGTAATCGTTACTGACGCTGCGGGGCCTCCGGGGGATGGAATGCAGCAAGATGGAACGCTCCCCTCAGGCTGAGCGGTGATCCCCGGAGCCAGAAGCTGCGCAAGATGTTCTGAGGCAGCTGCGGTTACTTAATGCGCGGATGTAAGCAGTTCATAAGGAAGCACGGACACTGTAAGTCTCTAACGGGTTCTTTACTGTAACCATCAAGCAGTACATGGTATACAGTTTGCAGGTAGTGGACCGGGTGGACTCAGCAGTGATCAGTGTCCTACAGAGCTCCGCGGTGTTTCTCCATTCTAGCTAAGTTGTGTGCTGTTGTCGCCCAGGGATACCAGATCGGGTACAGGGAGGCTGCTTCAATGCCCTACCAAGGGTATACGTTATGGGTATCTTGGGGAGCCTTGGGTCCCTTGGTGGGTACACCGCTGGTTAGACGACTGGATTTGGCGGTGGTGGGGTGCCCCTGTAAAGCGGTCCCTCCACTCCTCTGGTTCGCGTAGAAGTGCTGAGCTACTCCTAGCTTCGGTACCAGCAAACCGGCTGTAGATGGGCACGGGGTGGTTTTGGACCCGCATGTAGATGCCCGTAGATCGGTTGTAGAAGCACCGGGAATAATGGCGCTCAACCTGGGTGATGGCCAGGGGGCTGCACGGGACTGTGCAGGCCCCCTCTCCTCGGTTGCAGAGCTTGTTGGTTTAGCTCCTCTCTATTCCGTGGCCAAGTCAGTTCTCCTCTTTTCACTCTACTGCCCACACTCCACCCACCAGGACCTGATTGTCCCTCTATCCTGATGATGCATGTGGGGTATGGAGCTCTGAGTTAACTGTATGACTGCTGGGTCAGAGAATATTGCTGCTGCTGTTTTGGCTGCAATACCCTCCTGTGACGCACTCGGTGCGGGGCGCCACAATAGGTCTGCTCATACCACTGAACCCCTGCCTGGACATGGAAACTATTGCCCCTTCTAAGGAATATATCAGTGTCCTACCATAAGCGTTCACATAGGCTCATCCCCAGTGGTGTAACTTGAAGCTCATGGGCTCCTATACGAAAGCTCCAATGGGGCCCCCAATTATTACAAATCTCTAATTGTATTAGTCTTTTTCTATAGGACAGTGATACTTTTGGGGCCCCCTTGGCTCCAGGGCCGGGTGTGATTGCAACTCTTGCATCGGTTGTAGTTACGCCCCTGCTCATCCCTGTGTTGTCCTTCCATCCAAAGTCCTCATCCCTGATGACAGCCAGTAATGACAATCCTGTGGGTCAAATGTTTAGCTCCTACCTGCAATAGTAAAGGTTATGGGTTCAAGTCACAGACAAAAATAGTAAATGGCAACCATTGCCCATCGGCATTGTCACTCAGGTTTTGAATGCAAGGGCATAGATGCCAACCACACGGCAGCAATGGAGCCCTTGAAATGAAGGTCCCAGCACTGGGTGCTGTCCGTGGCCAAATAGTCATGTCATGAAGATGGAAACCACAACTTATTTTGTCTTTGATGTTAAAACCCATAATAGAGGGTTCATTCTAATTGTAAGGGTCGCTTTACACACACCAACTTCTGTGTCCAACTTCTGAACAGATCTCTGGCTGCAGTGAAATCATGGACACATTGTTACATTTGTACACAGTCACAAAATGGAACAATGTGTCCATGATTTCACTGCAGCCAGAGATCTGTTCAGAAGTTGAACACAGAAGTTGGTGTGTGTAAAGCGGCCCTAAAGATTTGATGAAACAGAAACAGCTCCACCCCTGTCCTTGGCTGTGTCTAGTATTGCAGAAACTGAGCTGCAATACCTGACACAGCCACAAGCATGGGGGGGCGCTGTTTTGTAGGAAAAGAAAAAGCAGACCCTGTATGAAGATGACCTCTTGGTAGCTCTGTGTGTAATATTTTTGAACGCTGGGTGTAATATGAAGCATCTGGGCTCAATACACAATTTGTCACCTACGGTGTGCCATTTATAATATTGGTGTCCTCTAATGTGACTGAAGCTTCACAGCCAGAGCTGGAGTGGGGTCACCTGCTACCTCTATATCCCCTATAGATGGCAGAACGGAACATTAACGACCGGAAAGTCCCAAAAATGAGCTCGTAATTGGGAACATGTGTAGACGGTAGAACGCTAGAACCTATAATATCCACAGGGGTATATAGTGGGTCTGGCTGTATGACCCCTCCTCTCTCTTCCAGGCAGGGGTGTGATGATAACAAGTTCTCTGTGTATAATTCCGTGTTCACATCTCCGCTGACACAAACACTAGAAACCCACAGAGGATTCAACATCGTCCAAAAGACCCCTGTGTCCAGGAGAGCGGACCCCGGAGCACCCCGCCCTGCGCACACAGTAAGGCATGTATTACATCTGGGAACTTCGCTATTAAACATCTGCACTGTATTCCTATGTTACAACTGAGAAAATAGTGGTGAAGTTACTGAGCTATATGTCTTCTATTGGGGTGGAAATCTCCTAGGGGATAGCTTCACATTTAGTTTTTTTTAATATATTCTTATTTTACATTTTTTGATGGATGCATTTCCAGCTCTATTTGCAAACACTGAAAACCATCTGGATCATTCAGACTATAGCGATGGAGTTTTCTTTTAGTTTTAGGTTTGATACTTCCATAAACTTGATAACCTGAAGGACGTTATCTAGTTTACTCTCTTGTCTTTTCCTGACATTTACCTCCGATGGAAAGGAAATCCATGCCGCCGTCTTCTTGTGCAGTGGCATACATCAACTATAGGACCCAACAGGAAAAAAAAAAAGACATTGTATATCATTTTTACTGCATGTCGTAGGTTGGTGGGAACCTGTCACCAGGTCTTTGCAATCCAATCTGAGAATAGCATAATATAGGGCCCGAGATCCTGATTCCAGCGATGTGTCACTTATGGCCACTTTACACGCGGCTACATTTCTAGCTTATCCACAGGTAACTTACTGGCTGCAGTGAAATCATGGACACATGGTTCTATCTTGTTGCTGTGTACAAATGGAATAATGTCTCCATGATTTCACTGCAGCCAGTAAGTTACCTGTGGATAAGCTAGAAATGTAGCCGTGTGTAAAGTGGCCATTACTAATAAAATCACTGTTTAATCAGCTGGAGATTATCATTAGCAGTCCACTTGTCCTGCTGCCAGGTAGCCCAACATATTCACAGACTGCTAAATCTGCAGCAGAGAAACACTCATTTTATCAAAATGACAGCAAGTAGCTCAGTAAGTGACACATCGCTGGAATCAAGGTCTCTGTCTCTACATTATGCTGCTCTCAGATGGGATGGCAAAAACCTGGTGACAGATTCCCTTTAAGGTTACCTTTACACACAGGGATAAATTGCTTGCAACTTACTGGTTGCAGTGAAATCATGGAGACATTGTTACATTTGTACACAGCCACAAAAGACAACAATGTGTCCATGATTTCACTGCAACCAGTGAGTTGCAAGCAATTTATCTCTGTGTGTAAAGGTACCCTAACACTTGCGTTTTTTCAAATCCGGCAAGATCATGTTTTTCAGCTAAAACCTCATCCTTTTTGGATCCAGTTTTTTTGCCCATTCACCTTAATGGTGTCAGGTAAGATCCTGTTGCTTCCTGACCCCATTAAAGTGAATGGGCAAAAAAACAGATGAAACTAGACCTAGCATGGCCAAGTCTGGCCTCATAGCAGGGAATAAAAATGCATCCGGGCCCGTTATGCCCCTATAGGACACTCCTTTGGCGGATGTTGGTTGCATGCAGCTCTGTTTGGCAAATTCCTGGTGCAAAAGGCAAGTGAAGTTCTGGAACTTTAGACACTTTTTAATGGAGAGAAAACAAAGTTTTCCATTGGATCTCATTCGTTTGCTAAGCCATATGGATGGCAAATGTGCCACGCAGAACCTTGCATGCATTGCAATGGCTTTATATAGCCGTCCATATGTAGAGCTTAGCACAATGTGTCTGTACTTAAAGGCCCTAGCCACCAAATGTAATACCTCCTGCGGTATCAATTTCACTAGTAAGAAGCCAAAGACACATTATATCTTGGGTATGGAGTACTACATCTCAGGGCATGTAGGGAGCTGAGACTACTACGTTAAGGCTATGTGCAGACGCTGAGTATTTGGTGCAGAAATTGCATAAATGCTGCTAAGCTGCGCCCTGTGCCAGAAAAATGCACCAAATACGCAATGAGTGTTTGGGGCATATTTTGGCCTTGTGGTTTTTTCACTATTGTCAATGGCGAGAATGGCTGAAAAACGCAGCAAGAATCGATATTCCAATGCTCATTTTTTCTCTGGATAAAAAACGCTGCAAATCTGCAATGAAGATAAAAGCATCGTTGGCACGGCACTGCAGAATTCTCATAGACTTTCCTGGGGTAAGACTATACAAGCCTTTTTGCAACAAAAAATGAACTGTCTGAACATAGCCTAATGTGAATGGCCACCATGTATGGCTGAGTGCACACGTCCAGTGACCATCTGTTACAGCGGATCCTGAAGAATCCAGTGGTGCAGATATGGTCCAGACAACTTTTTTTTGTCCATTTTGAAAAACTTAGTCTACGGAGAACGGATCTGTTAACTGATTATTATTTATCTTCTGTTTTTTTTTCATTTATAAAGGATCCATTGTTTGCCCACAGGATCTGTTTCATATGGATAATAGCATTCCAGTAATGGATCTATTCTCCATAGATTCCAATGTTAAAAAAAAAAAAAAAAAAAAAAACAGATCCAGCAGGGTTCAGCTTTTTCTAAATGAACACAAGTTGTGTTTGCAGAACTTTCTTGCCGACAGATCTCTGCTAGATCCGACCGAACGGACGATGACTGGACAAGGGCTCAGGCACATGGGTGTATACATCGTACGAGTGCGGTGCGAGACAATCTGGCAGCACACTCCGACCAATGATATTACGTGATTCAGAGAAGATGAGCGTTTGTGTGCAGAATTTTTCTCATCCAGATTCTGGATGAGAAAAAAGTTGCAACATGCTGCGAGTGGATCCTATTCTACTGCGAGACTCGTCAATGCAAGTCAATGGGTGCAAGAAAAAAAACGGACAGCACATGGGCCATCCTAGTGGCGTCAGCTTATTTACTGATACATTATCATTCTGCAGCACAGAACACTGTAGGCTATGTTCACACTGCGCGATGTTGATCCGTTTTTTTTATCTGTGTTTGCAGTGAATGGATGACTTCAGTGGAATCCCAGCAAAGTCAATGGGTTTTCAGGTTTTGCCGTTAAGACAGGGATTTAAGATCTGCTGCGTTTTTTCCCTTTAAAAGTGATCCGTCCAAAGAATAAGCATATGGCGTTCTGTGGCTTTATTCTTATCTGCTTTTCCCATTGAAACTATTGTATATGCGGGAATAAAATGCAGCATGAAAAGCGATCAACAATGGATCAGAAACTGATGATCCGCTTTTGTTTTTAATGCTGATCCTCTTTCGCAGCAGAAGAAGTGATCATAAAAAACACACAGTGTGAACATTGCCTTAATGTTCCTGTAAATGATTGTACAGTGATCGTTGCTGAGAAAACATACATTGCATATGGACAGCACACGGATGTCACATGGATGACAGGTGAGAAAAATCACACACTCACATAGCACTCGCATGACTCACGGAGGACCGTACGGATGTCACTCGTTCTTCTCCCTGAATGTAAAATGGTCAGATGTTTCATATGCTCGGGCGTTTCCAGCCTGCGGCCGATAATGATGACTGCTCCAACTAGAAAATCTCTTTAAGGCCATGTTCACATGGGCAGTGTTTGGTCAGTATTTTATATCACAACTTGTGAGCCAATATCAGGAGTGGAACAATCAGAGGAAAAGTATAATAGAAACACGTCACCACTTCTGTATTTATCATCCACTCCTAATTCTGATTTTGGCTACAAATAATGATGTAAAGTACTGAACAGACGTATGGAAGATGCATAGATGACACTCATTATGAACTATTCCTTTAAGAGTTGCATGGAGCTTCATCATTTAGTTTCTGTGTTGTGGTGAGAACATAATTCACTGTATTGTGCTATAACAATATAATGCGCAGCAGGGGATGTGTACTGTGACACCACCATAAGTGGTAACTTCTACCATCTGTGGTCATTTACTGGTAACTCCAGGCCTCCGCCAGCTCAGCCGCTTAAATAGTCAATAGCAAAAACCACATAAAACGTCAATCCCCTAAAACACTATAGCATGTTATGCTGAGGCGAGTTTACAGTGCCCTGGAAAGTCATAAATCATTGCACAATAAAAAGTTTAGCAACCTTTATCATCATTTGTATCACTCAGTACAAGATACTTATCCATTCATTTATATCTAATAGCTAAAAATAAGAAAAAAAAAAAAATAGCCCTGACCTCATACATCACACCACAGGTTTGTTTTCTAGCACTTAATCCTATAATCCTGAATGTGTGGACACTGTAACACCGATCTGTCTTCGCTTACTACAATGTGCCAGCAGTGTCCACAGAGGATACAATTAGGAAAAACTCAGCTGAAAGATGTATTAGGAAAAAATAATGTTTCTATATAAGATTATCTCAGCACAGGAGATGTGGTATGATAAGACCATGTCCTGTACGGTCAGACACATCCATTACACAGTACATAGCAGGGACACATATATAAGATTATCTCAGCACAGGAGATGTGGTATGATCAGACCATGTCCTGTACGGTCAGACACATCCATTACACAGTACATAGCAGGGACACATATATAAGATTATCTCAGCACAGGAGATGTGGTATGAAGACCATATCCTATACGGTCAGACACATCCTTTATACAGTACATAGCAGGAACACATATACAAGATTATCTCAGCACAGGAGATGTGGTATGATCACACCATGCCCCTGTACAGTCAGACACATCCATTACACAGCACATAGCAGGGACACATATATACGATCTCAGCACATGATCATTTTTGTTAAACACATCTAATTATGAAAATTATTTTTATTCTGAGATCTATTGATTAAACTGAACTTTTTTGTGGTAAAACCATTTTAAGCACCATTAATCCCTTTATCATAGAAGGCTTGTCCCTTTATACAGTATTGATTTATTGCTAGGATGTGTGATCACGTTATGGTCAGTGTGGCGGGGGTCTGACCTCTTGGACTCTCACCAATGCTGAAAATGAAGGAGCGCCTTGGTTACCTGCAGCGCCTCTCCATTCATGTGTATAGGGGCAGCTGCACAGTCTGACGGTTACACATTGAGCTTAGAAATGAGTGGAATCAGCGCTGCCTCCCCTTCCTTCTCAGGAATCTGAGGGTCCGAGTGGTTAGACTCCCACCATCAATAAGTAATTTCATATCCAAGCAATATGTCATCATTTTATAAGATAAGAAAGCCTTATTATTCTACTCCTCCGCAAGGTCACTCTGGTTTGAGATATAGGATGCTGTTGGATGGGGGGGTCTCACATCAGAGCAGCGGCCCCTGTGACATAGAGGAAACAATGCGGTCACAATGGTTGTCTTGACCTAAGGAAATAGCGGCGGCATAAGGAAGAAGGGATTGAAGACCCGTCATACAACAAACATATTGTGCATCAGCTTCCTGCAGCTCATAGAGTGCGGAGAAAGAGGATACGTGAGAATGGAGAATATATGGGAGGATAGTAGATAATTACATGTAGGTAGATAGTCATTAAATAGATTGGATATAATATGGCTGAATAACAGATCGATCAATATGAGATGGTGGAAAGATGCAAAATAGAAAGGAGTTTGATGAATCTTAAGGTACCGTCACACGCGGCAATATTGTATGCAATTTCACTGGCAATTTGCTGGTTGCAGTGAAATCACATTGTTACATTTGTACACAGACACAAAATGGAGCAATGTGTCCATGATTTCACTCCAACCAGAGATCTGCGAACAATCTCTGCACAATTATCTGTGTGTGTGACGGTACCTTTAGATAGATATGCAGATGATCGATCTATCACGCTATCTATTTCTGTGTCTATCTAATATCCATCAAACTCCTTTCTATCTTGCATCTTTAAACTATTTCATCAACTGAGATAGATATTGTGATAGATACATAGTGTGATAAGGCAATCACAGATCGGGTTGGGGTTCACTCACTTGGCAGCAATATTCAGAAACAGCGAACAGTCTCTCCACTTGAGAAAAAGTTTGTGTTGGTTTATTGTCTCAGCATAAACTGCCCTCCAGTACATAAATAGGAGTCTTTCTGCAGCTCACAGAACATATTGCCCAGTATAGTCTGTCTTTACCTCACATACGGCCTGTAGTCAGTCCACACAGGCCTCCAGGACCTGAGCTCTCCATGCTCAGTCTCTGTCTGTCTTCCACATGTCAAACACAGACTCCTCCATTAAACATCCTGAGACACACCCACATCTCCAGCAAGTTGCAAGCTTAACTCTTGCTATGCTGTTCAGCAGATTTTGGCTTCCAGGCACTGGCAAGACATTCATAAAATCAGTGCAGCAGACTTCTGCCTGTGTGGTGTATACCATCTATGCAGACCATGGGTGGCCACCATACCACAATAGTTAAACAGATAAACATTATATCGATGATCCTTACTCCCTTGTATTTCTGCACACTGGCTTGACATTTTGAATTGAGGTCTCCTATGATTACATTGACGGTGATTATACTGTTTCCAATCAATGCAGCAGACTAGTGATGGGTGAACATGCTCTGCTCAATCTAGCATTGGGGTGCTTGGGCACTGCTCATTACTCGATTCAGCATCGGGTGCATGGGCACTGTTAGTTACTCTTAATTCAGCATTTGAGTAATTGGGCACTACTTTTTGCTCAATCCAGCATTGAGGTGCTTGGGCACTGCTCATTACTCGATCCAGCATCAGGGTACTCGGGCACCGTTAGTTATTCGATTCAGCATCGGGGTGCTCAGGCACTGCTTGTTACTCAAATCAGCATCAAGGCTGCACGCGCATTGCTTATTACATGATTCAGCATTTGGTCGCTCAGGCATTGCTCATTACTTGATTCAGCATCAGGGTGCTTGGGCACTGCTCATTACTCGATCCAGTATTGGGGTGCTCTGGCACTGCTTGTTACTCAAAGCAGCATCAAGGGTGCACGGGCACTGCTTGTTACATGATTCAGCATTTGCTTGCTCGGGCACTGCACATTACTCGATTCAGAATTTGGTTGCTCGGGCACTGCTCATTACTCTGTTCGGCATCAGGGGTGCTTGGGCACTGCTTGTTACTCAATCCGACATCAGGGTGCTTGGGCAATGCTCGTTGCTCAATTCAGCATCCAGGTGCTCCGGTACTGCTCTTTACTCGATCCTACATCACACCACTCGGGTATGCTCGTTACTCGATTCGGCATTGGGGTGCTCGGGCACTGATTGTTACTTGCTGAAGCATCGGGGTGCTCGAGTATGCTCATCACTTAGTTGAATATTGTGGGTGCTTGAGCACCATGCTCAAGTACCCACCAGTATGTAGTGCGGTAGCTATACAGCCAATCGACATGCAGTGATTGTCTGTCTGCCATACACTGCAATGCCACAGCCATGTTGGCCACTGGCATTACTCTGATTGGCCAGTCGCATTCCGTCATCACGTCTTATGTAATCCCAGGGGGCACAATGCTCTGCACACTTCAGTTTAGGGAGAGTTGATCCAGGGGGGAGAGCTTAGGTTAGAGCAAGTATTTAGGCAATATTTAATTGCTATTGTAGTAATTGTATAGTGCTGCTGCACCATTAAGAAAAAAGTCCTTTTCAGGGATACATTTAGTCCTTTCTATAGTAAGACAGGTATAGACAGATTTATAAACATATAGACATATGGACAGACAGACATATACCCACTGACATATAATAAAATTGCTCTCTGTGGAGCTAATTGGACTGCTTTTTATGATTTATTAAATACGGTAAATAAATAAATGAATAAAAGAAACAGCATGGGGTCCCCCTCATTTTGATAACCAGTCAAGGTAAAGCAGACAACTGGGGGCTGGTATTATGAGGTTGGGATGGTCCATAATTATTGGCCCTTCTCAGCCTAAATATACCAGCCTGCAGCTGAACCAGACGCAGTGCATCACATTAGACACGCCAACCCTGGCTCTTTACTCAGCTCTTCTCTGTTGCCCTGGTGCGGTGGTAATTGGGCTAATCGTTTATCAGGTTGATGTCAGCTGTATAATGTCTGATGGCATCAAGTCCAATTAATGTAGAGGTTTCTATCAGACACCCTCATTACTAACCCTAAAGTAAAAGAAAAAAAGCACACAATTATTTTAGTTTAAAAACACCCCCTGACTCTTGCCCTGATTGACCAATCTATTACAAAAAAAGAGAGCCATGAAGATCCAAAGTAGTCCAGCGACACCAAGTCATCCACAAAAGGGAGCCTGAAAGACATAAAAAGAGCTAAATAAAAACAAGACATAGTCCCTTGTTCACCAATTTGTTATTAAAGAGTAAACCTAGCAGCTCTGAAACATTCCATGCTGCGACGTGAGTGGAGATGTGCGATTCATGTGGAAATTCAACATAAAAGCCTGAACCAACACTGGTTGTGTGAACACCGCCTATGGGTGGAGGAGGCATTTTTTATTCTCTTTTTAATTTTGCCTTATATACAAGTCGTTATACAGGAAAGAATTATTTCTAACATTTTTGTCTTGCAAAATCCATTTTATCTTCAGTTTTGTATATGTTATTGTCAGTCTGTAAAAGTGATGTAATACCCTGACAACAGTGTTCCTATCAGTGACCTGGGAGTCACAGATCAATACGAGTATCTTCTCCATGCTGTTTCCATTTCAGTGATTTTTTTTCCTGCCCTCTTGGGGGTGTTTCTAGAAAAATGCTTGAGTTTCCCATTGAAATCCATTATACTCGGTACTCAAATCGACCTCCTCCGAGCACCCGACCTGCTGGATTTGAGTACCGAGCACTCCAGTATTTTAGTACTCACTCATTACTCCTGCCATCTCCATCCATTGTAGGTTTGTGAGCAGTGGCATAACGTGAAGCCCATGGGCCCCGATGTGAAAGCTCTAATGTGGCCCCCAATTATTGCAAATATTTAATAGCATTAGTCTTTTTATACAGTACAGACCAAAAGTTTGGACACACCTTCTCATTCAAAGATTTTTCTGAATTTTCATGACTATGAAGATTGTAGATTCACACTGAAGGCATCAAAACTATGAATTAACATGTGGAATTATATACTTAACAAAAAAGTGTGAAACAATTGGAAATATGTCTTATATTCTAGGTTCTTCAAAGTAGCCACCTTTTTGCTATGATTACTGCTTTGCACACTCTTGGCATTCTCTTGATGAGCTTCAAGAGGTAGTCACCGGAAATGGTCTTCCAACAGTCTTGAAGGAGTTCCCAGAGATGCTTAGCACTTGTTGGCCCTTTTGCCTTCACTCTGTTGGTCCACCTCACCCCAAACCCTCTCGATTGTGTTCAGGTCTGGTGACTGTGGAGGCCAGGTCATCTGGAGTAGCACCCCATCACCATCACACTTCCTCCTCCATGCTTCACGGTGGGAACCAGGCATGTACAGTCCATCCGTTCACCTAATCTGTGTCACACAAAGACACGGTGGTTGGAACCAAAGATCTCAAATTTGGACTCATCAGAGCAAAGCACAGATTTCCACTGGTCTAATGTCCATTCCTTGTGTTCTTTAGCCCAAACAAGTCTCTTCTGCTTGTTGCCTGTCCTTAGCAGTGGGTTCCTAGCAGCTATTTTTCCATGAAGGCCTGCTGCACAAAGTCTCCTCTTAACAGTTGTTGTAGAGATGTGTCTGCTGCTAGAACTCTGTGTGGCATTGACCTGGTCTCTAATCTGAGCTGCTGTTAACCTGCGATTTCTGAGGCTGGTGACTCGGATGAACTTATCCTCTGCAGCAGAGGTGACTCTTGATCTTCCTTTCCTTGGGCGGTCCTCATGGGAGCTTGTTTCTTTGTAGCGCTTGATGGTTTTTGCAACTGCGCTTGGGGACACTTTCAAAGTTTTCCCAATTTTTTGGACTGACTGACCTTCATTTCTTAAAGTAATGATGGCCACTCGTTTTTCTTTACTTAGCTGCTTTTTTCTTGCCATAATACAAATTCAAGCAGTCTATTCAGTAGGACTATCAGCTGTGTATCCACCAGACTTCCTCACAACACAACTGATGGTCCCAACCCCATTTATAAGGCAAGAAATCCCACTTATTAAACCTGACAGGGCACACCTGTGAAGTGAAGACCATTTCTGGTGACTACCTCTTGAAGCTCATCAAGAGAATGCCAAGAGTGTGCAAAGCAGTAATCATAGCAAAAAGGTGGCTACTTTGAAGAACCTAGAATATAAGACATATTTTCCGTTGTTTCACACTTTTTTGTTAAGTATATAATTCCACATGTGTTAATTCATAGTTTTGATGCCTTCAGTGTGAATCTACTATTTTCATAGTCATGAAAATACAGTAAACACTTTGAATGAGAAGGTGTGTCCAAACATTTGGTCTGTACTGTACATGCCAAAGGGACTTTCAGGGCCTCCTAGGCTACAGAGCCTGGTTGTGATTGCAACTCCTGCACCCATTGTAGTTATACCCCTGTTTGTGAGTCTTGTGTTTCCCTGTACATGACAGATAGTCTCCTTAAATCAGCTTATTATCACTTATTATCTGACATAACCTCCATTTTTCCGATTCTCTTTTCCATGGACCAGTGAAGGATGATGGGAGCTGTAGTTGCCTTCTTGTTATGTTGTATGACAATAGATAATTGTTTTCTTGCTTCACCGTGTGGCTGTCTCCTCTCTCATTACATGATCACTGTAATTAGTGGATGCATTAATGATTGCTCATATAATGTACCATGTAATAACAGTTACCATTTAGTGACAGATCGGTGATTTCCTCCATTACTGGGATTTCTGACATCTGCGTTCCACCCTCACTCCTGGGGAGGCAGCGGTGCATTAGCCGGGGAGGTGTGATGATCCCGGATCTCTTCTGGACCAGTTATTAGGAAGTGAGGGTCTTGTAATTAGGATCATTAAACACATAAGAGCTTGGTGAATTGGTGTCTTGGGTCCTTGGAGTCTTCTCCTGAGATTGCGGTGAATGTGTTAGATGTCTAATGCGCCCAGTAGTCTACCACAGGGATAAGCGTTGGAATGATGCTTTGCAAATGCCGTCAATTGCCCTTAACCCTTTTTCCAAGAGACAAACAATTCTTCTCCCATCAACATGGCCATATTAGAGCTTGTTTTTTGCAGAATGAGTTGTATTTTTTAGATCTTGTTTACTTTTCTGTTTCTTGTCCTGAGAAACTGGAAAAATGTATTACAGAATTAAAACCTCCTATCAAGTCCAGGAGGTATATTGACGATGTGTGTCCTACTAGGATTGTGTCACTTAAATGCCACTTTTAGAAACTGACAGCAGTGTTTAAGTGGTTAAACAGCAGCGATTGGAGCTCTGGTCACTGCTGTTAGTGGTAAATCCCTGCGGTTTATATTAGCTGCTATCTGTCCAGTGTAGACCAGGCTCAGCTGCTGATCCACTCCATGACTGATAAACATGTCTTGGATTGTAAAGGGATGAAAGGATAGTTCTACCCTAACGGCCATGGGTTAGTCTACAATGAATGCTTATAGTGTCCCAAGTAATTTATCTTGGGCAAAGATTAGGTTTGCTGCCTGGGTTCTGCACCAAAATACCCTCCCTTAGTGCTGAGCCTCCAGCAGCTGCACAGATCTTCCCTCCCAGGAGGACCCGGCAGGTTGTCATGGTCAACCCACTGATTTCAATAGGTATTGTGTAATACTTTAATCCTCCTGTGGTGGAGCTGCAGGAAAAATGAAACACTTGGCTACACGTCCACTGGCTTTGCCCCTGGTGGAGAGAGAGGGATTTCCTGATGATCAGTTCCAATGTGTGGTTGAGGACAATGTGATTTTCTGGATTTTATATTTTGATTTCTATCTCATTGTTAAAATTAACCTTCCCTTAACATTACAGACTGTTCATGTCTCTGTTAGTGGGCAAACTTACAAAATCAGCAAGGGATCAAATACTTATTTCCTTCACAGTAACAGACACCAATATAGCAGAGCCGAGTTTTACGCCACTGTTGCACTTGATCCACCTGCAGGTCCATGGAACGTTACAGAGCACATGTTATGTAGTGTGAGCGATGACCCGTACGACTCTGCTACATCCGGACTTTTTGGGTGGTTGCATCACTCTTTCCTCCCTGTTGTAAATAACATTACATGCGTTATGTAAATATTAGACTTTCCTTCTCTGCTCATCATCTTCTCAGTAAATACAACCGCCCTGTTTGAAATTTGTAAGTAAGGACATAAATTTTGTGTCCTCCAAAGCCAAATCTCTCAATTTCCTCCCGTGCAACGAGTCGACAGAATGTCCATTTTTATAGCAATTGGATCAGATTTGGATGTGCTGTTTTCTTCTGTAAACATTTTGTGCATAACCGTCCCATGTGTGATGTACAAGTGCGTGCGGAGGTCAGATAGTCCGGCCAAGACATCATTACAGGGTCGGAAAAACATGACTTCGTCAAGTAATAGCGCCACAACAGTCCACTGGTCATGTCGGGTATTGCAGCTCTGCTCCATTACAGTGAACGGGACTGAGCTGCAGTTCGCTACACAACCTGAGGACAAGGGTGGCGATGTGAGAAGAGGGTAGGGCAATTATAATGGGCAGAGCTGATGTTAGAAATGAGTCAGAAATGTGAAAACCTGACTATTCTCAAATATATGGAAGATTCCCAGTAAAGTATCAGTGAGAGAACAAGGAGAAGTGAGTATATCTAACAACTCCTGGATGTTGCAGAGCGAGAGAAAGGAATGTGGCAAACTGAAGGAAAGAAAAGAATTGAGGATCTGCAAAGTCTAGGCTGGGATCTGAGAGTCTAATATACAATATAATAAAAATAATATAAAATATAATATATATATAAATATATATATAAAGGGTCTGGTTTAGATTCCTTACTAGTTTAAGGGGTCTTGTTTGACATATATTCTAATTTAAAGGGTCTGGTTTGTGACCACATCCATTTGAAGTCCCTTTGGGGGGGTTTTACATGACAGAAAACACCCAAAATGACACCATTCCAAAAACTGCACCCCTCAAGCTACTCAAAACTACATTAAAAGAAGATTATTAACCCTTCAGGTGCTTCACGGGAAACTAAGAAAATTTTGGGAAAAAAAAAAATGGATTTTTTAATTTTTTTCTAACAAAAATGTTCTTGTATCCTCAATTTTTTCATTTTCACATGGGCAACAAGATAAAATGGATCCTAAAATTTTTTGGGGGGAAATTTTCCCCTGATATATCGATACCACATAGTGATCATAAACCACCTTTTGGGCGCACGACAGGGCTCTGAAGGGAAAGAGAGCAATTTGACTTTTGGAGCAAATTTTTTCCTTTCAAAAAGTGAAATGGCGCTCCTTCACTTCTGACCCTGCCGCGCGTCAAAACAGGGGTTTTTATGACCACATTTTGGGGTATCGGTGTACTCGGGAGAAATTGCCCAAAAAATTTTGGGATAATTTTATCCTGTTCCCCAATTTTGAAAATGAAAGAATTGAGGCTAAAAAATATTTTTGTAAAAAAAAAAGTATTTTTTCCCATATTCACAGATCAATTTGTAAAGCATGGGGGGTTTCCCAATATCTCACCACCCATCTAGATAAGTTCCCGGGGGGGTCTATTTTCCCCCAAAAATGGGTCATTTTGGGGGGGAGCTCCAAAGTTTGGGGCACACAGGGGTCACCAAACCGACATGGTTCCGCTAAAAATTTGAAGGGAAAAAATCACTCAAATTGTTAGCGGACACCATGCCCGTTTTTGGGGAGACCCCTCCTGTTTTGCCAAAACCCTTGGGGCTCCCCCAAAAAGTGCCCAATTTTGGAACTAGCCCCCCCCCCCGGGGAACAATCTAGATGCAAGTAAACCCTTTGAACCCCCAGGTGCTTCAAAAAATTTGATCCTACAAATTAAAAAAAAAAATTTTGGTGTGAAAAAAAAGTATTTTTAACCTTATTAGGATCATTTGGGGAAGCAGCTGGGGATTCAAAGTGCTCACTATGCATCTAGATGGGTTCCTTGGGGGTCTAGTTTCCAAAAGGGGGTCACTTGGGGGGAGCTCCAATGTTTAGGCACACGGGGGCTCTCCATACACAACCTGGTGTTTGCCAACAATTGGAATTTTAGCGGACACCAGGTCGCGAAAGGAGACCCCCTGTGTCCCTAAACATTTGAGCTCCCCCACAAGTGAACCCTTTTTTGGAAACAAAGACCCCCCGGGGAACAAAACTAGATGCAAAAGTTGCACTTTGAACCCCCAGGTGCTTCAAAAAATTGATCCGTAAAAATTTAAAAAAAAAAATTTTGGGTTTTGAAAAAAAAGAAAATTTTTAAACCTTATTATGGCTCAGTTTTGTGAAGCACCGGGGGAAATTCAAATTGCTCCCCAATGCATCTCGATGGGTTTCCCCTTGGGGGGTCTATTTTCCAAAAATGGGTCACTTGTGGGGGAGCTCCAATGTTTAGGCACACAGGGGCTCTCCATACCAACCGGGTGTTTGCCAAAAATTTGGGAATTGTTAGGGGACACCAGGTCCCGAAAGGAGAGCCCCTGTGTCCAAAACTTTTGAGATACCCCACAAGTGACCCCATTTTGGAAACAAACCCCCCCAGGGAACAAACTAATGCACATGAGCACTTTGAACCCCCATGTGCTTCAAAAAATTAAAGAGTATAAATGAATAAAGAAATTTTTTTGTAAAAAAAACATACTATCTAGTAGTTACAATTCGCAGCATAGGGGACCCAATACATTTGGGTCTCTCCATGCTGAGGTTTCCCCAGCCCCCTAGCTGCCAAGTTGTACCTGGTTTGGCAACCAAAAATACGGCAAAGCTCCATGTCTTTTTTATTTGTAGAATTTAAAAAAAAAAAAATGACATGGGGCTCTGCCATATTTTTGGTCCAGCCAGGTACAATTTGGCAGCTACGGACTCCCACCACCCCCCAGCCCCCTTGTCATACCTGGCTGAAACCAAAAATACAGCGAACCCCTTTTTTTTTTTTTAATTTTCTAGAATTTAATTCTAGAAAAAAAATTACGTGGGGCTCCGCCATATTTTTGGTCCACCAGGTTCAACTACAGCTGGGGAGGGAAAACCCCCGCATGGGGAACCCCAAAAGCGTTCGGGGCCCCCCTGGTGCGAATTGCAGCCCGCGGGCCACCCCAAAAATCGCTTTTCGTTGAAGCCCCAAATTTTCGGGCGCTGTACCCACGCTCTTCCGTTGCCCGGTGCCGTGGCTAACTGGATAAAAAAGGGGGTTAATGCCAGTTTTTTAAAATTGGCAGCTGGGACTAAGCCCGAGATTCATAATAAAGGGCCAATTTTAAAACCCGCCATTAGGAATCTCTAGTACGGTAAATAGTCAATAAACAAAACACAGAGAAAAATCTTTTTATTTGAAAAAAAAAAAAAGCACAATTCGGACTTTTCCCTTTTATTAAAAAAAAAATCCGACGGTCCACAACGAAGGTCCCACGACCCCGATCGCTCCGACGTAGCCATAATGAAGGGCCCACGAAAGTTCGAAATTTTCCCGACGTAGTCCCACCCAAAGAAGGTCCCCAAACAGCTCGAAACGCCTTTGCTTTCAGATCGCTACTCTGGGGCCCAATCCGCCAGCATGGTTATCGAGCTGCAGAAAGTGATATACACCCCGGGCCTGACCCACTATGTGCATCCCCTGCGCCGGGGCTGTCCCGAATTTCTTTCTGCAGCTCGATCCCCCGGATCCAGCTGCAGAAAGTGATCTGACCCGCTCCAGCACAGTGAAACACAAAAATGGTTAAAATGTGGATCCCTGGTTTTCCCGGGGCTGTCAGATCATTTCCCGCAGCTAGTCCTCAGGATCCAGCCCGTAGAAAGTGAACTGACAGATCCAGCACAGGGGGATCCACAGTGATCACAAATGGTCACGTGGATCACTGTGCTTTGGAGCTGTCAGACACTTCCTGCAGCTAATCCTCAGGGGTTCAGCTGTAGAAAGTGATCTGACAGATCCAGCACAGTGATCCACAGTGATTTACATAATGGTCACTGTGGACACTGTGCTGGAGCTGTAGGGTCACTTTTCCGCAGCTAGATCCTCAGGATCCAGCTGTAGAAAGGGACCCGGCAGCTCCACAAAAGAGCTGTCAGATCCAGAGGCGGTGAAGAAGAAGGGGGAGCGGGAAAAAAGTGGAGACAGAGCGGCCCCCCGAGGGGGGGAGTGGGGAGGCGATCG
Source organism: Allobates femoralis (assembly GCA_033576535.1). Lineage (NCBI taxonomy): Eukaryota > Metazoa > Chordata > Amphibia > Anura > Aromobatidae > Allobates > Allobates femoralis. The sequence goes on from JARQOC010000012.1 coordinate 40,018,295, forward strand.
CCGCCCGGTGATCGGGGGGGCAGGAAGGGGGAAGAGGGGGGGGACAGGAGAAGTAGGGGGCACTTAGGGGGAAGCGGGGGGAGGGAGGAGGAAGCGGGAGCAAGGGAGGAGGGGGCGGGCCCGGGAGGGAAAAGGAAGCGGGGGGGCAGGACAGAACAGGGGGCAGGAAAAGGAAGCGGGGGGGTAAGAAAGATGAAGAAGGGGGAGGAAAAAGAGGTGGGGGCAGGGGGACAGTTTGAGGATGACAGGGGAGAAGAAATTGGGGGGGAGGGGTAGCAGCGGGAGACAGGGGGAAAATTACAGGCCCCGGTTTATTTTTACTTTCACTTTTGAGTGCCAATTTTCCCCTTCCTGTAGCTGGGGGGGGGGGGGTGGGGGGAAATCGACCCCCCCGGGGTTTTACAACTCCCCATGTACCTGCAGGCCGAGTGACAGGTCAGTGACACCCTCACTCGACCTGCAGGAGCCCGGGTCATTCCATGGCCCAGGGGGGGGGGGCCAAGGGTCTGGAAGGGGTTAAAAGGGGTTTGGTTTGGGTTTTAAAACTTTTTGAATGGGTCATGTCTGACATAACCTCCATTTTTCCGATTCTCTTTTCCATGGACCAGTGAAGGATGATGGGAGCTGTAGTTGCCTTCTTGTTATGTTGTATGACAATAGATAATTGTTTTCTTGCTTCACCGTGTGGCTGTCTCCTCTCTCATTACATGATCACTGTAATTAGTGGATGCATTAATGATTGCTCATATAATGTACCATGTAATAACAGTTACCATTTAGTGACAGATCGGTGATTTCCTCCATTACTGGGTTTTCTGACATCTGCGTTCCACCCTCACTCCTGGGAGGCAGCGTGCATTAGCCGGGGAGGTGTGATGACCCCGGATCTCTTCTGGACCAGTTATTAGGAAGTGAGGGTCTTGTAATTAGGATCATTAAACACATAAGAGCTTGTGAATTGGTGTCTTGGGCCCTTTGGGAGTCTTCTCCTGAGATGCGGTGAATGTGTTAGATGTCTAATGCGCCCAGTAGTCTACCACAGGGATAAGCGTTGAATGATGCTTTGCAAATGCCGTCAATTGCCCTTAACCCTTTTTCCAAGAGACAAACAATTCTTCTCCCATCAACATGGCCATATTAGAGCTTGTTTTTTGCAGAATGAGTTGTATTTTTTAGATCTTGTTTACTTTTCTGTTTCTTGTCCTGAGAAACTGGAAAAATGTATTACAGAATTAAAACCTCCTATCAAGTCCAGAGGTATATTGACGATGTGTGTCCTACTAGGATTGTGTCACTTAAATGCCACTTTTAGAAACTGACAGCAGTGTTTAAGTGGTTAAACAGCAGCGATTGGAGCTCTGGTCACTGCTGTTAGTGGTAAATCCCTGCGGTTTATATTAGCTGCTATCTGTCCAGTGTAGACCAGGCTCAGCTGCTGATCCACTCCATGACTGATAAACATGTCTTGGATTGTAAAGGGATGAAAGGATAGTTCTAACCTAACGGCCATGGGTTAGTCTACAATGAATGCTTATAGTGTCCCAAGTAATTTATCTTGGGCAAAGATTAGGTTTGCTGCCTGGTTCTGCACCAAAATACCCTCCCTTAGTGCTGAGCCTCCAGCAGCTGCACAGATCTTCCCTCCCAGGAGGACCCGGCAGGTTGTCATGGTCAACCCACTGATTTCAATAGGTATTGTGTAATACTTTAATCCTCCTGTGGTGGAGCTGCAGGAAAAATGAAACACTTGGCTACACGTCCACTGGCTTTGCCCCTGGTGGGAGAGAAGGGATTTCCTGATGATCAGTTCCAATGTGTGGTTGAGGACAATGTGATTTTCTGGATTTATATTTTGATTTCTATCTCATTGTTAAAATTAACCTTCCCTTAACATTACAGACTGTTCATGTCTCTGTTAGTGGGCAAACTTACAAAATCAGCAAGGGATCAAATACTTATTTCCTTCACAGTAACAGACACCAATATAGCAGAGCCGAGTTTTACGCCACTGTTGCACTTGATCCACCTGCAGGTCCATGGAACGTTACAGAGCACATGTTATGTAGTGTGAGCGATGACCCGTACGACTCTGCTACATCCGGACTTTTTGGGTGGTTGCATCACTCTTTCCTCCCTGTTGTAAATAACATTACATGCGTTATGTAAATATTAGACTTCCTTCTCTGCTCATCATCTTCTCAGTAAATACAACCGCCCTGTTTGAAATTTGTAAGTAAGGACATAAATTTTGTGTCCTCCAAAGCCAAATCTCTCAATTTCCTCCCCTGCAACGAGTCGACAGAATGTCCATTTTTATAGCAATTGGATCAGATTTGGATGTGCTGTTTTCTTCTGTAAACATTTTGTGCATAACCGTCCCATGTGTGATGTACAAGTGCGTGCGGAGGTCAGATAGTCCGGCCAAGACATCATTACAGGGTCGGAAAAACATGACTTCGTCAAGTAATAGCGCCACAACAGTCCACTGGTCATGTCGGGTATTGCAGCTCTGCTCCATTACAGTGAACGGACTGAGCTGCAGTTCGCTACACAACCTGAGGACAAGGGTGGCGATGTGAGAAGAGGGTAGGCAATTATAATGGGCAGAGCTGATGTTAGAAATGAGTCAGAAATGTGAAAACCTGACTATTCTCAAATATATGGAAGATTCCCAGTAAAGTATCAGTGAGAGAACAAGGAGAAGTGAGTATATCTAACAACTCCTGGATGTTGCAGAGCGAGAGAAAGGAATGTGGCAAACTGAAGGAAAGAAAAGAATTGAGGATCTGCAAAGTCTAGGCTGGGATCTGAGAGTCTAATATACAATATAATAAAAATAATATAAAATATAATATATATATAAATATATATATAAAGGGTCTGGTTTAGATTCCTTACTAGTTTAAGGGTCTTGTTTGACATATATTCTAATTTAAAGGGTCTGGTTTGGGAGCCGTCTGGGGTACATCTACTTAAAGGGCTTTGGTTGGGTCTACACTTGTTGAATGGGTCATGTCTGGGATTTGTACCTCTCTCCTGAGTAGTGCCTGGACACTGTCTTTGTTTCAGAGTCTGTTCTTGCTTGAACTAGTATAAACCTCAATCCAGATCCTCTGAAGAGCAAAGCCCAAACCTTTGATCCTCATTTCTAATCCTTCCTTCCTTGTCTTCTTCCTCTCTGTCAGCACCACCCAAGACAGGGGGGTACAAATCCCAGACCAGAACCTTTAAAAGTTCTCATCTGTTGCTTGCATGGATTAGACTATCTAATCTTGGGGCTCTATAAAAGTCTTTATTAGGGTGATCTGTCCTTGGAATATTGGTCTGTGGAGTATATTTGTCTTGAAGGTCTATATTGATTTGGGGATTGGATTTTATACACTACTTGTGGTTTACAATTTGCCAAGTCATGGTCTACAAATTGTGAAGAGCTTACCGTATATAATTAATTTAAGGGTTAGTAAAAATCAAGTTATCTCCTATCCCCAGCGAGTCACTGTGGGTCACATCTACAGCTTCCACTCTTTTCCTAGTCTTTGGGACTGCTGAGTACAGCACATGTAACACCCCAGAGTCCGGTTTCCACAGTGGCATTGCCTCCCTCACAGGGGGTGATATCACGCCCTGGAAGCAAAAAGGGGGGTTCCCTATTCAGGTGACACAACATGCAACACTTTCCTGTCTCCAGACCAGAAGGGGGAGCTCTAGAACTCGACTTAAGGGGAGCTTCCCTATAAAAGTCCTGGCCTGGAGGTGGGGTTAGGCAGAACAGCCATGGAGTGAGTTTGAGGAGGAAGGAGAGGAGAGCCTGGGGAGCAGAGCTTTGTTGAGCTCACCCCAGAGGAACAGCGCCAGAAAACCGGACACCGGAGTCCGAGGCTGTTCGGGTACTAATGGCCCAACAGCAGAAATCCGGAGAGGCAGGGGATTCCAGGTCCCTTGGCCTACCTAACACCTGGAGCAGCCCCTGGATCAGGGCTTGCGCTGCCTGCTATACAGGTACAGACTGGAAGAGAGAGGGCCACAGCACAGCTTCATGCAGCAGCGGGGAATCACAAGTGAAGGCGCAGAAGTGAGGCCTCCAACTCATCTGGCTAGGTGGATCTCCTGATTGCTTCCAGGCTGCCCGGGTCCACTGTAACTTCTAAACCGGTGTCCTGGACTGTATCTGCAACGGACAAGTAAAGGAAACGTTCATTTCTGTTGCGGCCAGTTATTTCTGCGCCTCCATCCTGCACCCTACACCTTCCCAACATCCACTGCCCTGGGGATCCGCTCCGCCCGTGGGGAGCCACTACAACCCAGCTGCCCATCCATCATCCCCAGCGGTTCTGCAGCAGCGGTGGCTACCCATGGCCACAAACGACAGGTGGCGTCACGAATAACTCCCCTATAAATCCCCCCTTTTCCCTACTTAAGCCAATAACTGCCTTTTACAAGTAGAGTCTCGATCCCTGTGACTCCCCGGAACTGCTAGACAGCCCAGTTCCGAGTACCCTACGGCCCTGGGGTGCGACACACACACCGCTACTACCCGACGTTCAATAGGAAATTAATGAAGCGGTGGCCGAAACTTCACGTTATACAAGACTGGGTTGCAGAGTCCAGTTCTTAGGATGCCAGAGCATCACTTGGGATCCTGGTATTTGGACTGACCCCCTTGAGTTCAGCAGATAGGGGATAAATTGATTTTTTGGCTAATAACTTTCATTTTTTTCTATGTCTGAATCTGTTTCTTCTCAATACTTGGCTGATCTGCTGTAACACTTGCCCCTATATTGACTTGATGCTCCTGCATGTCTGACGCTCACTACCGTAGTGAGGCCCCTTCTAGGGCTTTTTTAGGATTCTGCACGGTAACTCATCCACTACCTCTACTGCAGCATCCGTTTTTGCAGATGTCCAGGATCCAGATGCCTTGAAAATCTTTAAGTTACTGAAAATAAACATTTCTAAAGTGTCTGGAAAATAAATCTTTTAGAAATTTTCCAGAAGTTGAGAATTCCTGTGCGATTTTCGAGGTATTGCAGAATATCTGTGATCAAAACCAGAACCGCAATCCAGTAACCTCCAGGATAGCAGAGCAGATAGTCAGCTCATCCCCTTCAGTCTCCGGCACCGCACACTTTGGTTTAGGTTTTCCCACCATGTTGCCCGCCTGTAGCGCTCATGGGCGTCGTGCACTGGCTCATGCCATCCCTCGGGCGTCATTAGCCGGCTGTGCTGCTCTTTGCACATAGTAGTCATCACTCATTGCTTTGCTTCACCCTCCAAATCAGATTAGACTATGAAAACTAATCCAGGAAACGTTTCATGTTGGCTCATGAATCAGATGACTGTAAATCTGCTGCGGACATGAATTACTGTGTTTTTTGGCAACCGCAAAGAGAAAAACTTAATCCCCAAAGAAAAAACCTTTCCCCCCTAAATTGAGTTTGTAAATAGGGCGTCAGGTTGTATATAACAAGTGAAGATGTAGCAGAGATGCAGTGGGGTAACTTGTAGCTCACGTTCCCCGATGCAAAAGCTCCAATGAGGCCCCCAGTTATTGCAAATATGTAATAGTAGTGGTCTTTTTTTAAAGGCCAAAGGGACTTTTGGGGCCCCTTAGGTTCTGGGGCCCAGTTGCGATTGCATCCCCTGCACTTGCTGTAGTTACGCCCCTGCAGAGATGGAACCTCCCTTCTAGCATCATATCGACTGATAACATATGGAGAAGATGCTGCCGCTGCAAAGGCCAGGGTACTGCTGCTATTCTCAGAGACTGGCCATGTAGTCTTCTATAAATGGCTCAGACATTATGGATTCCTGCTCTCCGGTCTCTGTGTAGCAGATTCTCAGAATCAGTAGCAGCCTGGAGAACCTTACACAGTAGTACTAAGCAGTGTAGATGTGAATTCAGTGCCAAATTAGGCACTGTGACAGCGTGAGGACATTATATAGCATTACTGAGCAGTATAACTGTGAATCCAGCTCTGGGATGACAATCATTTTCTGGAATCTTCCCTTATTACATCCACAGAGGCTTCCAAATTCCAAATTAATTCATGTTATGTGTATTGTGTCTTAAGGAGTAATGATGTTGCACTTTTTATGCACAAGTCACTTTAAATAATAAACCTTTGTGCAAATAAAGGATTTATACTCCTAAAAGGTGTGGTAGTACAGCTGTTGTAGTGGCTAGTCCCAGTGATTTTTGTTTGATATAATCAGTCCTATTGGTCCTTTACAGTGAATCCAGTTCTGGAGGTAAACTATGTATTTATTAGTAAGCTGCACCATGGAGGACATTATGCAGCAGCACTGAACAGTGTAACTGTGAATCCAGTTCTGGGGTGCTAGAAACTTTTTTTTTAAAGTAAGCAACAGCATGGAGCATATTACACAGTATTAAGCAGTGTAGCTGTGTGGTGAGATAAACATTTACTAGAAATCAGCAGAATGGTGGGCATTATACAGAAGTCCTGAGCAATGTTGCTATGAATCCAGCTCGGCGGTGATATAAACATTTACTAGAAAGCAGCAGCATGGAGGACATTACACAGCATTAATGAGTAGTGTAGCTGTGAATCCAGCTCTGGGGTAAGATAAATCCTTATTAATAAGCTGCAGCATCTAGGGCATTATACAGCAGTACTGAGCAGTGCAGCTGCGAATCCAGCTCTGGGGTGATATAAACATTTATTAGCTAGCAGCAGAATAAAGGACATTACACAGTACTACTACTGATCAGGGTAACTGTGAACTCAGCTCTGGGATAAGATAAACATTTACTAGAAATAAACATCATGAATGACACTATACAGCATTACTTAGCAGGGTAAAAAGGGCCGTTGCTTGAAGTTCATGGGCCCTGATCTGAAAGCTCCAAAGAGGCCCCTAATTATATCAAATCTTTATTAGCAATAGTCTTTTTCTATAGGCCAAAGGGACTTTTGGGGCCCCCCAGGCTCTAGAGCCCACATGCGATTGCAACTCCTGCACCTGTTGTATTCTCTTGAGAATATAGATTATGTAGTTTCATATATTCACTTGGTTGTCAGAAATCACAACGGCCATTTGGTAATTGATAAAGTATTATTCAACCCTAGAGGCAAAGACCCAATTAGTGTGTTGGAGGAAATGGTTAACTTGCTGTGATTGGCTGCCAGGAAGAAGTGAGAGACTAATGGGGAGATATCTGTGACAGTCCAACAATAGATGCTGCCCCCTACGTCTCCTCCAGACATGTAAGGCAGGTGCACAGCCGAGCGCTCGCTAAACACCGCCATCCTTCATTCTTTCACTCGTCATAGTGTGATCCCATTAAGGAATAGTGAAATGACTCAAAAACGGGAAAGCGTCCAAAACGCTGAGCGGGGAACGTCCCAGAATAGTCTGTTTATCTTGGTTCCCAAATCTGGTGTGTCACTCCTGATATCTGTGTAATAATTGGTGACATTTATATATAGCGGTGTTCTTCCTCGTTAAACCATGTCTTCATTGACGTTTTTGTTATTTTTGCTGCGTCTCTAAGTCTAAACGAGATCTAAACAGCTGACTGATGGCAAATCCTGCCGTACAAGGCGAGGGTCACACTGTACATAACAGACCGGGGACTGCCCGCCTCTCAACGTCAGGTCATTATTAGGCTCAAAAATATGTATGTGCCGCCTGTTAGTCATGGTCAAGCATAACAATTCTATAAGGTGACAGCTCAGAATAATGAACTGCCCTGTGTGCGGGAGGAATGATGCGATTTTAGGCCATTATATACTTGTAGGCCGCATTTTTCACCCGTTTTCCTCTCTATGGGATCTTGTTCTTTTTTTCCAGTTGTCTCTGAGCTAGTGAGTGGTGACAAATTGCTCTGATGTCTCCTATACACTTACACACAGACAAGAGGGATACCTGCTCACCTACCTCTATACTATAGAAGCATAGAGGTCAGTATACAGTAATATTGAGCAGTGTAACTGTGAATACAGCTCTGGTGTGCGATGATAACACTTACTAGAAGCAGTCTCGCATTTTCTTTCTTTCTCTTTTGTGCTCTCTCTTTTTGTGTGTCTCTCTCACTTCCTAACACTTTCTGGCTCTTTCACTCTCTTTCTTTTTCTCTCTCTATCTTTACCCCTATTTTTCTTTTTCTCTTTTTATCCCGCTTTCCTTCTTTCTCCCTATCTCTATCTTTCTTTCTCCTCTATTTCTTTCTCTCTCTTTCTTCCCACTCTCTCCCTTTATATTTTCTCTCTTTCTTTCTCTCTCTCCTCTTTCTTTTTCTCCCTCTTTTTCTTACTCTCACTTTCTCTCGATTTCTCTCTTGCTATCCATCTCTTCCTCCCTTTGTTTTCTCCCTCTTTCTTTCTCTCTCTTTTTCTATCTTTCTCTTCTTCTGACTTCTGTATAGACTTCAATAGGCAACTGTAATTTGATCCCTCAGTGGACTCTCCAGCTTTAATTCAGCACATAGGGCTCATTAGGGCCCATGGAACAACTCCTTTAAGTGGAGTGTGTCAGCTCCTGGATAGATCTACTACTGGACTCCTTAATCCCAGCTGGTGTCTGGATATTCTCATTTCTGACCCCTATATATATATATATATAAACATCAATATTTTTCACATTTTTTGCAAAACAATGTTCCCCCCGCACATTTCTCTGCATTTAGCCATCGTCCTGACAAGTATCTGACTCACTGGTAACAATCTCTTTGGAGCTGTTAGCCGGTTGGGCCTCCCTTTTTATCTGACTCACCAGACGCCCGTTCACGCTGGGGATCCCCAAAACCTATTGCATAACTTTCCTCAGACTGTGCACAGATAACGCTTATCTAACTAGGGAGGATGGTGGGCACATATCACATATTATACAAGGTTCCCCTCGGTGGAGCCACCAGAATGCCCAGTGTGTATTCTCAGACCAGGTCAGGTCACCGGTGCACAATCTGTACAGCGCCCACCAATTCTAGGATTTAATATTGAAGCCCCTTTCCTCCCAAAAAAGGGGATACTCTCCTGAAGAGGACATCTTTTCTTCCAGGTTGAATGGTACCAGTAGGAACGGACTTTGTTCCTGCACTCTGCAATAGGATTCGAGCACTAGTAGTGCACAAGTGCAGGTGGGCGCCCATTCCTTCACACGTGTCCCCCTACCACTGCTGAGCTTGGTAAAAGAAGGGGTACTGGGGCAGGCACTGCTATATTCAATGGAGTGTGACTGCTATTTAAGGGTCATGTAAAAAAAGAAAAGGGTCTTCCTTAAAGGGATTGTTTCACAACAGGATGTGCCATAAATGTCTTAATAGATGCCGGTGAAAAGTCCAGGATCCCCACCTATCCCCTAAATAAGGACTCCCTCCACTTTCATTGACAGAAGAGGTAGCAGCACATTCCTTGACTATCTCCATTCACTTCTATGGAGGAGTGCACATTCTCTGCCATTAAAGTGAATGGAAAGAGCTGACCGCCACGTGTGCAGCCACCTCTTTTATTACTGTTGTCAGGTCTGGCGCATGAGCAGCCATCTCTCCTATTACTGTGGTCAGGTCCAGAACATGTACAACCATCTCTCTTATTACTGTTGTCAGGTCTGGCGCTTTCGTAGCTGACTCCCCTATTACGGTCAGGTCCGGCGCATGATCACCTACCTCTCCTATTACGGTCGTCAGGTCGGCCGCATGAGCAGCCACTTCTTCTATTACTGTGGTCAGGTGCAGCGAATGTGTGGCACCCTGGGGTCCGGTTGCCACAATATAAGCTTGGAAGCAAGGCAAGGCATCCACCAGGTAACACGTACACAACACCTTCCTGACTCCAGGCCAGAAGGGGGAGCTCTAAAGCCTGGGTTCAGGGCAGGTCCCCTATAAATTCTGGTTTGGGGGCGGGGGTGGGGAGTTCAGTTCCTGGGACGACTGTGGAAGACACCCTAGAACAGGGGTCCCCAACTCCAGGCCTCGAGGGCCGCCAACAGTGCATGTTTTCAGGATCTCCTTACTATTGCACAGGGGTTGGAATCATTACCTGTGCATTTGATCACATTAACACCTGTGCAATACTAAGGAAATCCTGAAATCCTGCACTGTTGGCGGCCCTCGAGGCCTGGAGATGGGGACCTCTGCCCTAGAGACAGGAGCCGCGCTACCCCCGTCCTAATTGACCGACCAGCCTGTATGTGAGACCCACTGTGAGGGACTGGGCAAGTGGAGGCCTAGGTCCAGGGAGTGGAGCCAGTTCCGGTTCGCCCCAGTACCTAGTGCAGTACAGTCACCAGAGACCGACGTCGCCAGGAATTCTAACCCAGCAACCAAACCCGGAGGATGGGCGATTCTAAATTGCCTGTCAAACCTGAGGCTAGGAGACACATCCGCCCTACAGAGCTCAGGAGACTCAGAGAAGAAAAGGGTACCACCAGAGAGCTAGTGGCACCTGTCACACAGCCAGAGCAGACCAGAGGAGGCCTCAGCACAGCTACACGCAGCCAGGGCCCACAGACACTAGAGCAGTAGGTAGACCTCAGAACTTGCCTGGAGTGGGTCGCCCCAACTTGCTTCCAAGCCTGGATCCACCCTGATAACAACTGCGAACAGTACTGCACAGTATAAAGTAACAGAGAACCGTTCCCTCTGTGTCTGTTCTTCTACGCGCTAAATCCTGCTCACATAGACATAGAAACCACTCACATAGACTGCTCGTCCTGGGCCTTCAGAGCCGCACACTGACTCTTGCAAACCAGCAGTGGAAACTGCCTGAGGGGGTTGGGAGCCTTGTATTAACACTATCAATACCACAGTTCTGGGGAATATCCCTGCCCATGGAAAGCTTACCATCCCCGCTGCCTCATATCACCATCATCCCCAGAGGCCTGGACAGCAGCGGTGGCCCTTATCGTTTTGCAGCTACCTCTCGCGCAACAACGTCTTCTATTACTGTGGTCAGATAAGGCGCATACACAACCACCTCTCCTATTATGGTCGTCTTGTCTGGTACATGCACATCCACCTGTCCTATTATTCTGGTGAGGAACCAGGCCCCCCTCATTCTGGAGATGGATGCTGGTCTGCATCTACTACACGTTTATGGGAACATCTCTTAAAGGGGTCCTGTGACACCTCTTTTCTACAGCAGCAGATGAAGTGCTGATCACATCACCTCGGCAGGTATCCTGCGCATGTCATGTCAATCACTTTTCAAAGAAGCGCCATCAGTGCTTTTCATTTCCTGATGTAAAAAAAAAAAAAAGAATTGGGCGACCCCCTTTAAGTAAACAAATCTACCTATTTTAAGAGGTCATACATGTGCATCAGATGAAATTTGCATTAGACAACGGTTTCTGCCACCCTATTCACAAAGTGCGGAACATTTCTGCAGCGTTTTTTGGAAAGTAGAATGCTGTTGATCTCCTGCACACGCGCATGCATCATTGTTTTATTTTCCAACATGTAAATCCAGCATTGAATCCAGCGTGCCATCTCCCCATATTCCCAGTACAATCCAGTCCTGGAAAGGTTTCTATATATGTAAAGATAACAGTTGTGGGAGCGTTTCCCCCTCTCTGCTATCTGTATATCCCAATAGGACGACGGTCAGGACCTCACCTCCTTATACTTAAAGTACAGGAAATTCTCTCCATTGCACTTTTCCTGGTATTTCCTCTACTGGCGGGGGAACACTCATCTTCCTCTCTTTCGTTCAGGACCAGCCCTTAAACCGCCCCCCTCTGCTCCGCACACTTCTTCCAATAACTCAGGAATCTGCAGCTTTTTTTTTTTTTTCCTTCCTATTTAGGCTTTCACCGTTCTGTTCCGGTTTTGGGGTGTGGGGGCGTTTATAGGGGGCTGTTATATAAATTTGACATCTGAGCTCATCCGGATGTCCGCAGCTGAATCAGGGATTTATAATTTAGGGCTTTCCCAGATTTACGCAACTTACATTTAATCAGTTTTTCATAACAAAAAAAGTTCTGAAACTTTCTAATATAATTTGTGCCTTTATTTGTCATCTTTTTTTAAGATCTCTGCCCGCCCCGATCAATAATGATTAGAAAGGAGAAAACATTTAATGAACTATTTTCTATAATCAATAGTTTTATGTTTCAATGTTTTATGGATCTCTGCTTGCTGTGAATGAATGGAAACTTTATAGTGTTAGATGGGGAATATCTGCCTACGCCTGATACTTTTGCCAGGAGATGGTTTCCAGTTTGCAATAATCACCTGTAGTGTTATGTCTCTGAACTAACTTCCCCAGCCAGCAGATTTCTTCAACATAACGGTTAACCGAAAAAGTTTATTACAACATTGCAAAACTGAATATAAAGTGCCAAGCAAATGAGCGAGTGTCGACAGGCAGCTACCTATATAAGACGCTCTTCCCTTCGCCCGGCCTCTGCCCGCATCCTCCACCTTCTTGGCTGCTCTTTTCTACTGTCCTGCTCTGTACATGATGCAACCCTAGTAAGTTTTAAGTGCAGAACGACCGTGAATTTGACCACTGTGACCGCGGCAAAACGTTCAGGAAGTTATTATTACATTGTCCCAGAAATAGTGGTTTATTTAAGTGTTGGCATCCACAGCTGGCACAGAGGGCATCCCTGGGGAAATGGAAGAATCACAGGAATTCACAAGCTGTAATCACACTACGAGTCTCCAGCGATGCTGAAATGGCGCTATATCGCTAGGGCAGAGTATAAGGGTGGTTACATGGCGGCCATCCCAAGCCACCCCCGATGATACCCCATGAACCTGGATCCCAAACAATCCCAAGAATGGGCACCGAAATGCCCCACAGACCATTAACAGCTGTGCTGCACATGTGCCACATTGCAGAACCAATTTATTTGGATTGTGGGGGGCCTCAGAGGAGAGACCTCCAGCTCATCACCTAACATTACTTGTCCAATTGGGAATTACCCTTTAAGATGAGCAGGGGTCTGGATTCCTTTACTGGAGGAGCTAATTAATAAGAGTCTGTATGTAAGGGGTCTAGATGTTTGGAATTATTTGCGATGGGTTTTTGAGAATCGAATGCCATAAGGTTACGTTCACATGTTGCATCATTGCATGGCGGCCATCCCAAGCCGCGAACAATGATACCCACATTCCTGGATCCCCAACTTTCCCAAGAATAAGCAACAAAATACCCCAAAGACCATCAACAGAGTGGCACTGCACATGCGCCATATTCCAGAACCAATTTGGATTGTGGGGGGCTCGGAGGAGAGACCTCCAGCTCATCACCTAACATTACTTGCCCAATTGGGAATTACCCTTAGGGTACCTTTACACGCCGCAACCACGGTGAGGAATCTGCCCGGCAATCTGTTGCCCCGTCACCATCGCCGTGAAATTGCCTCACAATTGCGGTGTGTAATTGGGGAATTTGGAGGCGATAAAAAAGGTTGCGCCTGGTTCTGATTTCACAACACTGTACCAAAATCAGATGCAATCATGAAGGCAAAATCCCCGGCTTTTGGCGTGTGATGGGTGATAGTGATGGAATCTGCGTCACCTACTGATTTTCCAGAGGCGTGCCACAGCGTGCTGGAGACCGCGCCCTGTCAGCGATGATTGGTGGTGGCTACTGTCTTCCCATTGGCTGTCACTTGACACCGCACCATATTTAAGCGTGAATTGGTGCCAAACTCCAAAAGAAAATGGCGTCATGTATTAGGGTGCCTTCACATTTGCATTCCCCTCCGCAGCGTTCTGCGGAGGGGAACCACAATGTGACCGTAGCACCGCAAGCCCCTATCTTTATAATGGGAGTGCACGGTGCTGCGTATGACCGTGCACCCATTCACTGCCACATGTGATCTGTGCGCAGGTGGATGCCTGCGCACAAATTACCCAGTCTCATCCGCACCAGAAATGCAACATGTGAACAACGAATACGATAGGAAAGAATAGGAAGTGTTTCATATAAAATTATTTAAAAGAAAAAATGGAAAATGGAAAAAATCTCCTGTTGACGAATCCATGATTGTAGCGAGTATTACTGATATCTGTCCTCTGTAGTCCAGGATTCGTCAGCTGCTGTGATTGGCTGCAGGCTGGGAGTTGTAGTTCTACATCAGCTGCATAATGTTGGAAAATGTGTTTCTTACCACAGTTTATATTAGTGAAAACAAACTGAAGGCATGTTCTAATGTTTGGGGGATGCAGGTGCAGCGTGTAGGAGCCAGGATACACAGGATGTGTCACCAGGAGAGGCTCAATACATCGATCAGGTCTCTGCCGCTCTTTCCTGTTGACCAATAGGACGCCCTCTGCCATATGGTATCTGGATTATATGGGCGATACGGGAACTCAACCTAAAGCTACCGTGCTTACGTTTCATTATCTTGCCTGTAAAACACATTTGAATGTTTGCACATAAAAATATCAATTAAAGTCTAGTAGAGGGAAACCATCAGCCAGCAGGTGTTACTGGACCCTGATGTGTTAGTTTTAATCTCTGGATTGAGCAAGTAGCTACCTTCATAGGACTGTGCAAGCGCAGAATTTACCAATTTAGTAGAACAATTTTGGTCTGACTCATGCAGAGCGGGGGAGGGGGTGATTTTGAGAGTAAACCAGACTTTTAGCACTGTGCACTCATGGTACTAAATGGAGACACTTCAAAAATCCATATATACCAGCTATCATTTCTAATTTCTTGCTCTAAACTCTCTCTATTTATGCATTTCTTTTATTTATATTTCCTCCTACCCGTGTTTCCCCGAAAATAAGACACTTTCTTATATTAATTTTTGCTCACAAAGGTGCACCATGTGTTATTTTCAGGGGGTGTCGTATATTAGCCCAAAAAAAATTGACAGAAAAGCAGCCTCCCATGCCAGTACCTTATCCCACTGCAGCAGCCTCCCATGCCAGTACCTTATCCCACTGCAGCAGCCTCCCATTATCCCAGTACTGTATCCCACTGCAGCAGCCTCCCATGCCAGTACCTTATCCCACTGCAGCCTCCCATTATCCCAGTACTGTATCTCACTGCAGCAGCCTCCCATCCCAGTATCTTATCCCACTGCAGCAGCCTCCCATTATTCCAGAACTGTACGGTATCCCACTGCAGCAGCCTCCCATCCCAGTACCGTATCCCACTGCAGCCTCCTATGTGTGAACACACACACACACTCACTTTCTTACCGTACTTCTTTCTTTTCACTTTCTTTCCTCTGCGGTGCTGCTTTGGTGGTGCACAGCGCAGGAGCCCTGGGCCAATCACAGCGCAGGAACAATCAGAGGCTACTGACGTCAGCTGGCCCATGATTCCTGCGCGTGATTGGTGCAGGGATCATGGACGGAGATCGGCACAGAGCTCCAGAGCTGTGAATCATGGCTGCGCTCCTGGGCAGCTCCGTGAGCACTGCAGCGTGGCAAAAGAGTGATACAGAGTGGTGGGCACCGGACAGCGGGGATAGCAGGGAGCGAGACACAGATACATGCCCCGGTCTTGTGATCGGTGGTATGCTGAGGGGAGTGCCTTATATTAGGCGGTAGGGCGCCCCAAGCATGCCTTACTTTTGGGGGGCGCCCTATTTTCAGGGAAACAGGGTAGCCTCTGTTAACTTCAAATAAAGAGATTAATTTCATCTGTCAATCACATTGAGTAATCAAATTAGTTTGCTGCTGTCCCCTCCTCAGAAGATGAATATGCATGTCACATATTCACACCACATTACTGCACAGGACTTCAGAGTGTGTGTGCGATGTATTTTCCTCTCTGCGTTTGTAGCATTACAAGATGTCAAATACAACATTGAAACTGTCACAGCAGGGATTCCTGCTTAGGGCTCGGACACACTCATCAGTTTGACTGAGGAGACTCTGAAAGGGCTGGAGCAGTGACCCTGGACGGCTTCTCCCTGTCTGGACGGGGCTGTCAGCTGCTTGTGTTTTTGTGCAGCTCCAGACTCCCCGTCCTGAGAGGGAGAGGCTGTTCAGGGTCACTGCTCCAGCCCTTTCAGAGTCTCCTCAGTCAAATTCGGATGGAACTAGGAAAGTGTGTCCAAGCCCTTAGGCCGGTTTCACATTGCGGGTTTGATCCGATAAGAGGCTGTCCGTGTAAACCGGCTGCCCTGGACCGGATTTTGGCCCCATAGTATACCATGGGGTCTGATGGCAGCTCTCTGCCATCCGGTTTCTATCTGTACGGGACAATCCGTGAGAATTCAGAATTCTCCCAAGGACACAAACGCTGCTTGCAGCGTTTTTGTGTCTGAGAGGAGAATATCTACTCTAATTGGCAATCCGGGAACCGGACTCCTGCGGCTGCACGCCGCAGTTGTTTCAGGACCGCGGCTAGCTCCCTGCCAGCCGCGGTCCTGAATCATCAGCAGCGGCAGCTGCGTCCGGGTGCACACCGGACCGGACGGCATATTAGCCCTCCGGTTCTGTGTGCTGATCCGATCCGGGGTTGTCAGGTTCATCCTGATAGCCTCGGATCGGATCTGACCCGCAATGTGAAACCGGCCTTAGAGAAACAAATGTAGTCTAGATAAAGGCCCCGTTACACAGAACAACATTGGAATGATATTGGCAATGATCTCGTGGGCGCGAGGTCGTTTCAGACATCGTTTTGACATCGTTGGTAAGATGTCCCACGTCTAGATATCGAGGACGACTCACCAACAATGTTGTGAGCAGGTATCATCCGCACAACCCAGCGAACAATCCCTGCTCATTGGTGTCAATGGGCGAAGTCATAAACGACATCGTTATCGTGGTGTCAAACAGAACGATATACCAGGTTGGCTGATCGTTGATTGTGTGGTTTGAGAACAGGTTCTCAAACCTGCGATCAGCGATTCAACGATTTATTGTTACAACATTGCAAAGTCACACACAACGAGGTCGTAATGATGTCGCTGGAATGACTCCAAACCCGTGACGTATCAGCGATGTCGTTAACCTCAATGTCCTCATCAGAACAGAAGCTCCTATGGGAACTGAAACTACACTGCACTGTTAGCACAGGGAGGAGGGAGGAGACCGCTGCTGAGAGAGGGAGTGCATAATTACATGACCGTTTATACAGCAGTAAGACTATTCCTGTTTGCTTAATATAGAGGTCTAATCCAGGAGTTCCCTGCAGGGTCTGACAATGGTGATAACATGGAAACTACAAACGGTACAATAATGATTTTACATATTTATAAAAGGTCTGCTCAGGCCCTATTCAAGGGTAATATTAGTATCATACTGAAAAATGACCTCACAATGTCCCTTTAATTAGAACTGAGGATCCATTCACAGCAGCTTGTGGATGGATTTCATTTACTAAAATATTGCTTTTCGCAGAGATGATATTTATATAAAAAAAAGAAAAAGTGTACTGAATATTAAAGCGGATGGATTTTTACCAGGAACCCCTTTAACTCCTCAAAACAGGTAATGCCTCTAAATTTTCAAATCGGTGAACACCTGTACGTCCTCAGCAGACCCCTGCCGATCAGAAATCTATCTTCACCAGGTAACCCCTTTAAGTCCTTAATTTGTGCAACTCCTTTAAGTAATTGGAAAGATATCCATTACATCAGGTAACCCCTTTAACCTCCTCAAACCATACAACCCATTTAAAGGGAACCAACCAGACGGATTTAGGGCTATAAAGTGAAGCCGATGCCTTACAGACTCTGGGATACTGAATGCAATCTTATCCTTACTTGAATGATTCTATGTTTGATTGCAGAGAAAAGTGTCATAAAACTCCTGAAAAACAGGGCAGCAGATGACTGATGTGTGCAGCACTGCGTCACATTTGGGTTTTTTCTTCTTTTTTTTTTAATATTCCCCAGTGGGCATGCCTTTTGGCTGTAAGCCAAGCCTTCCCCCCTCCCTCTCATCTGAAAGTACTGAAACAAAGAGTTGAGAGGGATGGGGGTGGGTTTGTCTTACAGCTGAAAGGCATGCCCACTGGGGTATATAATAAAACAAACCCAAATATTGACGCAGTGTTGCACACATCAATCATTTGCTTCCCTGTTTTCCAGTTTTATACAATCAAACATGGAATCACTCAAGTAAATGTATGATTGGATTCAACATCCCTGTGCCTGCTTCACTTTACAGCTCTAAATCCTGCTAGTTTCTTCGCTTTAAGTCCTCGGTGGACATCCGCCGATCAGAAATATATCTTCACCAGGCAACCTCTTCAAGTCCTCAAACTGGGGAACACCAACACCTTGGTGGACCCCACCAATCGGAAAGTTATCTTCACCAGGCAAATCCTTAGAGCTGACGGGAACCCAGAAAACTGCAGACGAACGTTCTGCTTCTTACTTTGCAGATGTTTATCTGTTTTAGTTCTTAAAATCCATTTTATGATGATTTCTGAGCATGGAAGTATTAAGTGAGAATTTGACTTTTTTTCAGGGAAAACATTATGCATAATTCATGTTGCATCTCCATGTATCAGAACACAAATTCGTTACTCCGGTATCGTATCCGGCCTGATGAATAATTTAGACTTTTATAGGAAGCTACAAATTAAACGTGTTGCCCAATATTGCAATAAGGCTCTATTAATGGAGGCAGATATCCTGAAAGTTGATGTCTGAGCCTTTAATGAGCCCTGAACAGGAGTAGTGTTTTCTTTCCTTCTGGTAGAGAGCTGGTTTGCATATGGTGCATGACTCTCTGCATTCATTTCTAGGGGAGTGGAGAGGATTGCACCGCACTCCCCAGGGATTTTTTTTTTCTATTTGTCATTTATTTTAGCCATTATTGTCCCAGATGGAAGTATATTGTCTAATTGGCAATGCCATGCAAATCAGCTCCCTCTCAGAAGGAAAAAAGAACAGTAAGAGCAGGGTAACTGCTTCTAATATGGCCAGATTTGTTTTTCCTTCTAGGAGAAAGCCAATTTGTATTTCTTTTTCCATTAAGCATTGCCAATAAGACTTCATATCCTTAAAGCAAACCTCAACCATAGCAAGGAAAAGTGTCTATATTTGTTGCATGTAGACTCCCTAACTAGTGCCCTCCATGCCTCCTCTAGAGCGGTATTCTGCTCCTGTGGCATCCAGGATGGCAGCTGCAGTGGCCAAGTCTAAACCGCCCCTCCACAGAATAGGAAAGGCATGGTTCAGACTTACTACTGCATACTTCATAGCACTGGGGCGGCTTCTTGGATGCAGGAGGGCCCAACGTTAAGGGCACCCGGTAGGGTGACTACACATGATAAACTTATTTAACACCAGGGGGAGGATCACTTTTAGAAAGGCCAGCCCCTTCCAAAAGCATCTCATTCATCAATGCAGACCTAGTTTAAAAAGGATTTCTCAACTTCTTAATTTAAATTGCAAAATCTAATTTTGTTAACAATCCTTTCCATTCTCAATATTGGAGGTTTTTAATTCTAATTATTTACTGTTCACCGGATGCCACAGCAGTCTGAGATCACCCATTTCCTAGGCAAAGAGAGCATCACTTACAAACTTGTTGATTCACAGCTTGGTAGCACTGGATTGGTACCTCTGTGTTCCTCCAATGCTGCAGCAACAAAGCCACCGGCATGGCAAAGTGCACAGTTCAGTCATGTTGCCAGATGAAACTGTCAACTATCAGGAGTGCAGCGCTCACTCCTCCTTCAGGGAGCAGGGTGGCAGGGGAGCGGTGTGCTCCTGAATACCAAAAAAGGGGAAAACCCCTTTACAGGGATATTGTCAGTTACTAGAGCTAGTTGCATTGCAAGTAAATATCCAACCCTTGTAATGGATGCTGGTTCTCCTTAAAAACAGTATTATTGGCAATGCCGCATGGGAAAGCAGACAAATTAGCTCTGTCCTAGAAGAGGAAAAACCAGCTTTCTATTAGAGGTAGTTAACCTGCGAGTCTGTTTTTTCCTCCTTCTGGGAGAGAACTAATTTGCATGTCCTCCCCCATGGAGGATTACTAATAAGACTCCATACGCCATTACTTTCCTTAAAGGGGTTATATCATCTGGGACGTTAATAGTATTTCAAAATGATGTGCATTATATGTTCACTAGGTACGGGTGCCACATGATCTCTCTCGAGTTCAGAGCTAGTGATTTTGGGGCATCTCTGCATTCCTCACAGTATATGTCATGGCCTCATCTCGAGAAAGATTCGCTCGGACAATTCCGGTAGAACCATCATTTGAAATGTATGTTCTGAGATAAACCCTTAAAGAAGCAAAATCCATCTTTCAGGATCAGGACTGTCCAGACAATAAGATAATGAAGGAAAACATTGTCACCTTCTAAATTTCTTCTCCTCTATTTAACAGGATTGTGATGGAGATGAACAGCAGCAACATGATGGCCGCCGTGTCTGGCACCAAGGGAACATTTTTGAAGAATGGGCACGGATGAGCTTGAAACTTGCTTTTTACCCGAAAATGCTGAATGGATCTTCAACTACCAACCCATCTACATGTGGTTCATCTTCGTCCTGGGCTTCATAGAGAACTGTTTGTCATCTTGGTCTTTATCCTTCATAAGAGCCGCTGCACAGTCGCAGAGATCTACCTGGGCAATATGGCAGCTGCCGATCTGATTTTTGTCAGCGGCTTACCCTTCTGGGCTATATTTATCTCCAACAAGTTCTCCTGGCCCTTCGGGGGCTTCATGTGTGTGGCTGTCAACTCCTTGATTCAACTCAACTTTTACAGCAGCATCTACTTTCTGATGATGGTCAGTATTGACCGGTATCTGGCTCTGGTGAAGACCATGTCCATTGGTCGGATGAGGAGACCTTGGTGCGCTAAAATAAACTGCATCTTCATCTGGATTTTTGCAGTAGGAGTAAGCTTACCCAAGGTGGTGTTCCGAAAGGTGGTCTTCGTTCCTGCCTTCAATGCCACATCCTGTATTATCGTCCCACCTGCAGAAAGCTGGAACGTGGCTACCAACATCATCACCAATGTCGTTGGCTTCTTAATCCCTTTAATTATCATCGCCTTCTGCACTTTTCAGATCATCAACGTGCTGCGGAACAACGCCATGCAGCAATTCAAGGAAATTAACAATGAGAAGAAGGCTACATGGTTGGTGCTGACTGTGCTTTTGGTCTTCGTCATCTGTTGGCTCCCCTTTCATGTCTTCACCTTCATAGACACGTTGGATATGCTCAAGGTCTTTGAAAATTGTGTACGTCCGTGGCCATCGAAATTGGAAATCAGATTTCTTCCTACATTGCTTTCAGCAACAGTTGCATCAACCCCATGCTCTACGTCATGGTTGGCAATCATTTCCGCAAAAAGGCCAAAGAGGTCTACTGGCAAATGCTAACCAGGATAAAATCCCCAAAAAACGAGCACTTGCCCATGAACTACTCGGGGGTCACCGTACGAACCTCCATTTCTATGGGGCAACAAAACTTAATCAAGCATTGAAATGGTTGTCTCCATCTAGAGGGGGCTTAGTAACTTCCAATCTTGTCCCAGAATAAGCTGCCATTATTTATGTCTGTCTTGTCTTCTGCACTGACTCACTTTTCCCAGATGTTTCCGCTGGGGCTACCTTACAGGGTAGGACATGGGCATGCCCCAATTAAGGGAAAGTGGATTTTATTTATGTTTTTATTGGATTGTCTAGGACGCTCCATTACATGGTGAAATCTCTGCCAGCAGAATTGGTGCTTTGTACTTGGTGATATTTATTATGTTTTTTCTTAAAGCGTAAGGCAGGGGCGGACTGGCCCAGGTGGCAGAGGGGCAAGTGCCCCCTGGGCTGGTGGTATAGCCCTCATCTAGGGCCGCACCACCACAGAAATGGGTCGGCCGGCGGCGCTTTTTGGCTGGCGCTGTGAAAGTACAGCAGACACGGCGCCTTGCGGCCGGCGCTGTGATACAGGAACAGACACGGCGGGTGACACAGTGAGTGACCGGCGATAGCACCATGATAGCAGCATCCCAACTAAAAAAAAGTCTGATAGCACCCCCCTTCTCCCCCACCCCCGGTCCTCACCTGAAGGGCTGGCAGAACAAAACTGCCACCCGGAGTCAGAGTAGCCAGCCAGCCCCTGGGTAAGGGCACTTAATTAAATGGATGGTGGTTTGTGTCTAATGTGTTTAAAGACTGCTATTAAAAAAGTATTATTAAAAATATCTGCATTAATACTGCCAGGAGCGACCACTGCTCGTGTCATAATTTAGCAGAAGAAGCAGCCGCCAGGGGTTAAAAGAATGATCCAGCTCTCTAGTCTATGCACCAGGAGTTAAGAGACGTTGACGTTGCATCAATGGCCGCCTGCCCAGTGTTTCAGATCTTGAGCACCTGTCCTACTGAACCAGAATAGCATGTATTTATACTTGCTAGATGCGCAAGAGACGGCCATTATTCATTGATGTAGTCTCTCTCTACATGTAGACATGAAATACCAAATGATCCCTTTGAGATAAGGCTACATGGTGACTTTGGCCATGACATGAGTGCAAGGTCAATGAGGACTCAGTGGGTCTCATTGCAACCACTCGGGTACTGCGATAAGCAAGTCGGAAACAGTAAGACCAAGTCAGATATCACAAGGTTGGGCATCCCCTTGCTTAAGCTTGACAACAGAGAATTGGTAAACTTCCTCAAACTTTACTCTTTTTAAAAGTATCAGGGATTAAAAAGTGTTTAAGAAAAAAAAAATGCTCACAATGATTAAAAAAAAAAAAAAAAAAAAGTGAGGGGGGGTGAACTTCTTACCAATTCCTTGCTGATCTATTCCAATTATTCTACTGGGTCCATGCAGTTTTCGATACCAGTTGTGGTGCCTGGAAAACTCTTATAGGCAAAGCAAATGTATTGATACAGATTCTAGATCAACACAATCTGAATGTTTTCTTCAGGGTTGGCTGTATATGTAATAAAGGACTGTGAAGTGTGTGGGGGAATATAATGTTTGTCGTCTGCCACCCGCACATTCTGGGCACTTCACTTACTAATTCCTGATTTTGTTACCTCATTAGATAATAAACTTTGAGTTTTACAAAATTTCTTGCTTGAGATTACTATGATGTCCTATGGAGCGCCATGTGGAGACACGTGGGTCACTGGGTGTTCTCGTCCGCTGGCCCAGCCGCCTTTACAAGACCACATCCAAGGAGACGGGGAGGACCGGATGGCAGCCAGCACAGCATAATCAGATAAACCCCTCTGACCTCAACTCTAAACTTTCCAAAGTGCTTTTTTCGGGTTACAGGAGGGGAGGGGGGTACAGACATGATACACACCTTCCCTGAATGCAGCATACACGCTGCATTTAGTGGTGCTTTCACTTTGGAAAGCACCAGGGGGGTGGGGTAAGGTGACAGTTTCTCATTAATAACCACAGAATCACTGTGCTTGATTGGCCAGCAAACTCGCCTGACCTAAACTCCATAGAGAACCTATAAGGTATTATCAGGAGAAAGATGAGAGACAGCAGATCCAACAATGCAGACAAGCTGAAGGCGTTATCAAAACAACCTGGGCTTCCATAACACCGCAGCAGTGCCCCAGGCTGATCGCCTCCATGCCACGCCTTATCGATGCAGCAATTCATGTAAAGGTAGCCCCGACCAAGTATTGAGTGCGTTTACTGTACATACTTTTCATTAGGCCAACATTTATACGTTGAAAATAATTTTTTCAGTTGGTCTATTCCAATTTTCTGAGATAATGACTTTTGGATTTTCATTGGCTGTAAGCAATATTGAGGATTATGAACAGAAATAAACAAATGAAATAGATCACTGTATTATAATGTCTATATAGGATATGCGTTTGACTTTTTGTATTGAATTACTGAAATTGTTTTTTGATGATATTCTAATTTGAGATGCACTTGTATATCACCATCATCTCTAACCACTGAGATACTATCCTCAGGCACCCATCAGAGACACCCCTTGGATCTCCCCTGTGCCCACTCAAGACACCCTTTGGAACCCTCCGGAGCTCACTTGAGACAGCCCTGGGACCCTTCCAGTGACACGCAATACACCCCAGAAGCCCACCAACACCCACCCAAAAGACCCCTGGGTGCAATCCAAAGCATCCTGAGAAACAGTCATGATCCCTCCAGGGCATCACGTGACACCCCTGGGAGTCCTCAGGTGCCCATCCGAGACAAACTCGGGAGCCCTCCAGAGCACACTCGAGGCACACCCTCTGCTGCCTTCCCGAGACACCCTTGGGAGCACTCCGGCACCCACCGAGACTGCCCCCAGAGTTTCGGCAGCCAACATTTCACCCCAGGAGCCCTCAGATATCCACCTTTTGAACCCTGGCAGCCCGCTAACACATTCTTGAGACACCCTTGGGAGTCCTCCAGTGCCCACCCGAGACACCGTTGGGAGCCCTCCAGTGCCCACCTGATACCCCCGGGAGCACTCTGGCGCGAAACATTTGTGAAGACCACAAAAGACACCTG
Source organism: Allobates femoralis (assembly GCA_033576535.1). Taxonomy (NCBI): domain Eukaryota; kingdom Metazoa; phylum Chordata; class Amphibia; order Anura; family Aromobatidae; genus Allobates; species Allobates femoralis. Next base: position 40,042,640 of record JARQOC010000012.1, read on the forward strand.
CAGGGATCATTGGGCGCATCCTGAGATGCCCACAGGAGCGTTCTGTCGCCCACCTGAGATGCCCACAGCAGCCCTCTGGAGCATCCTGAGACACTCCCAGGAGCTGCACGGCATCCAACCTAGACACCTTTCGGTAGCCCACCTGTGACACCCCTGAGATCCCTCCAGCGCCAACACGACAACCCCCTATGGCATCCATGATGCACCCCCCCTCTCCCACGAACACTTCGGCACTCATATGAGACAACCCGGGAAGGCCCTCTCATACTTGCTCAAGACACACCCAGGAGCTCTCCGGAACATCCTAGGAGTCCTCTGGTGCCCCCCCCAAGACACCCCCGCCAGCCCTATGGAGCATCCCATGACATTCCTAGGAGCCCACTGGCAGCCACCCGAGACACCACTACGATCCCTCCAGAGTCTTCGCTAGACACAACTGGTGCCCAACCGAAACACCCTTGGGAGCGCTCGTTATCCACCCGAGACATCCCCTGGAAGCCCGCCGGGGTCCAACCGAAAAAAACCCTCCAGCACCCAGCTGAGACAACCCATGGAAACTCTTCGGGGGCCCACCAGAGAAAATCCCTAGGGGTCCACCAGCGCACACTTGAGACACCCCTGGAAGCCCTCTGGTGCCTGCCCGAGACACCCACAAATCCACCAGTGCTCATACGAGACAGTCCCGGAAGCCCTCATGTTTGCTCTAGACACACCCAGGAGCTCTCTGGAACATCCTAAGACAATGGAAGCCCTCCGGAGCCCAGTTGAGACCCTCCCCAGAGCTCTCTGGCACTAAACCTTCACAATCGGGAACCCGTCAGCAGCCTCCCGAGTGAAAATGGAGAGGGCATCAAGGACTTTTGGAGATGCGGGGCATGCAGAGTTAATTGATGAGAACCTGGCGTGGAGAATATGGCGGCGTGCAGGGGGATGGTGGCGCTGTAATAGGTCCAGGGGAATGATCAGGGAATTCAGGATAGCTGGTGCAGCTGATGGGCTGGCCGACGAGAGGGCAAGTCTCAGGTGCAGGAGCAAACCCGAACAGAGCAGGGGACTAAAGTATTTAAAGGCAGGCCACGGGAAAAGGGGGACTACAGTAGTGACATAACCTCACATTGTACTCTTAGGCTCTAGCTGGAAAAGCAGGGTAAACGGTTACAAACTGCTACCCGTACTCACAAGTTGTATCTGGAAAAAATTAATTACATACAACAAATACAAACCTACAGTAGACATGGGGCTGAGCAGAGTCCTGTGTCTGCCTCTACAGACTCTAAACCTTCAACTGTCCAGCTTGGCTCCGGTTGCTAGGTGTATATTAACTTTTTTTTGCCTAGTGTCAGCCTCCTAATGTCAGCAGCATACACCCATACTCCTGTGTCCCCAATGAGGCGTCAGTACTGCACCTTTTTCTCTTGACATGGTGATATACTGTGGAGCCAGGATCCCTTCCCTTTAAGCCAGAAGGGGGCTGGTTTAGCTATTTATATGAACTGTCAGCAGCTCGCCCACTACAGCTCTGCTCACACTAGAAGTTCTCATTTCTGACACTAAAGGCCGGCCACCGATGCTGGATTAAGGGACTTTTCTGTCGTCTCAGCAGCAATAATTGACTACCCCGCCTACGGCGCACACTCACCATAACACAAATGTTTTATTAACACTATAAACAGATTACAAATGTACAGACTAAATGTAACACGAGACTTTCTACCTCCGCGATCCGGTGTCGGGAGGACTTGGGAGAACTACTTAGGACATGGAACAGAATTATTATTCACTTTCAACCAAGTGCAAAGCTGAGGGGGAAAAAAAAAAAAGAAGTAAAAGTGCGCAGTATAACGCTTCTGGAAAGCCGCTGCCAAAATAGAGATCATCTGTCGGAACTGATCGATGGTAGGGAGAGGTGGGGAGCTGAAGCTGAGGAGCCATGATGGCTGAGCTGCATTTGACACAGCACAACCAATGTCCTGTGCACCCGGGAAGGGTCCACATGTGGTCGGGGTTTCACCCATTCCTGAGCTGTTTGATAATATGAGTCACAGTATTCACCGGGCTCCTGGTGCGCAGTCCAAGTCCGTACTGCCCCCACCAGCGCCCGGGTCTATCCTTCTTCTAGTCTCCATTTCTGTGACTCTTCCTCCCGGACGTCAGGTCTGATTTGATTCCTCATTCCGCCTAGCACATTGGACGTGGCTTCTGTGGCCACGATTAGTGGTTTCACGACAGCGGGCGGTATTTGACGGAGGACTCCGCCGACTGCGCCGGTGACTCCTCTGTTCTCGTGTTCACGAGCTGCTGTCTCTAGATGGTCTGAGCGGTGTCTGTGATTCCCTGGAAAAGAGGCATAGAGGCAAGACTTTAATTCTACAAGGCAGCCAGTACATAATAAACATGGCGGTCCGGCACCACACACTTCCACATTGGGAGGTAAGAAGTGCAGATGGTGTTGTGTCTGCATATTCTTCCTGGGATGCTTACACGGTCAGCTGTGATGACCGCCATCAGCACCACTTTTCTCCCAATCAGATAGGAGCGGAGCTGTACAACCCCTTTAATAGTAAGGTGTAAGATCAAGAAAATCCCCATTAGATTAGGTATCTGCTTTAAAGGGGCAGTCTGGAATTAGAAAAAAAAGCAAAAGTAGGAATAAAAGAAAAACTAATCCTCAGCAATCCCTTTAAAGAATTGTTCCCAATTTAGGAATTCGTGGAATGTGGATGCGCTATGAATGTCAGGCAGAGTATGCATGCCCACTTACACACTGGTCTTTCTCCTATGCTCCCACAATCAGTGTCCGGCCAACACTCCAGACCATGGATTTTCTATTATTATGTATTAATTCTTGAGTTTCCAGATCTCTTCTTGCAGTCACTAAATGGATCCAGTCATAGATGACATTTAGAGGATGGAACTCTGTGCCGGACACAATGGGCACAACCACTGGCGGAACGATCGCGGTCACAAAGATCGCGGCTGTGACTGGGCCGGACATATAAGGGGCCCGCCGCGCCAGCTGCCCCCTGTGGCCGCCGATCACAGTGTCACTTGACAAGCGCGTCTGCCCTCTGGTTATCCCCTCGCCCCCGCTCCTCACCCTCCCAGTGGCATCACCGTTTCTTTTGCCCCACAGACTGAGCCGAAAGACGGCAGAGAAAGGTGGCTCGTGTGCAGCGGTGATGTCACAACCTGGAGCCCGGGGAGGAGGATGGCTGCCTGACACCGAGCCAGAACCGCTAGGCAAGAACTGGACAGGTGCCATAGAGGCAGGTTGGCATTGGTCAGTATCAGTAAGCTCTGTCAGCAGCTGTTTGCCCACTTGCAAGATCTACTCGTTTTCCGGCCGGCTGGCACTTCTGTTTGCGAGCAGGGCCGGCTGCATCACTACCAGCAGACAGTGCAGTGAGAATGGCCGGTCTGCAAACTGTGACTTTGTGCAGCACACCCTGCTTTATCACATACCCGCCGGAGCTGAATGGAGCAAGCCCAGCAGAGGTGAGCAATGAGTGTTAATTCTATGAATAGAAATAGCCCTAATATGCATTATGCATGGCTGGGACCTGTGTGTGCCTTTTTGTGTGTGTGTGGTGTGTGTGTGTGTCTGGCTAGGTGCCTGTGTGTATGTGTGAGCGTGCATGGCTGAGCGCACATGGCTGCATGTGTGCGTGTTCGCGCATTGCTGGGTGTGTGCATGGTGTGTGTGTGTGTGTGTGTATGTGCATGGCTGGGTGCATGCATGCATGGTGTGCGCATGGCTGGGTGCATGCATGCATTTGTGCGCATGGCTGGGTGCATGCATGCATTTGTGCGCATGGCTGGGTGCATGTGCGTGTGTGGCTCTGTGTGTGTGCCTGTGTGCCCACATGTCTGAGTGGTGCATGTGTGCGCATGCATGGCTGGGTGCAGTGCATGTGTAAGCACATGGCTATGGTGCGTGCATGTGTGTAAGCACACATGGCTGTGTGTATGCGTGCATGTGCACACATGGCTGGGTGCGTGCATTTGTGTGTGTCTGTGCATGCAGTGGCGGAACAATTGTGGTTGCAGAGGTCACGGCTGTGAAGAGGCCCGGACATATCAGGGGCCCGTGCCGCCAGTCGCCCCCTGCGGCCAATGATTGCAGCGCCGGGCTCCATACTATATGGAGGTCTATGGGGGTGCATAATACTATATGGAGGATTATGGGCTGCATTATAATAATTGGAGGACTATGGGGGCTGGGATGCATTATAATACACAAGGACTATGGGAGTATATTGCAATGTATGGAGGAATATGGGGATGCATTATAATAATTGTAGGACTATGGTGGCGGGAGGAGGAGTCCCATACAAACTAGGACCGGGACATGTATACCAGGATGATGGCTATATTTCAGGAGGAGCACCATATATAGCAGGATAAGGGACATTAATACATAAGAAGGGGAAGAGAGGTCAATTCGTAAGTCTTTATAGGATTAAGAACGTTACATGGGGCCCATACACCTGACCAACGCGTGGGGGGGGGGCCCAGTCTAAATTTCGCATTCGGGCCCATCAGACTCTAGTTACACCACTGGGCACACGGGTACGGCTGGACACAACAGAGGTCCATGAGCCGCGCACCCATGTGACCATCACACCCTCTGGTCCGATCACTGACTAGAAACAGATCTTATAGATGGTAAAGAACTTGCACACAATGTACATAAACCCATTCCGCAGTGTAGAGTGCCGCGTCACCTCTTTCACCACGGTGTACGCTTTGGCGACGCCTTCTCTCAGGTCCACAGGTTGGTGCATGAGGCGATGGTGAGAAAACCTCTTTGCTCTTCTCAATTCCACAGGACTGGGTCCCGGTGACACCATGTCGTAGGCGGTCTCTGCGGCAGGCCTGAGCACAAGGAGACAAGGTCAGACACAGAAAGGTCATATGAACTTTTAGGATCATTTCAAGAACTGACGGAGGTAGTGCTGGATTGTGTGGAGCAAGCGGGACCCCCACATCATTGAAAGAGGAGGGATACCTGTATGGTCTGCACCACTCTGTTGGTCAGTTCCAGGGCAGCCATGGCAGTGGAAGTGCCGAAAGACGCAGCCCCTCGCTGAAAGCCTCGAACAATGCGGCCATCTTTATAATACTGCTCTATGGGCAGCCACACCAAATCTTTAAGACCCTGAACTGAAAAAGAAAGAGCGTGAGGAGGTCCGACAGAGAGACCACCACAAGTTATAACTAACAGGATTGTGCAAGGTCTTTAATTAAAAAGTGCAAGGTCATCATAATTCCCTCCACACGGCTCTGGTGTCAGGGGTCTACAGGCGGCTAGACATGGTGGATAAATGTCGCCGAACCCACTGGTGTCTGGAGGACCAGCCGACACGTTTGGAGGTTTCGAGCTCGAGAGCGGTAGAAGTCAGGGAAAGAAAGGCAGCAAATGGGGGATGTAACAAATATAAACCCCCACCTGGGCTGCAAAGCTGCCAAAGGGGAAGCTGGTAATCAGCTGCACATCAAGAAAACATCAGACTCCTCCTGAACTGAGCACATCATTTTAGGAGTAAAGTTTGAGTTTTATTAAATGATACCGTAACTATAAATATCCCCTGCCCCAATCTTTGCCCTAGACCACCAGTCTCAGATGCGGTGTCACTATGAGATCTGCATCCATGGTGGTCTAGAGTGGAGATGTGTGCCTGTATCCCTGGCGGTCTAGAGCAACGATAGGTGGGTGTGAATATCAGAGTCTCCACACACACAATTATTCTAGAGCACAAGGTCTGAGATCCTAATGGTCTAGAACAAGGGTCAGTGTGTGTCTCAGTGTATGTATCCCTGGTGGTCCATAGCAAAGGGGTGTGTGTATCCCTAATGCTCTAGAACAAGGGTCAGTGTGTGTCTCAGTGTATGTATCCCTGGTGGTCCATAGCAAAGGGTGTGTGTATCCCTAATGCTCTAGAACAAGGGTCAGTGTGTGTCTCAGTGTATGTATCCCTGGTGGTCCATAGCAAGGGAGGTGGGTATCCCTAATGGTCTAGACTCTAGAACAAGGGTCAGTGTGTGTCTCAGTGTATGTATCCCTGGTGGTCCATAGCAAAGGGGTGTGTGTATCCCTAATGCTCTAGAACAAGGGTCATGTGTCTCAGTGTATGTATCCCTGATGGTCCATAGCAAAGGGGTGTGTGTATCCCTAATGGTCTAGAGCGAGAAGGGGTGTGTCACTTAATGTGTGCATCAATGTCAATGTCAAGTCCTTGTACTCTAGAAATAATGTTTGTGGGGTCAATGTTTACATACCTGGTGGTCTGGAGTGAGAGTGGACTTATGTGTTTCAAACTCAAGATTCATGGTTAACTAGGGCTGATACTGATGTACATCTCCTATCTGTGGTCTAGACCACCAGGGTAACTGAATACAGCACCCAATCTTTGCCTTGTACCCCTTATTTTTGGGCTGGGGGAGGATACCGCTCCTCATCTAACCTCACATAAAACCTGAACACACTCGATGATGATGGAAGCTATGTCTGAATGTATGTAGTTACCCAGCTGCACTAGAGAATGCATCGGCCCCACTCCTCCCAGAATGCCTGGCAGCTGGTTCTTCTTGATGTCCGTCAGCCACTCATTAATGGCATAAGAGAACAGTTTGTCCACGCCTAATAAGCTGGAGGAGAGATATACGGGGTTAGTTTAATGCTCACCCAGGAGGAACACAGGGTCACTGAACACTTCCTAAATACAAGATGTACAGAAGAGCGCACTGAAGACGTCAGGACGGGCCCTGGAAACTGGAGGTTTAACCAAAAACCAAGACCAAGTACAGGCAGGAGACCTGCAGCTGGTCAGGATATCATGGAATCAGCCTCAGGCCGGGCTTCCAATTGTAAGAGTGATGCGAGAGACTTGCGCGTCTTGCATCACATCACTTGGCACGGCTGCCGGCTCTCCAGACAGGAGATGTCAGCTGCATGTGTTTCTATGCGGCACCATGCTCCTGTCCGAAGAGCGGGCAGCCATGCTGAGTGATGTGATGCGAGACGTGCGGGAGTTTCTAACAAGTGGAAGCCTGGCCTTTAAAAAGAGCCCATCACTTCTGCTGACATCAGCCTTAGTTAAAGGCAACTGACTGGGTCAATATCTGTATTTCTAGGGTCTGGGGCACAGATAGGGGGTAAAAGAGGTAATCCAACATTAGGAAACAGTTCCCTCCTTTTAGAAAAAGCTCATGGGCTGAATTAAAAAAAAATGAGACGGAGGCCTAGTTTCTATTTGAAGACTGACTTACACGTCCCCATGTCAATCACACTCACTTATCAACTCATTCTTATATATCCAGGAGGAACAAACAGAGTAGCCATGCAAAGCAGTGTCAGAATTTTCTAGAACACATAAATGTGAACAATCCCATTGCCCCTTATAGACAGACGATGATGACTTACCCGTGTCGGTAGCAGAGTCTCTTCAGCTTTAGCTCAGAGTTGTTTAGCTGGGCCAGTCCTATTAATATTCCAGTTAATGTACCCTAAAAAAAGAAAAAAAAAAAACACAACCCAATGGTATTAATTTCCACAACCTAATCACCAGATCAATCAGGCTCTGTCCATATTTCAGACATGGCTATGACAGATCAGGTCTAGATCCTACGTGTAGACATCCTCAATAAAGGGGTTGATCTCGGCTGATCTGTTAAACTTAAAGAGTGCACCGGAGCCCGGGATGAGCAGGAGGTGAAAAGGCCGAGGAGCGGCGTGCTCCTGAAGAGAAGACAAAGCCTGTCATGGACTGTTATGGAGGTAGGGCCACATCTTTTTTTTTAAACCAGTTATTTTTATTTAGGTTTCATCAGGAAATACAGCTTAAAAACAATAGTACAAGATCAGTATACCCTTCACATATCTTATATATTCCAATCCCCAGCCCCCCCCCCTCCCCAATACTCCCCCAGCAACCAGCAGGTATGTGTATCATGATAATTATATCACCGCCATCCAGGCGGACAATATCTTCTCAAATGTTCTCTCTTTATTCCTCAGTCTATAGATGTTTTCCTCCAGGCGCATTACCTTTTGTGTCTGTGCAATGAAATCCCTGGTAGAGGGGGGTTCTGAGTCTATCCACTTACTTGCAATTAGTTGGCGTGCCACATATAACAGCCGTCCTATCGCTACTTTACAGTTATCCGAGACATTACGCCCTTCCACGTCTCCCAATATACATAGCACTGGATTTCTATCAATCACACAGTCATACCCACCCTTATTTTATTAATAACCGTGAGCCAATGGGCCACCAACCTAGGACACGACCATAGCATATCAAGCAACCCGGCTTGGTCTGCTCCACATCTAGGGCAAGTAGAGTCTCCTCTTAATCCTGCTTTAAATAGCACTAGCGGGGTTTTATACGTTCTATGTAGTAAGTATAGCTGTGATAGATGAGCTTGTTCGCTTAGAGACAGCTTCGGTACAAATTCTAGTACAGTAGCCCATTGTCCTATCGTACTGTCCCCTAGATCACTCACCCATCTATTCTTTGCCGTATATCGATCTTTTCCCAAACATGCATGCAGTAGGTCGTTGTATATGCCCGATATGACTCCCCTTGTCCCTCCCCTTATGCACATAAAGTCCAGTACAATGTCTTTCTGGACCAATATCGTCACTCGTCCAGTCTGTGCAAACCAAGCATGCCGAAGCACTGTGTATTGAAATTCCCACACCAAAGGAATATTGAATTCTTCTCTCAAAGCGGTAAAGGATTTTAGTTCAGTCCCATTCATTAACTGACATACATATCTCACACCTTTCACCTTCCAAGTGTTCATTTGTCTTAGTTTTTGGAGTTCTGGTAAGTGCTCATTATCCCATACTGGGAAGTATACTGTCAACTCGTCCAGTCCTCCAATCCTCTTTATGGTGTCCCATACCATTTGTATCAGACCTATCATAGGGTATAGTGTTCCCATTCGCTTAAAGGTACCATCCTCCAGTCCCTGAATGAGTGGCCGTCTCCCCGTCACATGTGTCAGAACCCGCCTCACTGACCCTTTACAATTACGGTAGGTTCCCTCCATTCCTTGAAATATTGGCCCTACACTGCCAAGAAGTATACCCAAGGACTTGGCGCGGCAAGACCTCACTCTTCTTTCCCTCGCTGCAACGTTTCCAGTGTGATCCTCGCCTGCCTCTTGCCCCCTTGACTTGAGAAAGACGCACACTGCGTTGAAATGCATCGTGGTTAATGGACCCGGTGTTGCACACATTTTCATTAACCTTCCTAGCGGTATTCCGAGCTGACTCGGGGTTAACATTCACTGCCAAAAGCGGTAACCCCGAGTCAAGCTCGGGCTTACCCGCGGTCGCGGCAGATGCGGTGAAAAAAACGCATCTGCCGCACTTGCCGCATAGCCGCCGCACTTGCGGCGCGGTTGCGGTAATCGCCATAGTAAGTATAGGGGGACTTGCGGCAGGTGCGGTTTTGCACTTGCGGCAGGTGCGGCCGCGAAAAAAAACCGCACTTGACGCACCTGCCGCAAGTGCAAAACCGCACTTGCCGCATCTGCCGCAAGTCCCCTATACTTACTATGGCGATTACCGCAACCGCGCCGCATCCGCGCCGCAAGTGCGGCGGCTATGCGGCAAGTGCGGTTTTTTCACCGCATCTGCCGCGACCGCGGGTAAGCCCGCTTTTAGCACAAAATTCCTGACCTAATCATACCGCCAGGGAGGTTAAAGCCTAAAGATAATTTACTACTGGCCATGGAGCTGTAATTATTCCCTAGCGCTTACCACATACTCTATCCTTTCTTCATTATCTTGCCCCATATCAATGATCTAAAGATAGTGTCAATTTCGTGGAATCTCTTTTCTGGTATCCAAATCGGCAAGTTATGTAGCACGTACATCAGTTGCGGCATCAACACCATCTTTATCAGGTTAATTGTACCCGTCATCGTCAGACAATTTACACCATGCTCCTATTTTCCTTTTAAAGTTTTCAAGTAGTGGAGCTACATTCAAATCCACAAACCGGGTCAGCGGGAGTGCCACCCATATCCCTAGGTACTTAAATTGTGAAACCACCTGAAGCGTCTACCTCATTCATCCATCTCCTCTGCTCCCACCGTTCTATCCACCGCCATGACACACGACTTGTGCCAGTTGATCCGGAGACCTGAAATTTTTCCAAATTGTTTGATTATATCCATTGTGTACCCATCGTCTCCCCTGCACTTTCCAAGAACAATAGGATGTCGTTGGCGTACAATGCTATTTTTTTCTTCGATCTTTCCGAATTTGAATCCCACTACCTCCCTTTGCAGCTCTGATCTTTGCTGCCAGGGGTTTCACTGCCACCGCAAATAGCAGCGGGGACAGCGGGCACCCTATGTAACTCAAACACCCCTGACTGCTCTCCATTCACCTTGACCACTGCTCTTGGAGAGGAGTATAAGAGCTTCACCCACTGCATGAATCCAGGGCCGAACCCCATCAGCTCCATTATTTTCCACAGATACCTCACCATTCCATGCTATTGAAACTTTTCTAGCATCTAATGACATCACTATCCTCCGACCACCATTATCAGCAGGCAGTTGCAAATTGAGAAAATCAGAATCATCTGTAGGTATTCCACCTCCCCTACTATCCCATCCATATTATCACCCCCCAAAGCCAGATCTATTCTTGACAGTGTTCCATGTGTCGCCGAATGACAGGAAAAACTCCTTTTACTCATATTTCGAACTCTCCATAGATCTACCAGTCCGAGTTCCCCTATATAGCTGCCAAAAGCAGTCAATCTGTCATGCCCAGCCTCCGTACCCATCGGTCGCACCCTATCCCAGAAGTCGTTCATAACATTATTGACGTCTCCTACAATCAGCACCGGAGATTCCCCTCTACTATTCGTCAACTCCATTGGTTTCCTGTAATTTCTTTTTAGAGTAAGGGGGAGGAATATACAGGGCCACCAGAGTCATCCGCTGTCCACACATTCGACATACAATCCACACATACTGACCCTCACTATCCACATGTACTCCCAACTCCTCGTAATGTGCATTTTTATGTATTAGAACCGACACTCCCCTGGAGTATGAAGAGTACGTGGAGTGATATGTCTTTAGCATCCATGATCTTGTTAACCATTGCACCGTATCCTTAGTAAGATATGTCTCTTGCAGGCATGTAATCATTGGTTCATACAATTTAACATGACTCAGAACTGCCGCCCTCTTAATCTTATCAAAAAACCCGCGCACATTCCGACTTAAAATCTGAATCCTATGACTACTCATTATACCTTAGGAAGAACATTTTACCATCAAGTAGTGCCATTCCTATTTCCCTCCCGTCATACCCCGCCAAGTAACAATTACGAAACAATCCCCCCACCCCCCGCCCTCCTCCAGGTCTACCCCCACGAACCCTCTCCTTTTTTCTGTCAACTCTCTCGCCCCAACTTGAGAGTGGATGTTCAAAAGACCTAAACGCTGTCTCATTGGTCCACACAAGAACATGCGTCCCGTACTCCTTCAGCATCGGCAACCTCTCCGCCATATTGTCAATAGTATGCATGGTCCCGAACAATTAGCCCTTTTATTAACTTTAAACCATAGATCTCTATAGGAGCCGCTCTCTGCTCCCTTCCCTCAGAGCGCCACAGGGGCACATTACCACCTTAGCCTCAGTATATCAGAGGCAACCAGTTATGTTGCAGAGTCCACCTCTTCTCTCAGTCTTCTCCGGTTCCGCTCCAAGCATGAAGCAGCCTCCACCGGCGAGGGGAAGAAATGAACCCTCCCAAAGGCTTCCACTCGCAGTTTTGCAGGATATATTGTGGAGTATTTCACTTCCAGGGAACGGAGCTGTCTCTTCACCTCACCATAACGAAGACGTAACTTTTGAACCTCAGCTGAGTAATCAGGGTATATTTCAATTCGCTTGCCCTCCAGGTTAAGGTCTGTCATCTTTCCGGCTTTACGCAATATAATGTCTCGGTCTCTGCAATTCAATATCCTGGCTACATCGTGCGAGGGCCATCACCTGGCACTGGGGGCCGCATAGGTACTCGATGTGCACGTTCCACCGCAAACACTCTCGTCAAATGTTCAGCTCCATACTTTTCCAGTAGCCAATTCTCTATGAAAGCCGTGGGGTCGGCCCCTTCAGGGATACCCACTAAGCGCAAATTGTTCCGCCGTGACCGATTTTCTAGGTCATCGTTTTTATTAGCCACTGCCGTTATCTGTTGAATGTGCTGCTGTTGTGTCTTTTGCACTGAGGTTATATGATCCTTCATTACACCAACCCTGTCCTCCACTTCAGTTAACCTGGCAGTAGTTTTGTTGCATAGATGTTTTTATGCCTCCCATCTCCTCTTAAGGTTTAAATAGCACCGGACTTTGAGGAATAGCGCTTCCTTAAGAGGCACAATAATTTCTTCCAAGAGTTCTTTAATTCATTTAAAAGTCAATCATTCCATATATTGCAGTACAGTACAACGCGTTTCGACTTACATACAAGTCTTCCTCAGGTACATGTTATTATCACATGTACCTGAGGAAGACTTATATGTAAGTCGAAACGCGTTGTACTGTACTGCAATATATGGAATTATTGACTTTTAAATGAATTAAAGAACTCTTGGAAGAAATTATTGTGCCTCTTAAGGAAGCGCTATTCCTCAAAGTCCGGTACTATTTAAACCATATACTGACGAACCAGGCTCCCTTGAGAAGACCTGATCCCTCCGGAGAGGAAGGCTGCAAGCCTAAGAGAAAACCTTATACTATATGAACAAAAGACACCAAAAAGGTGAGCATTTTTTGATCATTACCACCTAGACCAAGATCAAATAATCTCTACACTTAGATCTGCGCCGGCTCTTTTTCTCTATTATCCCCCTTTAGAGATTAACTGGTTATCTCCTCTTTTAAGTCATTCACCTGCGTTGTCAGGGCAGTGAGCGCAGTTTGACAACTTGGAAGACATCTCGCAGTGAAGGTTCCCCCTCAGTCAGGTTCTTATCTGTCTGCATGGCATCGGTGTCACTGTCAGCGCGCTGCTCCATAAATTTCTCTGCAGCCCCCTTGTCATTTTCTTGACCAGCCATCTCTTAATCACTCTCCTCTTCTCCTCCATGCCTCTGACTCCCTTCGCTCCCATCTTCTTCTGTCTCAGTGCCCCTCGCATACGTCTGCAGCCGCGCCGCAGCATCCAGCTTCCACATATATGCTGTATTCCTCCTTCCTGCCGCCTCCTCCTTCTCGGCGCCATCTTGGGCTGAGGCATCGCTGCAGGCTCCTGCATCTTTCTGCCTTCTGCGCCCCATCTCGGACTCAGAGTCTCGCCGACGCTTGTCCCTGGCTCCCGGGACCTTCAGACATCAGCTCCTGGTAGGCAATCCGGCAGATTCGGGTTCTAATCAGGATAATAGACGGTTATGGTGGCGGAGAAGCGCTGCCACCCGACCGATCACATCTAGTGTTAGGACACGTCCCCGGGAGTGTCACATCTTAAAACATTCCATGTCTGCGCTCCACATACCTGGTCCATGGAGACATGCTTCCCATGATAATCCAGTCTGATAGGAACCTCCGAGGTGAATCTGAACTCCCTGAGGAACAAACAAAATGTTAGATAAGCAGAGAGACATGCCTTAGATGACAGTCAGACAGACAGATGTCACACACCGGAAAAACACTGGCTGGTCATCAAATGAGGAGGCAACACATATAGGCTCATCGCCAAACTCTGCAAAATTCACATCGCCGTTTCTGACCGTCTGATTCTGCCCATGAAAAGAAATCACAGGGATTCTTTCTTGGAGGTTCAGATGCTTTGGCAAAGAGCAAGTGACATCGGATCCTGGGGGTCTTTTAACTGGAAATAAAAGTGCACCAAGTTGAAAAGACAGAATAAATACAATACTGCCCCCTATGTACAAAAATATAACTACTATAATACTGCCCTCTATGTACAAGAATATAACTACTATAATACTGCTCCTATGTACAAGAATATAACTACTATAATACTGCTCCTATATACAAGAATATAACTACTATAATACTGCCCCTATATACAAGAATATAACTACTATAATACTGCCCCTATGTACAAGAATATAACTACTATAATACTGCTCCTATGTACAAGAATATAACTACTATAATACTGCCCTCTATGTACAAGAATATAACTACTATAATACTGCCCCTATGTACAAGAATATAACTACTATAATACTGCTCCTATGTACAATAATATAACTACTATAGTACTGCCTCCTATGTACAAGAATATAACTACTATAGTACTGCCCCCTATGTACAAGAATATAACTACTATAATACTGGCCCTATATACAAGAATATAACTGCTATAATACTGCCCCTATGTACAAGAATATAACTACTATAATACTGCCCCTATATACAAGAATATAACTACTATAATACTGCTCCTATATACAAGAATATAACTACTATAATACTGCCCCTATGTACAAGAATATAACTACTATAATACTGCCCCTATATACAAGAATATAACTACTATAATACTGCTCCTATGTACAAGAATATAACTACTATAATACTGCCCCTATGTACAAGAATATAACTACTATAATACTGCCCCTATGTACAAGAATATAACTACTATAATACTGATCTGGAATGAAGAGGATTTGGCTGTATTAACCAACCACCCCAAACGAGAGAGAGTGTCTACTGTAATGTGAATGCTCTCTTCGCAGTCCGCGAAGGAAGGGGCTTTGATCAGGAGGTTGTCCAGATAGGGCAGAACGACGGACGCCATGATTTTGGTGAAAACCCTGGGGGCCGTGGCGAGCCCAAAGGGAAGGGCGACGAACTGAAAATGGTCAAAGCGCAGATATTGTTGAGGCGCCTGGGATATCGGGATGTGCAGATACGCATCTCGAATATCTATCAAGGCCAAGAATTCTCCCTCCTCCATCGAAGAAATGATGAAGCAGAGGGACTCCATGCAGAAATGATGAAGAAGAACGAACATGTTCAGATGCTTTTTTTTTTTTTTAAATATCATTTTTATTAATTTTTTCCCAAACAAGACATAATATGACATGACATAACAGAGATGATATCAAATGATAGTAATGAAAAGTACAATCTAGTAACCCCTCTTCCACCTTTTCCTTTATAACATTCCCCCAACCCTCCCCTCAAACAACATTATTCTTTACAATCATTACAATTGTTCGTTGTATGAAAATAGTACGTGTCTCCAGTTGCCGTCTCTCTCTTTCGTGTATATTAAGTAGTTAAAAGAGCCACAACATTATGTATTTCTGTGTTTAACTTATATCCGAATTATTCAGGGTGATTAAATATTTCCCATTTTCCTATAGTTTTAATGCTCCCAGCGTTCCTTTTAGATCCTCGATAAGGTACCAGTTAGAGTGTCTGAACGGGGATACTGTCTGCTCCAGCTCCTCTCGCGACAATTTGCTTAATATAAAACTCTTCCATGTATTGAAAAATTTACTTGTCAATAAATCTTTTTGTCTCTCAGCTTCCAATCTTTCTATTCTCATTGACGCTTTTAAGACCTGGAGCAAGTCAGAGATCCCCGGACAGGTTGTAGACAACCAATCTCGAAGTAATAACTTTTTACTTAGTAAGGCAATGATATGGTATAATCGTGCTTTAACCCCTTTCCATTCGTCAGAAGTCGGAATATGAAGTAACCGTGGTTTGGGGTCAACAGATAATCCCTGACCCGTAATTTCTCTCACAACCCCTTTCACTAAGTTCCAAAATCTGACCACCTCTGGGCACGTCCATATGCCGTGTGTGAAGTCTGATCGATGTAAGCCACATTTTGGACAGTTTTGTAATCTCTCTGGGACATTTGGTGTCGGGGCTATGTTGAATCCATAGATTGCTCTATGCATTACCCGGAACTGCGTGTCCCTCCATTTTTCGTTGTGTATGAGTTTTCTAAATACACTCCATCCCTGCAGAATCTATTCTTCCCTCTCTTCCTCTGTTATCAGATGTCTCCATCCCTTAAATAGTTTTCTCGGCTCTATTACAGGGTATACTTCACGCAGAAAGTTGTATATGTATGAGATATTTAATTGCGAGAGTTGGGTTTGTGTTAATTTGTCCCAGGGATTGGAGATGCATTCTTGTGTCACATCTTGTAATTTCTGTAGGACATGATAGTGTAATTGTTTATATTGTATTAATTGAGTAGGTGGGAGTTCGAAGTGGACCATTACCTCAGATCCTGACATCCACCTTTTTTCCTCCTTCTGTAGTAAATCTCCCAGTTTCCTAATACCTTTTGCCTCCCACGTCCGAAATAGGGAATTTTCTCTACCTAGTTTGAAACTAGCATGTGCCCAGGGATTTAGATATTTAGATATCTTCCATGCCAATCGTAATTTTTTGCGGACGGCTTTCCAACACATGGCCGTGTCTCTGAACAGTAATGAATTTTTTATGTATTGCGGGGTATCAGACCAGGACGCATGGAGCAAACTGGCCAGATCCCACGGTCGACAATATTCTTGTTCCACTTTATAGTTGGAGTGTTTTGAAGTGCCATTCAGCCAGTCCACCACATGTCTAGAGACGCAGGCCAGGTTATATCCCCTGTTATCTGGTAAATTAAGGCCTCCCATTTCTTTAGGTAGCATTAGTGTGGTTTGTTTAATCCTAGCTCTCTTGTCATTCCATATAAATTTAGTGATAGCTCTGTTCAATTTCAACAGATCATCGCGCCGCAGTAGGAGAGGGAGTGTTTGCATTGGGTATAATAACCGAGAGAAGCTGATCATTTTGACCAAATGGCATCGTCCTAACAGCGAGAGGGGCAGATTCCTCCATCTTTCCAGTTCTAACATTTTTCGGATTAATGGGTCATAATTGAGTGAATATATTGCTGTTGGCGCTTTGCTCAAATGTACCCCCAGATATTTGATATGATCATTTTTGATTGGGATTCCCAACATTTTTTGCATATTGTTATCTGGTCCTAAGTTCCTCCTGGAGGCCCCTAAGTTTAAGATTTCACACTTGTTTTTGTTAAGCGTGAAACCTGAGAAAGTGGCGTATGTCTCTAATTGATTTAAAAGGTGTCGTAGATCTCTATTTGGGCGATTAAGATATAGGATTATGTCATCTGCAAATAATGCCGAATATAGCTGCGTGCGCCCAACTTTAATTCCTTCAAAAGCTTCTCCCCCATTAAGGTATCGTGATAAGGGTTCTATAGCTAGATTGAAAAGTAGTGGGGAGAGTGGACACCCCTGTCTTGTCCCCCTCTGTAGTAGAAAGGAGTCAGAAAGGAAGCCAGGTGTGTACACCCTCGCCCGTGGGTTATGATATAAGGTGGTCAAGAACGTACGAAAGGGTCCCTGTATTCCCAGTGTGTCGAGCACTACATTTAACCAATCCCAGTTAACGCTGTCGAATGCCTTTTCGGCATCCAACAAAAGCAGAGCTGGGGGGTCCTGTGAATCTCCATTATAATTTTTGACTGTGTCCAGTGTCAGGATGGTCTTTCTTATATTCCCCACTGCCGATCTACCTCTGACAAACCCGGACTGTTGTGGTTCAACAAGGTGTGGTAAAATTATCGCTAGTCGCTCCGCCATGAGTTTCGACAGTATTTTCAAATCCTGGTCTATCAGGGATATGGGCCTATAATTTGATGGGTCAGTTGGATCTTTTTCTCCCTTGGGCAATAATTTAATATAAGCTGTATTGGATGTGTCAGACAATTTTTCTCCTTTCAAGATAGCATTAAACAAAGACACCAAACATGGCGCTACCTGTTCCCTTAGCTCCTTGTAATATTCTCCAGGGAAGCCGTCCGGGCCCGGGGCTTTATTATTCCCCAGTTTATTTATGACCTCTAGTGTTTCCTCCAGAGTAATTGGGCGGTTCAATTCGGTTAGTTCATCTTCAGTAAGTACAGGCAGCTCGATTCTCCGTAGCCATTCTCTACCCTTATCTGGTCCCATTGGTTTGGCAGAGTATAATTTGGAATAATATTTTCCCAACAATGTATTTATCTTTTTTGGGTCTGATGTATTATTCCCATTCCCGGTCTTTAGGGATGTGATCGTGTTGTGTGGGCGCTTTCCTCTAGCTAGATTGGCCAATATTTTTCCTGACTTGTCTCCAAATTTGTATAAATTCACCTCCCAGTGAGCTTTTCTAAGAATCTCCCTCTGTCTCTCCCAGGCCTCAAACTCCCTTTTCGTCCGCAACCACTTCTCTTTCGTCTCGTCAGTTGGTGTCGTCAGAAATTGAGTGTAGTCGTCCCTCAGTTCTCTGCTACGTGTTTTAAATTGTTCTTGAGTTTTACGCTTCATGGTGCGGGTATAGGCCATTATTTTTCCTCTCATTACTGCCTTGCTAGTCTCCCAGTATAACCGTGCATTCTTAACATGTTCCAAATTATCTAAGGAGAATTCTGTCCACCATTCCTTCAAGAGCTTAGCGAAGTTTTCATCTTGTCGCAAGTATGTTGGGAATCGCCATAAAAAGTCTGTGCCATGCGGGTAGAGATCTCTCACGGTCAGGGACACCGGGCTATGGTCGGATATTACTTAGTTCTCTATGACTATGTCCTCAACCCTGTCCAGCATAGTGTCCCCCACCATGAGCATGTCCAGCCTAGACCACGAGTCATGTGGGTGAGAATAGTGCGTATATTCCCTTTCTTGCGGATGAAAAGCCCTCCAAGCATCACAAAGGCCCACATTATCCATCAGTTGAATCAACCCCCTTCCACTCCTATCTTGTGCGACATTATCCAAATCCGACCCTAAATGTTGATTTTTCTGCCTGTCTTCTCCTGGTGATATTACTGTGTTAAAATCGCCTGCTAATACTTTATTGTTTTCACCGTCTGTCAATAACCTTTCTTCTACTTGCATAAAAAATTTTATCCTCTCTGTATCTGAGTTGGGGGCATAAATATTGTAAAGACTTAATCTACCTAACTGGCACTCAAGTGTTACATGTATCAGCCGACCGGCGTCATCTCCTTCCTCCGTTATCAGTTTGTGGGAGAAAGTTTTATTGACGAGGACTAAGACCCCTGCTTTTTTCTCTACCGCTCCTGATCCCCAGATTGCTCCTACCCATAGTTTTTGCATTCTAAAAAAATCATTCGTCGCAAGGTGCGTTTCCTGTAAAAACGCTATATCTACATTCAATTTCTTTAGATGCCTGAGGATCATGGAACGTTTTTCCGGGGAGCGTAACCCTTTAACATTCCATGTAACGATATTCACCATTATGGATGAGTAATAGTTGAATTAACATTGTGTAACGGACTCTTATAGATTGTATAAGAAAGTACCACATATTTTGGGAGAAAGGGTAGCAGCAACTTTCATCAACTTGTTTCAGAATAACCAAATCCCATAAGTTGTCCCCTGATAGAAACAAAATTTTTGCCAGACTTATCAAACTTATCAAACCCCGCACCCCCTCATATTCCCCCCTCCCTCCCCTCCCCATTAACCAACAACTCATGTGGTAGACTTCCAAATTCTGATCAGGACACATCCTAACCGCTATCCCCTACCCAACGGCTAATTAACAATATATAGTCTCTGCCATCCCGCTAATGAGGGTGTGGGGGAACATACAAAATTAGTCTTGTGTCATCTGCCCCCCGGATTGAATCGGAATATGTGGAACACTGTATCAAACCAGAGGATATTGCTATAGTGGAACATTGTATAAAGTAGACATCGTCCCAGCTTACTGCATATAAAATATAATCAATACGGCCAAAAAGCGAGTGGCCATAGAGAGGAGAGAAAAAAAAAAAAAAAAAAAAAGGGGGGGGAGAAGAAAGGGATAAGAAAACTTATTTATATCACCGGGTGCATCTTTTTTTCCCTTCCGTTTGGGTACGATTTCAGTGATCGAATTAATCCTGTTATTGTCCTTGGACTCTGCAATTAACTCACTGCTTTCTCATTCTTCGGCATTTCAGTTTGTAACGGCTTTTTTCAGTCATTCATGTGCAATCTCGATGATCCTCTTCTTCATTCTGACTCTCCTGCTGAAGTTGATCTGAGCGTTGTCGTTCTTCGGACGTTGTTGAACCAATCTGTCTTGCCGACCGAAGGGCCGATGATCTTTCCTCAGTTTGTGTGACCGGCCTACCAGATTTAGTACGCGACTCCTCCATGTTGCGATCTCGACGTGTAGGCGTGTGATCTCTCGCATTTTCTTTTCTCGTTCCTTGTGGATCGTGATCATTTTTCCCTGTGTTAGTCTGAGTCAGCTGATGCATAGCGTCTTGTGGGTTATGGAATGTTCTGAGTTTGCCATCTGGGCCTCTGTATTTTAGGATGGCGGGAAATGACAGCTGAAATCGTATGTTACGCTTGTATAAAATACTGCAAGCTGGGCTGAATGCTTTCCTCCGTTTCGACACTTCCACAGAATAGTCTCCATATATTCTGACCACATGGTTGTGTATCAGTAGGGGGCGTCGTAGGCTCTTAAATGACTGGAGTATTTGTTCTTTATCTCTATAATCTAAATATCTGACCACCACTTGACGGGGTGATCCTTTTGCATTAGTGCGTTTGTCGTTGTCATGTGTGTTTATTTGTGAGTGTCCAGATCTCTCCCGTGTTTGAGCCGAGTTCTCCGGGGGGGTACCGACTCTATGTGCTCTTTCAACTCTATATTTGTGGGGGAACCCCAAGGCGCGGGGTATATCTCTTTCACATATGTCAATTAGTTCGTTATGCAGGATAGATTCAGGGAGGCCTACTATCCGTAGATTGTTACGCCTCGACCTATTTTCTAAATCCTCCAATTTTTCTTTATTCTGCTCAGATGATAACATAAGATCTGCCACCAGAGATTCTAGCTGCATTATTCTGTCCTCAGAGTCTGATAATCTCTGCTCCAGCTCATCAAGTTTCTGTGAATGCTCTGCAGTTGTGGCTTGTATGCCTTGTAGAGCTTCTTGTATGGCCTCTTTAATCGTGCCCCTTAGCTCCTCAGCCAGATATGTTGATGCTTCCCTTGCTAACACCTTGTAGTCTAGATGTGGTATAATTTGAGGTACTGCATCTTCTCTTATATGCTCCTCAGTATGGCACAATTCCTGCCCCCTCTGTTTACCTCCTGATTCTGTGTCCCCAGCGTTTGGTACGGTGCCATCTTTCTTCCTTTTGTCCTCCTGCCTCGTGTCGCGCTGTCCCTCTGTGCTCTTCCCGCCGGGCGCCATCTTTCCTGCCCCCTTCGCCTGTGTGCTTGGAGATCGCGATTGATCTCTAGCACCTTCCGAGCTCCGGAGCCACTTTTCCATCTTACCGGGTGCCGCCGGCATCGTTACTGACCTCCGCACGCTCATTTTGACGGTGTTGAGCGGTTCAGGCACGGTGCGGGTGTATGAAATCGCCGCGGGCAGCGGGAGCTGTTTCTCAGCCCTGCGTCCTCATTCAGGCCGGAACCGGAAGTCTTCGTTCAGATGCTTTAAGTCCAAGATGGGACGGACAGAACAGTCCTTTTTGGGAGCTACAAAAAGGTTTGAGTACAACCCTATGAAAACGCTCGCTTTCCGGAACAGGGATGATGACTCCTGCCTGCAGGAGGGAGTCAATGGCCTGGAAAAAGGCACGAGCCTTTGATGGAGGCTGTGGAGGAATGGAGGGGAAAAAAAAAACGAGTGGGTGGACGAGTAGCAAACTATGTTGTAGCTGAAGACACCAGATCCCTGACCCACCTGTCTTCTGTGACGGCGAGCCAGACGTGACGAAAACAGGAAAGTCGGCCGCCTACCAGGGTGGTGTCTTCCGTGAATGAGGGAGCGTCAGGACAATGAGAACCTTTGGGATCTGGTTCACTTAGGTTTGGATTGCCGTGACCGAGACTGCCAGGCCATGTTCGATTTTTGTGTGGCCTGGGAGCCTGTGTCTCTGCGTGGGGAACGGTTAGCTGTCTGCAACGGGCAGGAGGCAGTCCAGTCAAATGAATTCCGAAAGGAGCGAAAATGTGTCTGTTGACGGCGGACAAAGGGGCGTCTCAGTTTATGTTGGGGAAGTGAGGTTCTCTTCCCTTCAGTGGTGTCAGAGATCAGCTTATCTAGTCGCTCCCCAAAAAGATGGCCTCTAAGATAAAGAAGGCTAATTAGAGATTTCTTAGAGGCAGAATCTGCTCTCCACTCTCAGAGCCAGAGTGTCCTGCAAATGGTAATGGCATTTGATGCTGCAACGGCCGTGCAATTAGTCAAATCCAAGGATGCGTGAACAAGATATTCCTCAGCTACTGAGATCTGGTTCGCTAGGTCTGTCAACTCGGTGGAAAGACAACCATCTCGCAGAGCGGAACGTAGAGTATCTGCCCAGGTCATGATTGCCTTAGCTATCCACACAGAGGTGAAGGAGGGTGATAGGGACGAAACAGTCGACTCGAAAGTGGGCCAGTTGTTCAACCTAGCGGTCAGTTGGATCCTTAATGGAGGAGCCATCAGGTAGCGAAAGCAAGGTGTGTGCAGCTAAACGGGAACAAAGGGGATCAAGTTGTGGGGAGTCTGCCCAGTCCTAGCCTAGTGCAGGAGAGAAAGGGTAGTGAGCTTCGATAGCCTTGTGGTTCCCAAACTTCTTATCTGGATAAGACCTATGCTTCTTTAAGATCTCCTGGGACTCAGGATTATCCACAAAAAATGTTTGTAAGCGTTTTACCCTCTTAAAAGACGCAGCATGGCCTGGGTTCTCACATGGAGGGTCGTTGACCTTAAGGGTCTGGTTAACTGCTGTGATTAAATCTTGACTATGGCCTGCATGTCAGGAGTGTCTAAGTCAAAAGATGCTTCTGGTTCAAGATCCAAGTCAGGATCGTGGAACGTATCAAACGAGGGTGAGCCCTGCTGCAATTCCCTAGTGGGAGAGGCGTGAGAGCCCCGTGAGGATGCATGAGAAGCGCTCCTATGGTGCCTTTTCCGCCTTGTCTCAGCCACGGGTTGTAGTGTGCTTTGTGGCCTGCCTCTATGTGGTGTGCCCTCGTGCACTGGAGTGTTGTCCTGCGGCTCAGATTGGCCAGGGCATGGGGTGGCTCTGCAGGGCCTAGATCAGGGTAGTAGAAAGCTTGTCCATGGACTGCGACATGGATTGTGTTAGGAACACAGCCCAGTCAGGAGGCTTAGAGGCGCAGGGAGGCTCGACGTCGACGGAGGGCTCCTGTACAGTATTTGGGTCACAAGCCTGGCACTGCAGAGTTTTATAACCATTAGGCAGGTGAGCCTGGCAAGTGATGCAAAAAGGCATAATAAGCAGTGAGGGTCTTGGGGGTCTTCTTAGTGGCCTTTGAGCTCTGCGTGCTCAGAGTATATGGTTAATATAGGCAGGCAGAGGAGAGGGAGCAAGAAGAAATGAGCTGCAGCAGAGTGGAATCTGCTGAGCTTCTTACCCCAACCTAGATCCAGTCTCCGGTGCAGCTGCTGCTGTGCCCAGTGATCTGGTATCCCCCTGTGTAGGAGAGCCTAATGCTGCGGGAACCGGCAGTATGTAGCGTTGCAGTGCAGTAATGGAGGCTGCAAGTGTGAGGAGGTAGAGGGAGTGCCGCGCAGAAGGCGCGAAATGAAGTCTCGCGGGAGGGGAGAGGCGCCGAAAGCAGCCAGGCCGCCCCTTCTGTGATGTGGCCGGGGGGCGTGGCCATCCAGCCGCGATGACATCAACTGGAGGCGGGCGGTGGGCTGGAGGGGGTGGGACCGCTCGGGAATAGGCCGGAGTCCGGGCCTAAATTAGATTGTGGCACCGGGGAAGAAGTGAGGGGGCACGGAGGAAAAAAGCACTGTTATTGGCGTTGTGTTGAGGGACCCCCTGCCGATGGCAAAGCCCTCCTAATGTAAAGGGGGGCTTCAATTTGCAGGTTGCTCCGCGGTGTATCCATCAGGGTCCCTGGAGGATGAAAGGAGCTTGGAGGCATTACCTGGTGCTGGTTCCTCAACCCAAGGTCTCTGTGAGATCGATAAGTATTCGCCTACCACCCAAGATCCCCGAAGAGGGAGGATGGGGAGGCCCGGGGGTCCCAAAATGTGGCACCAGTCAACTACAACCCAGGTTCCCAACTGTGGGATCTGGGGAGGATTGTAGGGTTTCATGTCGGCAGCTGGAGTTGGGAGAGTAGCCGATGCAGAAGGGGATACGGGGGAGATAACACTCCGTGTGCCCTTCTGAAGTGCGTTGGAGATTGGAACAAAAAAGGACTGTTGCCAATCACTTAGAATAAAGGTGAAATACCGTCCCTCGTCGCAGAAGGAGGTACGGGTCAGTAACACCCCGCATTTCCGTCTGTTGGTGGTTGTAGGAAATCGGTACGCTAAGGCACTGTTGCCCGTCTAGTCTTCTTCGATGGGTAAAAATAAAAAGTAAAAATAATAAAAATAATGATGTGGTCTATGGACCACATCTGGCTCCTAATGAAACTAAAGCCCCCGTCACACTAAGCGAGATCGCTGCTGAGTCACAAGTTTTGTGACGCAACAACAACCTCAGCAACGATTTTGCCACGTTTGACACATAGCAGCGATCAGGCCCCTCCTGTGAGATCGCTGATCGTTACAAACTGTTCTGGACCATTTTTTGATCGTCGGGCTCCCGCTAGGCAGCGTGCATTACTGTGTTTGACAGGAACAACGACCTCAACACTACGCCCGAGAGTGACAGGGTGCCAACGACCATTGTATCATTGCTGCATCGTAGGTGAGATCTGACTGTTTGACATCTCACCAGCGACCACGTAGCGACGCACCAGCGATCCCTAGCAGGTTGTATCGTTGTCGGGATCGCTGGAGCGTCGTCAAGTGTGATGGTACCCTAAGCTGAAAATGGTCCGGCTTGTACCAGCCAGGGGGTGTGTACTGCAGGGGAGGAGTTAATCTGTGTTTTTCAGATTCTACTTAGTGTTGCCTCCTAGTGAACTGCAGCATAACACCCATGGTCCTGTGTCCCCCAATGAGGCGGTTGAGAAATAGCTAGTATAATACTGCCCCTATACACAAGAAAATAACTACTATAATACTGCACATATGTGCAAGAATATCTGTGAGCTTACCTTCAGGATCTGGAGTTACCAATATTTCGACTTCAGCTGAAAGACTTGTGAAAAAATCTTTCAAGAAAAACAAGGCATCCTAAAAATGGAAAGAAAAAAAGGAGGAGGATAGAGCACCACCAGCCATTCTATACACCGTGCATGTTTCCAATAACGTTACTCTCTGACCATCTGATAATCTTATTTGAGAGTAATTATATAAGAGCCTCTCATCCTCCCAGGAGCTTCATAGCTAACATACTAATAATGCACAGGAAACATCTAGCCCCCGTTTATCCTGGACAGAAGGAGCTGGCGATTACTCAGGGGTAAAAGTATTTACAGACAATATATGATGATTCCACTGAGAGAACCATCCAATAACATTGGAGCATATTTCCTAACAAGCCGAATTCCAATTATAGAAGCAAACGTTACTTATACATTCCATAAAAAAACAAAAAGACAAAGAAGTCACTGTGTACATACAGTGGGGAATAATTATTTGATCCCTTGCTGATTTTGTGAGTTTGCCCACTGACAGACATGAACAGCCTATAATTTTAAGGGTAGGTTATTTTTAACAATTTTAATTTGAGCGATAGAATATCAAATATAGCATCCAGAAAAATCACATTGTCTAAATTATATAAATGTGATTGCATTTTGCAGAGAGAAATAAGTATTTGATCCCTCTGACAAACAAGGCTTAATACTTGGAGGCAAAACCCTTGTTGGCAAGCACAGCAGTCAGACGGGTTTTGTAGTTGATGATGAGGTTTGTGCACACGTCAGGGGGAATTTTGGGCCATTCCTCTTTGCAGATCATCTCTAAATCATTAAGATTTTGAGGCTGTCACTTGGCAACTAAGGGCTTCAGCTCCTCCATACGTTTTCTATGGGATTTCGGTCTGGAGACTGGCCTTAATGTGCTTCTTTCTGTGCCACTCCTTTGTTGCCTTGGCTGTATTTTTGTCTCATCTGACCACAGCACCTTCTCCCAATCACTCTCAGAATCACCAGGGTGTTCATTGGTAAGCTTCAGACAGGAGGCACATGTGCCTTCTTGAGCAGTGGGAGTTTGTGGGCACTGCAGGGTTTTAATCCATTACAACATAATGTGTTACCAATGGTTTTCTTGGTGACAGTGGTCCCAGCTGCCTTGAGATCATTAACAAGTTGTCCCCCCTCCCATGTAGTTTTAGGCTGATCTCTCACCTTCCTCATGATCCTGGATACCCCATAAGGTGAGATTTTGCATGGAGCCCCAGATCGATGTGGATTGACAATCATTTTGTGTTTCTTCCATTTTCATAATATTGCACCAGCAGTTGTCTCCTTCTCCCCCAGCTTTGTCTTAAAGCCCCGTTATACACTATGTGAGAAAGTGAGGGGGATCATATGTGAGGGGCGCTATGTGTCCCCAGAATGTGCACTGTCACGTATTGAACCCGGTATGGAATATAGGATAGAGGGACGCTCTACTCCAGGCCAGGTCTTGTAGGTTTTCCCCGAAGGGAGACACGGGGTTAAAAGCTAGGTTAGGAGACGAGGTGGGGTCCCCTGTGGAGAGCTTTGGCCTGAGTTGAGGCTGAAAGGACTGCTGAGTGGTCAGGTCCAGGGCGTGAGAGGCTGTGTGCTGTTACAACACGGCCTAACCTGGGAGCCCAGGGCGACCTAGACCGGAGAGAACTCCTAACCTGAAGGGACCGTGTTACTGTCCGGGGGATGTATGCATTGTACCCGGCTGCGTTCCGGAACTCGGCAACTTGTGCCACTGCTGTGCCTCATGAATAAATCCGGGTACTGTATAAACTGATCCCGGGCTCACGGCCGTTTGTCTTGCAATCCCGGCGCTACCTCACAGCTACGAGATCGTTGCAACGTCACTGGTTTAGTGACGTTGCAGCGATGTCGAAACATTGTTGCGTGTGACATGTATCAACGACCAACAATAAGTTCGTTGATCTTGAAAGAGTGGACTGGACCATAAATTTATCACTGGTCTCCCGCTGGCGGCCAGCATCGGTGTGTGTGACAGCGGGAGACCAACGATGAACAACCTCCCAGCGCCGCACAGCAAGCGCTGGGAGCAGATAACCAGGGTAAATATCAGGTAACTAAGGACAGCGCTCTGCTTAGTTACGCGATGTTTACTCTGGTTACCAGCATTCTCACTGATCGTTGATCGCTGGCGAGTCTGCCTGTTTGACAGCTGGGACATCGTACTGTGTAACGGGGCCTTTACTTATGGTTTTGTAGCCCATTTCAGCCTTGTGCAGGTCTAGGATCTTTTCCCTCAGTTCAATGCGGAGGTGGCACAACCCGAAAAGGTGAGAGCCCCCCCCCCCCCGTCACAACCTTCCCTTCCCCTTCACTGTGCATGTGGGTTCTCCCTATGGGAGCACTTTTCTCTCTCTTTTTGTATTATAGGATCTTTTCCCTGACATCCTTAGAAAGCTCTTTGGTTTTGCTCATGTTGTAGAGGTTAAAGTCTGACTGATTCATTGAGTGTGTGGACAGGAGTCTTTTATACAGGTGACAATATAAGACATCTGTCTGTAATGCAGAGAACGAGTTGATTAAGAGCGTCTAACGGATCCATAAGAGACAGGACTCTTAATGGTTGGTAGGGGATCAAATATTTATTTCTCTCTGCAAAATGCAAATATATATCTATAATTTAGACAATGTGATTTCTGGATTTTATTTTTAACATTCTATTTGTCACTGTTAAAATTAACCTCTTCTTAAAATTATAGACTGTTCATGTCTTTGTCAGTGGGCAAACTTACAAAATCAGCAAGGGATCAAATAATTATTCCCTTCACATTACTGACCCTGAGTTACCTCCTGTTTAATACTCCAGAGCTGCACTCACTATTCTGCTGGTGCAGTCACTGTGTACATACATTACATTACTGATCCTGAGTTACCTCCTGTTTAATACTCCAGAGCTGCACTCACTATTCTGCTGGTGCAGTCACTGTGTACATACATTACATTACTGATCCTGAGTTACCTCCTGTTTAATACTCCAGAGCTGCACTCACTATTCTGCTGGTGGAGCCACTGTTCACATACATTACTGATCCTGAGTTACATCCTGTATTATACTCCAGAGCTGCACTCACTATTCTGCTGGTGCAGTCACTGTGTACATACATTACATTACTGATCCTGAGTTACATCCTGTATTATACTCCACAGCTGCATTCACTATTCTGCTGGTGTCCAATAAGTAGTGACCACATTGTGTAGTGACATTACTGACAGGCAGAATTGTAGTCATTTGTTGGAAATGTATTCTTACATTTCTATGAGGAATAACAGTGTTAGGCCTAACATTAGAATACAAAATTCTCAATAAAAAAAAAAAAAAATGCTCCAGAACTGTTATTGCTTGCGTTGTTGAGCACATCAGATGCCAGGAGCAGGCTCATCACTCCTTCCCTTGCACTGACGCCCCCTGTTGGAGAGATCAGTAGATTGCACTCTCCCCATTGATATTTTACCTGGTCAATGTTGAGGCGCAGCGGCAGAAGAGTCACCCGCAGACAACATTCCTGTGGGGAGTGGGCTGACTCGGGTCGGACATGTAAGGCTTTGACTGTTAGCTGAAGTAAAAAACAAAAGGAGTAAATTTAAGGAGAGAAACATCTGGGAAGAACACAACAGAGCAGATCAGTTATTGGTGTCCGGCCAAGAACCGGAGCGATTCACTCCACAGCAGGACAAGGCAGAGGGTTTACATCAGGGGCACAGTCAGGGCTGTTAATCACAGATAGACGCCTGCTGAGCTGTCGTAAATGGGGGCGCCAATAGGTAGCTGTAGGTGAGTGCCAACTAGATGGGACCAGCAATCTATTATGTGTAGGAACCCTCAATTCTCATTCTCTGTAACTTTCCATCCACTCCTAAATAGTGGGTGCTCCTATTTAGTCAGTATTCTGCCAGCTCTATAGCTGCTGGAATTACCTTTATTCTACTTTTCAGCATACACTATTGCTGATTTTCCCTGTGGCTTACCTGCCCTGAGCCAATATCTACCTCTATTGTGCCTGTATGCAGCTCCAAAACCAGAGAAAAATATCCACACCTCATTTCCAGTATAGAGACACTTGCCGTCGAGCGACTAAGCTTCACTAAACTACTTCCTGTCTAGACAAAGCCACGCCCACCACTTCCTGCCAGGAGACCAAGCTGTGCCTGTCACTTCCTGCCAATACTAAGTCACAATCACAATTTCCTGCCAAGTGACAAAGCTCCGCCCACCACCACATGTTGAGACAACCATGCCCACCACTTCCTGCCAAGTCACAAAGCCCTACTCACCACTTCCTGCCAAGTCACAAAGCCCTACTCACCACTTTCTGCCAAGTCACAAAGCCCTACTCACCGCTTCCTGCCAAGTCACAAAGCCCTACTCACCGCTTCCTGCCAAGTCACAAAGCCCTACTCACCGCTTCCTGCCAAGTCACAAAGCCCTACTCACCACTTCCTGCCAAGTCACAAAGCCCTACTCACCGCTTCCTGCCAAGTCACAAAGCCCTACTCACCGCTTCCTGCCAAGTCACAAAGCCCTACTCACCGCTTCCTGCCAAGTCACAAAGCCCTACTCACCGCTTCCTACCAAGTCACAAAGCCCTACTCACCGCTTTCTGCCAAGTCACAAAGCCCTACTCACCACTTTCTGCCAAGTCACAAAGCCCTACTCACCGCTTCCTGCCAAGTCACAAAGCCCTACTCACCGCTTCCTGCCAAGTCACAAAGCCCTACTCACCACTTTCTGCCAAGTCACAAAGCCCTACTCACCGCTTCCTGCCAAGTCACAAAGCCCTACTCACCGCTTCCTGCCAAGTCACAAAGCCCTACTCACCGCTTCCTGCCAAGTCACAAAGCCCTACTCACCGCTTCCTACCAAGTCACAAAGCCCTACTCACCGCTTCCTGCCAAGTCACAAAGCCCTACTCACCGCTTCCTGCCAAGTCACAAAGCCCTACTCACCGCTTCCTACCAAGTCACAAAGCCCTACTCACCGCTTCCTGCCAAGTCACAAAGCCCTACTCACCACTTTCTGCTAAGTCACAAAGCCCTACTCACCACTTCCTGCCAAGTCACAAAGCCCTACGCACCACTTCCTGCCAAGTCACAAAGCCCTACTCACCACTTTCTGCCAAGTCACAAAGCCCTACTGCCCACTTCCTGCCAAGTCACAAAGCCCTACTCACCACTTCCTGCCAAGTCACAAGGTCCCACCCAGCACTCCCTGCCAAGATACAAAGCCCCACCCACCACTTCCTGCCAAGACACAAAGCCTACCACTTCCTGCCAAGACAAAGCTCCACCCATCACTTCCTGCCAAGCTACAAAGACCCACCCACCACTTCCTGCTAATAAAAGCCCCGCCCACCACAAGATGAAGCCCTGCCTATAATAGCGTGATTTCTCACTAACCGTGTACATCATTACTCTGCTGTTTTTTTTTTTTTGCATGTGGTTAAAGCAGCTGTTGCAGGTAAGTTAGTGCCCCAAACATTTTGTAGAAAGCCGTGTAGGATGGCGGTCTTACCATGTTGGAGTGCGCTTTCCTTGGCATCTCCTTGCTGCTGTACAGATGGAGGAACTTATTCATCTGAGACGAGGCCAAGCGATCGCGAATCTCCAGGTCCTGGACGATGAACACCTGGCGAGATACTGGCTGTTCTGAAAGAGTAGACTCTGCCATCTCATCAGCCTGCGGGTAAACTTCATG
This sequence comes from Allobates femoralis, assembly GCA_033576535.1. Classification (NCBI taxonomy): domain Eukaryota; kingdom Metazoa; phylum Chordata; class Amphibia; order Anura; family Aromobatidae; genus Allobates; species Allobates femoralis. The sequence goes on from JARQOC010000012.1 coordinate 40,073,454, forward strand.
CTGGAACTTAACCTGAACACACAAAAAGGATCAATGCCAAAAGTAAGTTGTGCGGATCTGCTCACATGACGCCTCCTGGCTGGAGTGCGGCACATGCTCTGTCCTGATGCTTCACGGCAGCGGTTTTTTTTCGCGGCCGCACCTGCCGCAAGTGCCAAAACCGCACTTGCCGCACCTGCCGCAAGCCTGCATATACAATGTATGGGGCTTGCCGCAACTGTGCCGCAAGTGCAGCCGGTATGTGGTAATCGCGGCAGATGCGGTTTTTTCACCGCATCTGCCGCGATTTTAAAAAAATGCTAGTGTGAAAGTACCCTTAGATAGGGAGAAACCAGAGTTTACTCTAAAGTAGAACTCTTCAGCTTCTGCAGAACTACAACTCCCAGCACCCTGGAGAACGCCAACTTCTGATGTCCAAAGGGAAAACAGACTTTACACAGATTGTGCCATTCAGCCTTCCAGTTGGAGTTGCATGGGCAGCACTGATGGTGCGGAGATGTGCACGGCTTTACCTTGGTCAGCTGGATCTCCATCAATAAATCTTGATTTCTTCCCCGCCCACCGCGGACCACGCTGCTGGCTCTCCTGGTCGGAGTGCATGACGGCGAGCTGTGCGGACTCCTGGGAACAAAATAACCAACACCGAAAACTGAGAAAGTATTTCTATAAAAAAGGGGAGTGGGGGGAGGGGGAGTAATCATTTCTATGGTCTCTAGGGAGTTTAGAAAAATGTAAAGAAAAATTTTTTTTTAATATATACATATACACACACATGCACACATACACGCACGCACACACATATCCACATATCCATGCACATATACACGCACGAAAAAAAAAAATATAGTAAATATACCATAAATATGAATAATACATATACACAAATATTTAATAAATGTAAAATAGTACTAATATAATAAATCTATAATAAGATACATAAAGTAGTAATACAAGTATAGATTTTATAAATATATTTTTCTAAAATTAGACATTTTTATTACTATAGTTTTACATGTTATGTATATTTTTAATATAAATTGCTATATATTAATACTATTATAAATTATTACATTGTTAGATATTTCTTTATTAATATTAATATTAATATTATAAATTGAAATATATTCATAATTATATATTTACTATAGATTTTTAATCATACATTAGTGTTTGTATTGACTATAGATTTTTTATTCTATAAAAATCTGTAGTGAATATATGTGTATTATAAAAAATATATATATATATATTTTTTCATTATACAGCAAGGCAATTTTGCAACAGATTTCATTGAACACATTTCCCACCATGTGTTGTTCTGCACAGCTCAAAAAAAGAGAATTTTGTTTACGTACCGTAAATTCTTTTTTCTTGAATCATCAATGGGAGACCCAGACAATGGGGTTTAGGGCACTGCCCTCCGGAGGCCACACTAGGTACTACAAGTTTGTAGACACGCCCCCTCAGCTTATAAACCCCTACCGCAGGGAATGTCCTCAGTTTGGTCCATAAGCTGCGAGGAGACAACATAAACCACACCCGAAACATCGGGAAGGAAACCGTGCACAGACGGTCCAATAACCCGGAAAAAAACTGTCCCAACTGGGAACAGATCAAATGCAAAACATCCAACGGAACAAATGGGTGGGTGCTGGGTCTCCCATTGATGATTCAAGAAAAAAGAATTTACGGTACGTAAACAAAATTCTCTTTTTTCTGATCATCATAATGGGAGACCCAGACAATGGGGATGTCCTAAAGCAAACCCCAGGGCGGGAAGAGTTCCTCAAAAGACGTTGATATACACGGTCCCCCTCAAAGGTGGGCAACCGCCGCCTGGAGGACCCGCCGGCCCAAACTTGCATCCGCAGAGGCATGGGCATGCACCATATAGTGCTTAGAGAAGGTGTGTAGGCTGGACCAGGTGGCCGCCTGACACACTTGCAGAGCTGAAGCGCGATGTCGCAAAGCCCAGGAAGCACCAACTGCTCTGGTCGAATGCGCCTTCAAGCCCACCGGGAGAGGCAGACCCGCCGAACGGTAAGCCTCTTGAATGGGAGCCTTGATCCATCTGGCCAAGGTCGATTTTGATGCCGCGGACCCCTTACAGCGACCCGCCGTAAGGATAAACAAAGAGTCCGAACTACAAAAGGAGGCCGTCCTGGACACATAAATGCGTACAGCCATCACTAAATCCAGAGTGTGGAGGTCGCGCTCAACCTGATGAACAGGAGCGGGACAAAATGATGGGAGCACAATCTCTTGGTTCAAGTGAAAAGTGGACACCACCTTTGGCAAAAATTCTGCCCGCGGACGCAACACCACCTTGTCCTGGTGGACTACCAGAAAAGGAGATTTGCACGACAGTGCAGCCAATTCTGAAACCCGTCTCAGAGACGTAATTGCCACCAGAAAGACCACTTTCTGTGACAGATGAGAGAGGGAAACTTCCCTCAGTGGCTCGAACGGCGGTTTCTGCAGAGCCGCCAGGACCATGTTAAGGTCCCAAGGGTCCAGCGGTCGCCTGTATGGCGGAACCACCCGAGACACCCCCTGCAGAAATTGACGGACCTTAGGAAGGAGCGCCAAACGCCTGTCAAACAGCACTGAAAGTGCTGAAACTTGACCCTTCAGGGAGCTGAGGGATAAGCCCAATTCCAAACCCGATTGAAGGAAAGCCAACAATGTCGGAATGGACAAGGGCCACGGAGACCGTCCACCAGAGGCACACCAGGAGAAAAAGATTTTCCACGTCCTGTGGTAAATCCTCCGCGATACAGGCTTCCTAGCCCGATTCATAGTGGCAACCACTGTAGGAGAGAATCCCCTGGATGTCAGAAGCCAGGCCTCAAGAGCCATGCAGTCAATCTGAGGGCCTTGGAATTGAGGTGGAAGAAGGGGCCCTGCGCGAGTAGATCTGCGCGGTCTGGAAGAGCCCACCGGAGTCCGCCGGACAGTTGCCACAGGTCCGGATACCAGGACCTCCTGGGCCAATCCGATGCCACTAGAATGGCTACGCTGCACTCCGACCTGATCTTCCACAAAACCTTGGGAATCAGTGCCAGCGGAGGGAACACATATGGTAGATGGAATCCGGACCAACTCTGGATCAGGGCGTCCGCCCCCAGAGACTCAGGATCCCATGATCTCGCCATGTATTGCGGCACCTGATGATTGAGCCGTGAGGCCATCAGATCCACGTCCGGAGTGCCCCATCTGCTGCAGATGTCCCGGAAGACGTCCGGATGAAGAGACCACTCTCCGGCGTCCATTCCCTGTCGGCTCAGGTAATCGGCCTCCCAGTTTTCGACTCCTGGGATGTGAACTGCGGAGATCAGACAGTTGTTGTCCTCCACCCAGGATAGAATGCGGTGGACTTCGGCGAGGGCCTGAGCACTTCTGGTCCCTCCCTGATGATTTATATATGCGACGGCCATCGCATTGTCGGACTGAACCCGGATGGGCTGTCCCGACAGGAACTTCTGAAACGCCAGGAGCGCCAGATAGACCGCCTTGATCTCCAGCACGTTGATCTGCAACGCCGACTCCGACTGAGTCCAGAGGCCTTGAGCCCTGTGGTGTAAGAACACCGCCCCCCAGCCCTTCAGACTGGCGTCGGTGGTCACCACTAACCATGACGGTTTGAGAAAAGACCGGCCCCGTGACAAGTGATGTGGCTGAAGCCACCACAGCAGGGAATCCCTGGTCGGTCGTGAAAGGGCCATCAGCCGATTCAGCGAGATCGTCCTCTTGTCCCATCTGCGGAGAATTTCCAGCTGGAGAGGACGGAGGCGAAACTGTGCAAATGGCACCGCCTCTATCGCTGCCACCATGCGTCCCACCAGCTTCATCAACACCCGTATGGATGATTGTGGGGACAGGAGTATATCTTGGACTCCCGATTGGATGGCCAGCTGTTTGGCTCGTGGTAGGGACACCAGAGCTGAGTCCGTGTGGAAGTCCATGCCCAGATATGTCAGTGACTGGGTCGGAACCAGGGTTGATTTCTGGACATTGAGAAGCCACCCAAACTGTTCCAGAGACTTCATGGTCACCTCCAGGCTCTTCCGGCAAAGATGTTCTGATGGCGCCCTGACCAGCAGGTCGTCTAGATAGGGTATGACGGCATGTCCCTGCATATGTACGAGAGCCATCATAGAGGCCATCACTTTCGTGAACACCCGCGGAGCCGAGGCCAACCCGAAGGGCAGCGCCACAAACTGGTAGTGTTCGTCCCCCACTGCAAATCTCAACCAGCGCTGATGAGCTGGTGCAATGGGCACGTGAAGGTAAGCGTCTCGGTGACGGTTGAACAACTTGAGGTCCAGAACCGGGCGAAAGGAGCCGTCCTTCTTCGGGACGATAAAGAGGTTGGAGTAAAAACCCCTGAACCTCTCTCCGGAAGGCACTGGGATCACTACTCCGTCTCTGTGGAGTCCCTCCAACACCAGATGAAAAGCCTGAGCCTTTTCCGGGGATGGAACAGACCGATGGAATCGGTGTGCCGGCCGCGACGTCAGCTCTATCCTGTAGCCGCGCGAGACTACGTCTCGGACCCACTGATCTTGAACGAGGAGTAACCATCTGTCCTGAAATCGGGACAGGCGGCCCCCCACCTGTGGGGCGGCAGGACGCGAGAGCGAGTCATGCGGAAGTGGGTTTGGGCGTGGCAGCCGCCGCCCCCGTTGACTTCTTCTGGCGACCCTTGGGACGCCACTGAGTAGAGGGCTTGCCCCCTCTGTCCGCGCGAGCGGACGAGGCTGATGACTGTGAGCTGGAGCGAAAGGACCACTGTTTAGGGTTCCTTTTAACGGTATACCGTGGCTTGGGTTTATTCTGTGGGATCTTAGACTCCGCAGAATCCTTTATCAGCTTATCCAGCTCGGTACCAAACAGTCTGTCACCAGAAAACGGAAGATTCTGCAGAATCTTCTTTGACGTGGCATCTGAGTCCCATAGACGCAGCCACAACAACCTGCGGATCGCTATCGCATTGGCCGAAGCCACAGCGGAGCGAGTGGAAGTTTCTAGGGTCGCAGTCCTGGCGTAATCTGCATAGGCCTTTGCCCTATCAGTAAGCGCTAGGACCTCTGAATTGGACCCCGCCAGGTCAGTGATACCATCCAAACAGGCGGTGATCGCCTGCAAGGTCCAGACCGTGGCAAAATTAGGGGCAAATGAAGACCCCACAGCCTCATAGGAAGACTTGGCGAGTTGTTCGACCTGTCTATCCGTCGCGTCCTTCAATGAGGAGCTATCAGAGGCAGAGAATAGGGAGCGTGCAGCAATCCTGGTCATGGAAGCGTCCACCTTCGGGGACTGCGACCACTCCTGAAGCACCTCCTGGGGGAAGGGGAAGCGAGTGTCCCTAGATTTGCGGACATAACGCCGCCCAGGGTGAACCCTGGGTGCTCTAATCACCCTTCCAAAGTTAGTGTGGTCCATAAAGGAGCCACATGAGCGAGCCTCTGGCTGCAGCCATTGATAAGCCTCCTTCGGATGGAGGTCCACCTCCTCAGGGGGTGCCACGAGATGAAGAGTCTCGTTTATGGAGGATACCAAATCCTCCACCCCGTCAGGTGGTTCTGACATAGACTCAAGTATTGAACCCCCATCATCCTCGTCACCGTCAGAGCGACGCTCCTCCTCAGAGAGGGTCTGGATCTCGGGTGATTCATCCCGGCGAGCCCGCTTAAGGGATCTCGCGGCAACAAGGGGTGACACCCGGGGGTAACTTGAGGGAGCAGCTGGACTTTCCAGTCTCCTAGTCAGTGCCTCCAGGGATTGCGACATGGAGGACAGCTTGGATAACACAGATTCATTTATCTTATTCTGTGTCTCCCATGGCCCTGGGATCACCTGAACCTCAGGGTACAGCACCGGAGCTGCAGCCTCTGCAGCATCAGTCCGGGCCTCTGGGCGTCCGCAGTTATTGCAGGACCCCCAACCAGCGTCCCGTTGCATGTAGCACAGGTAGTGGTGGAGTTGTCTGCCTTAGCAGCGCTCTTCTTTGCTGGGGACATGCCGACAGCAGAAGAGAAAAATAAGCCAAGTAGGAAACCGGAACACCGGCGGCTTACCGACCGCTTCAATGCGGTGGAGGGGAGCGGTGTGTGTGTGGCCTCCGCGAGGGTAAGGACCGGATTCTCCCGGGAGCGCAGCAGTGCACTCATTCAGTCCCAACAGGGAAGTGAGGAGAAGATGGCCGCCGCCAGACAAGTCGTGGGCGGTGCCGAAAACACGCGGGAAGCACACACACACACGCCCAGCGATGACGTCATCCCATGGGCTGCTCCACATCTCTCCAAGCAGCCATCTTAGTAATCTGGTGCTGGAGCCCGCAGCGCGGGAGATATAGCATCAACACTATACCCAGGGCTGCAGACAAAATCTGTAGCCCGCAGCCGCAGCCCCTGTGACGCACAGGGCGGTCAGCTATAGTGACCCCAGCACAGGGTACACTGCCAGAACCGCGGACCCAAAGGCTGCGCGCGGTCTGAGTGTCAAAAAACACGAAAGTGTCAGACACTACCCCCAGGCACACCGGAGACACACAGGGCGCCTCAGTGCCGGTCCGGTCTGTAAGCACCATATATGGGAGGCCTCGGACAGGGGTTTCAGCACCAGTCCGGTCTGTAAGCACCTTTAGGGAGGCCTCGGACTGGGCTGGCTCCAGTCCGGTCTGTAAGCACCATTTAGGGAGGCCTCGGACGGAGCGGAGCTGTGCAAGGCTCCTGTCTCCCACTTCCCAGAGCCCCCCAAGGAGGGATGTGAAGGAGCGCGGCAGCGTACCGGGAGGACACAACGTGTCCAGGCTCTGGGCCCTCCGGTACCTCAACCTGTGTGTTCCCCAAGGGTGAACAGGGAGACTGCCGGAGGTCCCCGACCGGGACCTACCTTGTCTTCAGACGCCATCACGTAAGCTGTGAGAATGCTGTGATGTGCAAGCAAAGCGTGTGATACCTCCGAGCACACTAAGTTTAAAACTGAGGACATTCCCTGCGGTAGGGGTTTATAAGCGGAGGGGGCAGTGTCTACAAACTTGTAGTACCTAGTGTGGCCTACGGAGGGCAGTGCCCTAAACCCCATTGTCTGGGTCTCCCATTATGATGATCAGAAAAGTGGATTTTGGTACTCACCATAAACTCCTTTTCTTGGAGCCTTCATTGGGGGGACACAGGAAGAGATTGGGTGTGCGCGGCTACCACTATGCAAAAAACAGAAAAATAGCTCCTCCCCAGCAGTATACACCCACCACTGGCACCGAGGCTGTTCAGTTAGTGAACACAGCAATAGGAGGAACAATAGACACATCCGATGTCTTGTACAACTAAAGCCCGGGTTACACACTTCAATGTCCCAGCGATCTGACCAACGATCCGACTTGACCTAGATCGTTTGAACGACGTTCAATGATCACTAGTGAGGTGTCGCACGTACGGATATTGTTAAAGACGCAGCAACGATTCCGCACCAAGCGAACGATACTTGCGGTCGTTGGGTCGTCTACGTCCTTCAGTTCTGAATAGGCGAAGTCGTCAACGACATTGTTATCAAGGTGTCACACACACCGATGCTGCAGGTTGGACGAACGACTGATTTATGGTCTGGTTCATAAACCTCCAATCAACGATCACCCGACTTACCGATGGTTGAATCTATGTGTCACATGCAACGACGTCGTTTCACCGCCCCAAAAGCTGTGACGTACCAACGATATTGTAGCGTGGAACGGGCCCCTTAAAAGCCCTAGAACACATAACAAGATCGCTAACGAGATCGTTGTAATGTCACAGATTTTGTGACGCAACAACTATCCCGCTAACGATGTCGTTATGTGTGACACGCACCAATGATCTGGCCCCTGCGGTGAGATCGTTGATCATTACACACTGCTCTGGGTCATTCCTGCGTCGTTGCGCTCCTACTGGGAGTGCTACATCATTGTGTTTGACAGGGACAATGACCAACGATCTCAGTGCTACGCTATTGAGGGACAATTCCCAATGACCTCGGTATAATTCTGGATCGTTGCTGAAGTCGTTGGTGACATCGCTGATGAGGTGCCTGTTTGACATCTTACCAGCGATGTGAAAAACAACGCACCAGCAATCTCTGCACAGTTATTGGTATCGCTGGTGCGTCGTTATGTGTGACTGGGCCTTTACACATAGGGAGGGTGCTGTGTCCCCCAATGAAGGCTCCAAGCAAAGGAATTTAAGGCGAGTACCAAAATACCCTTTTCTTTATTCCTTCATTGGGGGACAAAGGAAGACCTTGGGACGTCATAAAGCAGTCCCTTAGGATGGGAAAAGAAACAAAAAGTACTCTTCAGGCCAGACTCAAACCAATGCGGCCTGAAGAATCTTGCACCCAAGACCAGCGTCGGCCAAAGTGTAAGCGTGCACCTTGTAAAAATTTCATAAAAGTGTGAATTGAATGCCAGGTCGCAACCTTGCAGAGTTGGACGGCTGAAGCTTAATGATGTACAGCCCAGGAGGCTCCCACTGACCATGTAGAACGAGCTCTGATCTTGGAAGGATGGAGTCAGTCTGATCTGGTACGCCTTTGGATTTTGAAGCGGCTAAACCCTTTGGAGGACCAACAGGAATTAAGAGAAGGTCATCGAATCGCCTGAAGGGAACAGTCAGCGCCAGACAAAGACGAAGGGCTCTCACCAGGTCCATATGCAACAATCTTTCTCGTGGATGAGAAGGGGAAGGACAGAGTGAAGGCGGGACGATAACCTTGATACCACCTTAAGTAGGAATCCTTCTGAAGGACGAAGGACCAACTTATCGTTATGAAAGATCAGATAGGGAGAGCGGCATGAGAGAGCTGCAAGCTTGGATACACGATGGATGGAGGCGATTGCCAGGAACAAGGCGATATACCAGGAGAGGAGGGAGAGAAATTTCTGGGAGGGGCTCAAACGGGACAGTACCGAAGAATGTTAAGGACGAGATTTAAGTCCCATGGGTCCACCGGGGACCTGAAAGGAGGTGCCTCGTGGGGGACACCCTGGAGAAAGGTTCTTACTTGAGACTGGGAGGTAAGCAGTCTCTGAAAAAAATAGAGAATGCAGAAACTTGTCCTTTCAATGAGCTAAGAGACAACCACGCTTCCAGGCTAAATTGGAAGAAACCTAAAAGGGATTAAAAAAAAAAAAAAAAAAAAAAAAAAACTTAGGGGAGAGGAATAGGCCTTCCACATATGGCGATAGGTACGGCAGGAGGAAGGTTTCATAGCCTCTATCATCATCTGAATGAGTCCAGAAGATCTTAGGACTGCGGCTTCAAACGGCTATACCATCAAATTTAGCGAACGTGAATTCTGGTGAAAAGGCCCTTGCAACAGCAGGTCTGGGAGATCTGGAAGCCTTCATGGCGTGTCTGTGACGAGGTATATTACCTCCGCGTACCAGGACTGTCTTGGCCAGTCCAGGGTCACAATAATGATGGGAATGCCCTTTGCCCTGATATTCTTGAGCAGTCTGTGAGTCAGAGGTATGGGGGGGTGGGGGGGGAACAGATACAGAAGAGAGAATTGGGTCCACGGTATCACAAGGGCATCTTCGGCTAGGGACTGGGGATCCCAGGACCTGGGAACGAAGGGACAGATCTTGTAGTTGTCCTTGGATGCCATTAAGTCGACATCGCGGAATCCCCACTTGAGACAGATTGGTCCTTGAACCCTGCAGTGCTTCAGCCTTTCGCCTGGATCGAGACCCCCACGGCTGAGGTAGTCCGCGGCCCAATTGCCCACCCCCAGCATGTGGACAGCAGAAATAGTGGGGGCATTATTCTTGGGCCATTCTTGTCCAGCATGGCTGCCCGACATCAAGTGCTCCCTTGATGGTTTAGGTATTAGGTCCATTTGGACCCGAATTAGATACCCTCTTAAAAGATTGAGATAAAGACTATATTTCCAGAAGCGTGCGCTGCACTAGAAGCAGCTGTCAGAGAAGTTGAGGCAAGATATTCTCCTGCATGGGCAATCTGATCTGCTAGATAGGCCAGCTCAGATGTGTGGGGGGGGGGGGGGAGGGACTTGTGCCAGAATGCCTCTACAAAGATTTTGGCCCAGGCAGACCCTGGCATGTAAATCCGCATAGCAGCAAAGGAGGGGTAAAGGGGGCACTAGTCACCTTGAATGCTGATTTTAACATCGCCTCGATGTGCCTGTCTGGGGCATCCCTGAGAGAGATGAGCCATTGGCTAAGAGGAGGATTGTGTTGGTCAAGAGGCGGGATAGTGGAGGATCCACCTTGAGTGAAGATGTCCACATTTGGTGAATATCCTGAGATAAAGGGTACAACGAGCCCATGCGCTTTCTGGGTTGAAAGTGCTTTTCCGGGTGGAGCCATTCCCTGGAGAGAATGTCATAAATATCCTCCAAAATTCGAGAACATCCCCGGGGATGGTTTAGATCTTGTTACGGATACCTTTTGTTGGGAAGGTAACTGATTGTGTTGGGGATAGGTCCTGCCGGGGAGACAGAGGATTAAGAGGTGGCCCGGGGCTTTCTGGACCTTTGGTCCCCGTGGGGTGTGACGGAGTGGTGGTTGGACTCTGTATTCCTAGAGAAGAGCTTTGGGGAAAATCTGGACGATAAAAAAACATAGCATTAAAAAAAAAAAACAACAAACAAAACGCAACAGGTTTGGAATGGTAGAGACCAAGGGGGCCCTTTGGCTGACGCTGGTCTTGGGTGCAAGATTCTTCAGGCCGCATTGGTTGAGTCTGGCCTGAAGAGTACTTTTGTTTCTTTTCCCATCCAAAGGGACTGCTTTATGGCATCCCAAGGTCTTCCTTTGTCCCCCAATGAAGCGATAAAGAAAAGGGTATTTTGGTACTCACTGTAAATTCCTTTACTTGGAGCCTTCATTGGGGGATACAGCACCCTAACTATGTGTTAGTTGTACAAGACATCGGATGTGTTTATTGTTCCTCCTATTGCTATATTCACTAACTGAATAGCCTCGATGCCAGTGGTGGGCGTATATATAAGGGGAGCTATTTTTGTGTTATTTTTGCCTAGTGTCAGACTGCTAGTGGCAGCAGCACACACCCAAGGTCTTCCTGTGTCGCCCAATGAAGCGACAAAGTAATGAACTTTTATTTTTCTCCTACCTGATATGTTACATTTGGTCAAAGAACAAGAAATAGGGCAGAGATAAAATAACAAAAAGTTGTAAAAAACAAAACTATAACTCCACCCAAGGTACTTACATGTAATGTTTAGCAGGGGAACTACAAGATGCAGCATTTCCAAAGTCTTTCCCCCCGTACAGATGCCACACTAGGGAAACCTCTTTAACCACATATCGGACCACCGGGACAGGAAAATGGAGGGGGGCTTTACTGGTGTCAGACTTTCTCCCAGGAGAGCAGAAATAATCCTCCTTAATCACGATGTCGTCATGGACGAGCTTCTTCACCGACGGCTCCCCATCCTTATCCTGAAACACAGACGTGAGATCGCAAAACCCCGAAAGAGCAGCTCAAGGTCACACATGGGCAAGAAGGGGGCCTGTCCAGGTCTATTAATTCCTTCAGTTTCTCTCTATATAGTTTCCAAGTCCAAAATTTGGAAGGGAGGTGAGGGGGTTGTGGTGCAAGTCATAAGCATAGTGGAGAATCCGGCTAAGAAGGAGCTTTGTGATAGGAGCAGCCCTGCGGCTACCAGCCAAAAAACCGAGACACTGAGAGTGTGTGTGCTGGCAGGATAAATGCGAGTCCTTTTCAGCTGAATGACAGGTGCAGCATACATAACTATATAAAAAAAATCTTATGTTTGCTCGGGGCATTCCTGCCTCAAAGCGATAGGCTATCCTGAGAACTTACGATAAGCGTCCCACTGTCTCGGATTTGTAGGACACTGCAGCTCAGCCCTATTCACTTGCAAAGGAGTGAGCAGCAGGTTCCCAGGTGGTGTACATTGTAAGGAGTGTGGAGGACTTACTGAGACTGGTGTCTTGGGAGCGTACAGAATACAGAAGTCATCGCTTTCCAGTGGAGCATCAAGAATGGCGTCACGTATAAGATGTGGCGTTGCCGTCATGAAGGTGGGACTGGATTCTTCAGACAGAGTTCCACTTTCATCAGGAAACAAAAAAAGGTCGGAGCACGGTGCCTTCTGCAGGTTGGAGCGGCTGTCAGAGACTCCTGAGAAATAAAGGACATCACAAGGTCAGAGCCTCCAGATAGCTGGGCAAAGAGCATCCAAAATAAACATGCAATCACTTAAAAAACGTCTGCTTTGAGTATACAGCTCCTCTGCAGAGCCAGGTGTCAAGTGTTAACCCCTGTAGGACACAGTCTGTTTTTTCCGCCTCTTATTCCAGAAGCCATAATTATTCTCATTATGTCCACAAAAATCCATTTGTTAATCTGTTACTTCTCCTGATAATGTATGGAAAAAAAAAACAACAAAAAGAAAACAACTGGAGGTGTACCCCCTATACACTCCAGTATTGTCCAATCACTATTGTCACACCTTTTAGAAGACAAATTGTTACAGCCAGTTGTCAATTAGGTTAAAAATAAAAAAATATCAGGAGGAACATCATAATTGTAAAGAAAAAAAAAAAAGGATTTTTGTGTACTCACTGTAAAATCCTTTGCTCTGAGCCTCTAATTGGGGGACACAGGACCATGGGTGTTATGCTGCAGTTCACTAGGAGGCTGACACCAAGTGGAATCTAAAAAAAGCAGTAACTCATCCCCTGTAGCATACACCCCCTTGGCTGGCACAAGACGAACCAGTTCAGTGACCAAAGCAGTAGGAGAGAGAAAATATAGATCTGTAAAGAGGCAACCATAGGAGAACTCAAAGAACAGTAAAGAACACAAAATGGCCTGCAACGGGCAACAGGGAGGGTGCTGTGTCCCCCAATTAGAGGCTCAGAGAAAATAATTTTACAGTGAGTACACAAAAATCCTCTTTTCTCAATCGCCTCATTGGGGGACAGAGGACCATGGGAGGTCCCAAAGCAGTTCCTTGGTGGGTAGAAGGGAAAAACAGAAAACATTAACATCCTTTTGGAAGACAAATTCTAGAGATGAGCTACCGCTGCCTGCAAGATACGCCTACCCAGACTCACATTTGCCGATGACCGAGCATGGACATTGTAGTGTTTAGCAAATGTGTGCAGGCTGGACAAGGTGACAGCTTTGCATACCTGCTCGGTGGGAGCCTGGTGTCGAATGGCCCACGAAGCTCCCACTGCACGTGTTGAGTGTGCTCTTAATCCAACTGGAATGGGCATGTTTCTTGAATAGTTGACTTAATCCATCTGGCCAATGCCTTGGATGCTGCCTTGCCCTTCCTGTGACCCTCTGGGAGAATGAATAAAGAATCAGAATTCCGGAAGGGTGATGTCCTAGATACGTAGTACCCAAGAGCTCTAACCAGATCCAGTGTGTCTGCAGAGCCTTCTCAACACGGTGCACTGGCGTCGGGCAACAGGAAGGGAGAGAGATCTCCTCATTCAGGTGGAAGGAAGAAACCACCATTGGAAGGAATGACGGCACCGGCCGGAGCACAACCTTATCCTGATGGAAAACCAGGAAAGGCGCTCTGCAGGAAAGCTCTGCCATCTCAGAAACACGACGAATAGAGGTTATCACCGCGAGAAAGGCAACTTTCCAGGACAGGAAACAAAGGGAGACCTCCCCGAGCGGCTCAAAGGAAGTTTTTGAAGGACATCTAAGACCAGATTTAGGTCCCACGCTTCCAGCGGTCTCCTGTAAAGGGGAACTACACGGGAGACACCCTGAGTAGAAGTCCTGACTTAGGTTTTACAGCAAGGCGGTGCTGGAAAAGCACCGAAAGCGCAGAAATTTGACCCTTGAGAGAGCCGGGAGAAAGACCGGCATCTAGTCCCCCATATCCAGCCACTAGCTCATCCTCGCAGAAATCTTGCACACCTAGACATTCACAGACTCTCAGACTCTCTTCTACCCCTGTCCTCTTTATCTTCACTCCATGACACAGACAATACCACTGCTTTATCCAAATAATAGATTTAATGTGACTCCAAATTATATATTTGATCTCCACAGAGTGCACTTATTCAAATATAACCTTTAATAAAGTAATTAAAATTAATTACAGTCGTGTGTATCCCTCACTCCTAGTGTCCATATATCACACCAACCAAACAGGGGAGGGGGGTTGTTTCCCTGCGTTCACCCTGTCTTTTATCCTGCCTGTCAACGGAGTTTTATACACATGCTGTTTATGGCGTCCCCATTCAAACGATCTCCTCAGATGGGATAGCCACCATTCTAGGGGCCTAAGGGAAGGTATACCAAAAGGCCAATACCTGAGAGTAAGGTGGAACTGTTCGGACATCACTAGGTTCCATGGTGAAGCGAGGAAGATGCAAGAACGCTTCATACAGAAAGGGTACCCCCCTTGTGTGTTGAAAAAGGCCTGTGAAAGTAGCAGAGACTCATTGTTGGGATCAAACAGGAAAACAACAAAGCAAACGTAACACGCATTATCGGTACCTTTGATGATAGGGCTACTGAAGTAAAAGGCATTTTTGAAAAACACTGGGGTATCCTAATGGCGGATAAGAAGTGGCACCTCTGATACCTATTAGACCGGCCATTACCTACAGGAGAGGTAGGTCCTTGCGAGACCAGTTGGTACATAGTCACTATTGTCCTCCCAAGAAAACAGGGACCTGGCTGGAACAACGACAAGCGGGTACCTTCAGATGTGGGAAATGTTCCTTTTGCAACTACATTAGAGTTTCCAAAACAGCCCAAAGTAGTACAACAGAGAGAGATCTTCACAAATAGACATTTTGGGAACTGTAAAACGGAAGGGGTGGTATACCTATTCCAATGCTCATGTCCCATGGATTACGTGGGCAAAACGAAACGACAACTAAGGAGACGGATAGGAGACCACCTGGGTGATGTGAGAAATGCAATAGACACACCTATTTCAAGACATACAAGGGAGGTACATATCGGTGACATAAGAGACATTAGGTTCCAAGTTCTGGAAGCCGTGGCGAGGCCAAAGGGTAGTGCGACAAATTGAAAGTGGTCCTCATGAAAACGCAGGTATTGCTGATGCGCTTGAGATATCGGGATGTGTAGGTACGCATCTTGAATATCCACTGAGGCCAGGAATTATCCTTCCTCCATCGATGTAATGATGGAGCGGAGCGACTCTATGCGGAAGTGCCGAAGACGAACGATTGTGTTCACATGCTTCTGATCCAAGATGGGGAGGACAGAACAGACCTTCTTGGGAACTACGAAAAGGTTGGAATAAAAACCTCTGAAGCGCTCGCCTTCTGGGACAGGGATAATGACTCCCGCCTGTAGAAGGGAGTTGACAGCCTTGAAAAAGGCGTGAGCCCATGATGGAGATTGTGGAGGAACGGAAGGGAAAAAAGATTTGGTGGGTAAAAAACCCGATGTTGTAACCGGAAGACACCAGTTTCCTGACCCACCTGTCGTTTGTGACAGCGAGCCAGATGTGACCAAAGAAGGAAAGTCGGACGCCTACTAGGGTGGTGTCTTTCGTGGACAAGGGGAAGTCAGGGCGATGAGAACCTATGGAATCTGGATCCCTTTTTTTCTGGACTGTTTCATCCGGGACTGCCAGGCTGTGTTCGATTTGTGTGTGGACCGAGTGCCCGTCTCTGCGCGGAGAGCGGTTTGCATTATGCGAAGGGCAGGAGGTGTCTCAGCCAAATGAATTCCAAAAGGAGCAAAAATGCGTCTGTTGACGTCGGACAAAAGGGCATCTCGGCTTATGTTGAGGAAGAGAGGTACTTTTACCTCCAGTGGCGTCTGAAAATTAGTTTATCTAGCTGCTCTCCAAAGAGGCAGCCGCTAAGGTAAGGAAGACTATTTAGGGATTTGTTCAAAGCAGAATCCACTCTCCACTCTCGGAGCCAGGGCGCTCTGCGAATTGTAATGGTATTCGAGGCTGCAACGTTAGTTGAATCCAAGGATGCATGAATAAGATATTCCCCTGCTACTGAGAGCTGGGCCACAAGGTCCGTCAACTCAGAGGGGAGACGGCTATCCTGAACGGAAGAATGTAGCGTATCTGCCCAAGTCATGATTGCTTTAGCAACCCATACCGCAGCAATAGAGGGCAAGGGGGAAGAACCAGTCACCCCGAAAATCGAGCGAGCAAGCTGTTCAACCTGTCAGTTGCATCTTTAATGGAGGATCCATCCGGCAAAGAAAGCAGGGTTCTTGCGGCTAAATGAGAAACTGGGGGATCAACCTGTGGGGAGTCCACCCAGTCCTGGCCTAGGGCAAGTGAGAAGGGGTAGCGAGCTTCGATGGCCTTGCGGTTTCCAAACTGT
Source organism: Allobates femoralis (assembly GCA_033576535.1). Taxonomy (NCBI): domain Eukaryota; kingdom Metazoa; phylum Chordata; class Amphibia; order Anura; family Aromobatidae; genus Allobates; species Allobates femoralis. Next base: position 40,089,802 of record JARQOC010000012.1, read on the forward strand.
TTATCTGGATGGGTTCTATGTTTGTTTCTTTAAGATATCCTGGAATTCAGGACGATCTGCAAACATTTTTGTGGGCGTTTTACTCGCTTGAAAGACACGGCATGATCTGGGGCATCACATGGGGGGTCGTCGACTAGAAGCGTCTGGTTGATGGCCGTGATCAAGTCCTCAACCATGGCCTGTGTGTCAGGAGTGTCCAGGTCAAAAGGCACATCTGGGTCAAGATCATGAAAAGCATCGGACGAGGGTGAGGCATTCCCTGAGAGGGGAGGTACAGGAGCCTTGTGAGGATGCAGGAGAAGCACTCTTATGATGTCTCTTTCGTGCTGTCCCAGCCAAGGATTGTTGTCTATCTTGTGGCCTGCACCTATGTAGCGTGCTCTCTGGTGCCAGAGAGTCCCCATGTGACGCTGGCTGTCCGGAGGTGCAGGGCGTGGGACGGCTCTGTAGGGCCTGGACCAGGGTAGCAGAGAGCTTGTCCATGGATTAGGACATGGACTGCGACATGGATTGAGTTAGAAACAGAGCCCAGTCAGGTGGGTTAGGGGCGCAGGGAGGTGCAGCGTCGGAGGAGGGCTCCTGGGCAGTATTGGGGTCGCAAGTCTGGCAGTGCGGAGCAGCATGTCCGCTAGCCAGCTGAGAGCAGCATGTAATGCAAGAGGCATACGAGACCATATAGGCCAGGGGTCTCAAACTCCAGGCCTCGGATGCTGCACACAGTCCAGGTTTTCAGGATTTCCGTAGAATTTGACAGTTGGCAATTTGATTACTAACTGTCAAATACTATGGAAATCCTGAAAACCATGACTGTGTGCAGCCCTCGAGGCCTGGAGTTTGAGACCCCAGATCTAGGTCTTGAGGGCCTTCTTTGTGGTCTTTGAGCTCTGCATGATTATAGAGGATGTAAAGCAAAAATAGGGTCATACTGTGGGGCACCGGAGTATACTGAGACTTTGAGAGGAAAAAAGCACAAGCAAGTAAGCTGCAGCAGAGCAGGATCTGCTGAGCTCCTTACCCCAGACCTAGGGATCTGTCTCCAGTGGTAGTTTTGAGCCCGTTGGTCTGGTGTCCTCTCCTGTGCAGGGATGTGCCCCAAGCAGGTATGCCGTGGTAACCGCCGGTATAGCGGCTGCACGTGTGACAAGTCGCCTCGGGAGGAAGTGGGAGGCCCGCAGAGAGGACGCGCAATGAGATCTCGTGAGAAGTGCTGAAAGAAGCCGGAACGCCCCTTCTGGGAAGCGGCTGGGGGTATCCCGGCCACAATATGACATCACCTGGAGGCGGGCGGAAGGCTGGAGGGGGGCAAAACCGCTGGAGAAGCAGGCCGGAGCTGGGGACTAAAGTAAATTGCGGCCCTGGGGAAAGTGCAGCGACGGCGCGGTGGTATGGGTGGATCTGCGTGTGGGACCGCCGCTGGATTAGGGGATCCCTCTGACCGCACTGTACTCCCTCTGAGGTAGAAGAAGGGCTCCCAGCAGCTGTGACTGCGCAAAATGCTCAGCAGGCATCGTGTGTCAGGGTCCCTGGGGGCATAGAGGCATTACCTAGTGCTGGCTCCTTGACCCAGGGTCCCTAAGGGGGGAGGATGGGGAGAGCCGGGTGATCTCACACAATGGCACTGGGCACCTTCAACCCAAGGTCCCAACTGTGGGATCTGGGGAGGGCCATAGGGTCTCCATAAGGTCACCGGATGCCCCGACCCAATGTCTCAGGGAGCGGAAATGTGGGGAGAGCAGGGAACAAATCACCAGTGCAGAGGGGGATACGTGGAGGTAACACTCCGCGTGCTCTTCCGATGGATGGTGGAGTTCAGAACACGAAGTAACAGTCGCCAGTGTAAAAAGAAAAAAAAAATATATACTGTCCCTCGTGGCAGAAGAGGGTACGTGGAGGTGACACTCAACGTTCCCGTCTGTTGGTGGCTGGGGAAGAGCAGTGCGAGAGAGCACCATCGCCCGTCTAATCTTGATCCAAAGGGAAATCAATAAAAAAAAAAAACAACAAAGATAGTAAAAAAAAAAATAAAAAAATTATAAAAAATAGATGTGGGTCTGTAGACCTCATCTGCCTCCTACTGACACTAAGCAGAAACTAGTTCAGCTTGTGCCAGCCAGGGGGTGTATATTGCAGGGGAGGAGCTACTCAGTTTTTTCAGATTCCACTTAGTGTCGCCTCCTGGTGAACTGCAGCATAACACCCACGGTCCGGGTCCTCAAAAAAAGAAAAGGGTCAAAAACTGTTATTCCATTGGTGATGCAAGATTTTAGCACCACAGATATGCCGGGAGTAAAGACACCGTCATATTTTCTTCATATAATTACCATTCAGTTGGGATTTTGCTGGGGTGGCATCTTGGTAGATATCGGTGTCCTCCATGGCGTCACTCATTAGATCCGCAGGATCTGCTGTTCTTCCTCAGCCAACATCAGCCCTCTGGTGTTGGATCCAGTAGAGGCGTCAGTCTGCAACACAATTACACGTTAAAAAAACCCTTCATCTTTGAGACCCCTTCCCCCACCATATGATCTTCTAGGCGGGTGGTCTTTTATTGCTTACCTTTTTGGCTTTTTTCTGAGCTCCGGGGGAAGCCTGGGGTCTGGCGGGTGGTTGCAGATCTCCGTAGTTGGCGATGTACTGGATGAGGTTCATTAGTGCGGCACAAGAGTCGGAGCAGGTCCGGATATGGATCACATCGCTGGAGCAGTACATCTCGAAGCGGGGTCTGTTCTGCCAGAATGGAGAACAAGACATTAAGTCCGAGCATATATAGCACTAATGTGGATGGAAATTATTCTCCCTCTGTAGGGCAGGATAGCATCAATGTCTGGCGTAACGTGCAGCCAAACTCCACCTGCAATGTCCGAGAACGGAGTCATCTCTAATCACAGCGGGAAAGGTAGTTAGGCTGCTAAAGGGCTTACATGGCAGTCAGGGGCCCGATAAATGTCCCCAGGTCACATACACAACGCTCACAAGTGACAGTACATGCAAAGGAGGTTACCTCTTCTCCAAACTTTACAGCCAGTATTGTCAGCTCCAGAAGCCCCATGTCCAGAACCTGGACGTAATCTGGAAAATAAAATATTAGTGGCACCGACATGAGACACCACCACTCTTCACCTTTTATTACAAAAGAAAAAACAGACACAAAATGATATAACATATAGAGAACTAGAAAAGGTGAGAGAGCGAGAGAGCGAAAGCGAAAGAGAGCGAGAGAGAAAGAAAAGAGAACTAGAAAAGGTGTGAGAGCGCGCGAGAGAAAAGAGAACTAGAAAAGGTGAGAGAGAGAGAACTAGAAAAGGCGAGAGAGAGAACTAGAAAAGGCGAGAGAGAGAGAACTAGAAAAGGCGAGAGAGAGAACTAGAAAAGGCGAGAGAGAGAACTAGAAAAGTCGAGAGAGAGAACTAGAAAAGGCGAGAGAGAGAGAGAACTAGAAAAGGCGAGAGAGAGAGCGAAAGCGAAAGAGAGCGAGAGCGAGAGAGAAAGAAAAGAGAACTAGAAAAGGTTAGAGCGAGAGAGAAAGAAAAGAGAACTAGAAAAGGTGTGGAGCGCGCGAGAGAAAAGAGAACTAGAAAAGGCGAGGAGAGAGAGAGAACTAGAAAAGGCGGAGAGAGGAGAGAGAGAGAGAGAGAGAGAGAGGAGAGGAGAGAGAGAGAGAGAAACTAGAAAAGGCGAGAGAGAGAGAGAGAGAGAACTAGAAAAGGCGAGAGAGAGAGAACTAGAAAAGGCGAGAGAGAGAACTAGAAAAGGCGAGAGAGAGAACTAGAAAAGGCGAGAGAGAGAACTAGAAAAGGCGGAGAGAGAGAAATAGAAAAGGCGAGAGAGAGAACTAGAAAAGGCGAGAGAGAGAGAGAGAGAGAGAGAGAGAGAGAGAGAGAGAGAGAGAGAGAGAGAGAGAGAGAGAGAAGAGAACTAGAAAAGGCGAGAGAGAGAACTAGAAAAGGCGAGAGAGAGAACTAGAAAAGGCGGAGAGAGAGAACTAGAAAAGGCGAGAGAGAGAGAAGAGAGAACTAGAAAAGGCGAGAGAGAGAGAGAGAGAGAGAGAGAGAGAGAGAGAGAGAAGAGAACTAGAAAAGGTGAGAGAGAGAGAGAAAAAAGAGAACTAGAAAAGGTGAGAGAGAGAGAGAGAAAGAAAATAGAACTAGAAAAGGTGAGAGCGAGAGAAAGAAAATAGAACTAGAAAAGGTGAGAGCGAGAGAAAGAAAATAGAACTAGAAAAGGTGAGAGCGAGAGAAAGAAAATAGAACTAGAAAAGGTGAGAGCGAGAGAAAGAAAATAGAACTAGAAAAGGTGAGAGAGAGAGAGAGAAAAGAGAACTAGAAAAGGTGAGAGCGAGAGAGAGAGAAAGAGAACTAGAAAAGGTGAGAGAGAGAGAAAGAAAATAGAACTAGAAAAGGTGAGAGCGAGAGAAAGAAAATAGAACTAGAAAAGGTGAGAGAGAGAGAAAAGAGAACTAGAAAAGGTGAGAGAGAGAGAACTAGAAAAGGTGAGAGAGAGAGAACTAGAAAAGGTGAGAGAGAGAACTAGAAAAGGTGAGAGAGAGAGAACTAGAAAAGGTGAGAGAGAGAACTAGAAAAGGTGAGAGAGAGAGAACTAGAAAAGGTGAGAGAGAGAGAGAGAGAACTAGAAAAGGTGAGAGAGAGAGAGAACTAGAAAAGGTGAGAGAGAGAGAGAACTAGAAAAGGTGAGAGAGAGAGAGAGAGAGAACTAGAAAAGGTGAGAGAACTAGAAAAGGTGAGAGAGAGAACTAGAAAAGGTGAGAGAACTAGAAAAGGTGAGAGAGAACTAGAAAAGGTGAGAGAGAGAGAGAACTAGAAAAGGTGAGAGAGAGAGAGAACTAGAAAAGGTGAGAGAGAGAGAACTAGAAAAGGTGAGAGAGAGAACTAGAAAAGGTGAGAGAGAGAGAGAACTAGAAAAGGTGAGAGAACTAGAAAAGGTGAGAGAGAACTAGAAAAGGTGAGAGAGAGAGAGAACTAGAAAAGGTGAGAGAGAGAGAACTAGAAAAGGTGAGAGAGAGAACTAGAAAAGGTGAGAGAGAGAAAAGAGAAAAACTAGAAAAGAAGAGTGAGACAGACAGCAAGAACTAGAAAAGAGGAGAGAGAAGGGGGGAGACCGAAAAAGGGGTCTGGGGGGAGATCAAAAAAGGGGGGGGAAGCACCGAAAGAGAGGGGGGAGGGAGACCGAAAAAAGAGGGGGGGGGGGGGCAGAGACCGAAAAAGAGGAGGAGGGGGGGGGGGGGTAGACTGAAAAAGAGGGGTGGGGGGTGGGGGGGGAGACCGAAAAAGAGGGGTGGGGGGTGGGAGACCGAAAAAGGAGGGGGGTGGGTGGGGGGGCGGTTGAAGACCGAAAAAGAGGGGGGTGGGTGGGAGAGGGAGAGAGTCTTAATTCTCATGTGCTGTAGATTCCTCCACCTCCCTGAATGGCGCCATTCCATCAGTGAGCACTATGCTGCCAGTCAGAGGCTGGTGATTGGCTGCAGCGGTCAGCTGACAGGAGACACAGCGCTGACAATACTGGACAGGTGCTGATTAGGGAGGGGTTAAATGTATTTTTCTCTGGGGCACTTCAGCACTTACAAGAGAGGTCGGGAATAGTGTGCAACCCCTTTAAGGGTAAAGAGGAATGTGTCCATTCACTGGCAGCAAGAAAACATCATTAAAATAATAATGTATCTCTGTTTCCATTTTGTAAGTTGCATACACTTAAGATTGGACTATTAAATATCCAAGTCTTGAGCTCACACTATCTTAAGTGATCGGATCGTCTTTATATGAAAGGGAAACCCTCCTACACCCAATCGTCCAGGTATTTATCTCTCACCTCGACTCATGTTGACAGATACGGCATTACACTTGTCAGATAAATGCAGGGCCGCCTCATCCAGGATAATCCTAAAAGATGAGAGGGTGGGGAAGGGGGTGTCAGCATACTGTAAAATATATAGCGACAAACATCGCCACCTGCTGGTCACATGGTGGAACATCAGAGTGAAATCATCAGCACCCAGCGGAGTCCAGAAACTTGTAACCCTCCACCACAGTTGCCTAATCTGTTAATGGGGGCTGGGTAATAAGATAGGGGTTCAGAGGAGGGGGATCCATCATAACACATCTTACCGAAGGCTGGAGGAGGATTTATCCAGAGCGACACTGCATGAAATACTGAAGGTCTCCACGGTCAGCAGAGCTCTGATCGGTAAGTAGAGAGGCCTGAAAGAGACACCCTGCATGATATAATGGACCGGAACACATCGAGTTAAATTAACCCCTTACTGATGCGGGGGCTTGAACCTTCGATTGCTTGTATAATATACACTAATGAGCATTATAAAAATTACTTGTCTCCTAAGACGTCTGGCCACAGGTGTATGAACAGCACAGCAATGCTTTGGGACCCTCCAGTCGTGGTTTCAGGGGGTCTCGGTGGATGTCAGCACAAGGGCTTGACTACCTAAATGCTGCTGTTATGATTGACAGCTGACGCCAGGATGTTAAACTGCTGTGATTGGCGCAGTGGCTGCGCTCGGGTGCCAGCGGTATAACACAGCCGCCACCTATACCATACGGAGAGGGCTCGGCTCCCAGCTCTAGGGACGGGCAGTCTGAGCCATTGTGAGTGACAAATGATGAGGTTTATTACCTGTAATCCAACGCACAACTCCAGAGGTGAACATGGAAGGTCGTTATGGAGGTAGGAGGGCTATAGCCCAAAACAGGCTCATCCGAAATATTCAGGAACTGCAATATCTACAGAGCACACAAAAAGAAGAGAGATCAGTCTGAGCCAAAGGTGCCCACATTCAGTCACTACTCTTCATGTATTATAATAATGGGCGAGGCACTTTAAATGAAGCCAAATTAACTATACAAGGTATAGGTGACCTGCTCGTGCCACGTGTGCTCCGACTGAAGAACTCGGTGTTTCAGAGTCGCCCCCCGCAGTCCAACGGCAACAAGGAATTCCTGGAAATTGACAAAGAAGGATTCAAGAATACACTGTATACAGTCGTCGTCAGGACTCAATTAGAATACAATATTAACCGAGATTGTCAGCATATCTTCATGGTAGTCAGAGGGCGTTATTTCGATACAGAGCTCAAAAATTTCCAGCATAAATACAAATTCATATTCCAGTTGACTACAGCCACCACTAGAGGGAGCTCACTGCATGCACATTGACTAGTAATGTACCAGTGTGCAGTGAGGTCCCACTAGTGGTGGCTGCAGGTAAACAGAATAGTATAGAAAGGTCACTGATATTTTGTTAAAGTTAGTTATTACATTGCCCATGAATTTAGCCTAACTGCTAAATATTTTCAGCTAAAAAATAAATCCTCCCTCCAAGCACTGGCCACTTGGGGGGGTCTGCCTTCAGTGTAATCTGCTGTCCACTGCCTGATGTAAAGGGTAATTCATCTCTAGGCACAGAAACCCTGAAACAGATCACAGAAAGCACCTCTGTAGAAAGTAAGGCTGGCCTTTTCACTCTTTCACCCCCTCTTACCCCAGCTGAAAGCTGGTGCAGGTCTTTAGTGCCTCCCTTACCCTCCTGCTGAAAACTGGCGCAGGCCTTTGTGCCCTCTGTTCCGTCTATCTCAATGCATACAGACGTAACAGAGGTCTGATCAGTTCGGGATAGATGACTCTCGGGGTAGGGGAGCTCTAGTGCTTGTTACTAATTAAGCATCGGCCTGGTTGGCGCCATTTTGGGGTCTCGCTCTCGCATTATTGCAATCTTTACATCTTGCTCTTTTGTACTTTTCCCGCCTGTGTTTTGGTGCCATCTACTGGCCACTTTGCTGTACTACTCTTGACGTTATAACGCACAATCTACCATAAGAAGGCGATTCATTTACTGCTGTTATAAATGATCCATGCGCCCGCTGGACCAGGAGCCTGGACTCCTCTTTGCTCAACCCTAGTCGTTATCCTCTGGTTCTTTATTAAAAACTAAACTGAACCCCGGCACCACCTAATATAAAAGTTTTGTTCTAAACTAACTCGTTCTCACAGAAAACATTATTTTCAGAGCTAAACGATGAGACCTTAGTGTTGCTGTCGGATTTCTCGGACTGGATTTTCACGGCCACGGTCAGCATACTCATGGTGTCCACTCCCACGCCGTTACTAGACGCACGGCGAGTCCCATCTTCTCCAGAGGGATAAATGGTTGGCTCCAACCAGTGAGGCTGGGGCAAGCTGGGCAGTCTGAGGTCGGCAGGGTCCACGACGCCATCTACAACACCTGTCCAAGAGAAGGGTATGGGTAAAGAAGACCTGCGATACTGCGGAATGGTGCATAGGAGCCGCCACTGGAAATGGGCACCATACAGAAGAGAGCGGCACATAGGGCTACACTTTGGGCCAGGGATTACCTTGATGGTACAGGCTCAGGCTGCTCGTGTGGAGACATAAGAAGTGCTTGTCCTCCAATCCTTCATACTTAGTCACTGTGAAGAGCGAGCCGCTGGAGAACTCCATCCACAGCTCTCCATGCTTGCCCTCCATTACTCTCCCATCGGCTTGCTGCAGGGAAGAGGAGATCAGGTAAGAATTTAGAGAGTGGTTTTTTTTTACCTAAATTACCATATTAAAGTAAATTAATCAATGTAGAATGATGCGGACCCCCCCCCACACACACACACTGGCAGAGGGTTACAGACACTTTTCCAAAATCAGAAAGTCATCTGATATACGATATATATAAATGGTAAGAATGAGACACGGATCGCTAGCCAGCTGTTGAAAAACTACAACTCTCAGCATGCCCTCTCAGTCAGAGCATCTTGGGAGTTGTAGTTCTACAACGGGAAGATGACAACAGTCAGCGACCCCCGCGGCTCCACGGCAAACTAAACAACATGCATGGACGGCAGGAGTCCTCATGGGACAACCCTACAAAGGATTTACACTAAAGGGTTATCAGTATATACAAGCACTATTGCAATTTACTGCTTATTAAAACTTTCAGCTGTTCTTGCAATATTAACACTTCATTGCTAAGGAGACCAATCACCGCTGCCATCTGGATTAAGATGGCTGGGATTAGGAGGTAACCATAAACTTCAGAAAAGCATTCACAAGGGAAAGGAGTTTGTAAGCACTGTAAGGTGGTCAGTCTCCAAGACAATGTGCTGTAAACGTAAGGGTTACTATCTCATGAATGGCAGGACATTTTAATAATACCCATCTGTGACAATAGGAATAAACCTTTTGTACTGCACCAGGTCTCTGGAATGTGCTACCCACGGCAGTCAGGCAATTCCCCTATCCATACCCGTCTGCCTCTTGGATCACCCCTTTCTCTCCCTAGACTACGAGCTCCTGTGAGCCGGGCCCCGATCTGATACTCTTGCTGACTTTCTTTACGTTTCCTCTGAACTGTAAGACACCATATGAAAACCATAAAAATGACTGGGAGAATAATATCACCTTGACATCAGTAAATATGGACACCAGGCCGTGGTTCACGTTCACCAGGACAGACAAGAAGCTCTGGGACTGTTTGCTCGGACATTCAGGTTTCCTCTTCCTCCGGCTATGGTAGTTGGAGTCCAGGATATAATCGTATTGGAGGGTTTCTTCTTCTGAGCCGCTGTCATCATCTGAGAGGAGTCATTGATTAGGTACAAGTGAGGAATTAAAGGGATTGCTCGGGATTTAGGTCAGTAGTATCAGATTAGAAGGAGTCTGAAAAATCCCCTCCGGCATCTGTGGCCGCCCATGACTCCTTTCCACCCTCCTATACCCAGGATGTTCTCACCGTAATGGAGCGCAGACTTAAACGCTCCGCTGGAGTCTTTGCTGAAGGTGTTGATGAGCTGGCTCGCCACCGACAGGCCAATCCCATATGATAAATTCTCAAACGTCTCGACCGGCGAGGGGGCGGTGGGCTCCCAGAGCAGCAAATCGTTACTGATCCTGAAAAAGAGCAGCCCAATCAGCAAGGACAACGCAAAGCACGGTCATACGTACACAATCTGGGACTATGATTTCACAAGTTGGTTCTCACTCACTATAAACAGGAAAGAGCATCAGACGCTGCCAGAGGGGAGATGCCGGATTAAAGATACTTTTATTATAATGAGTAATTACATTTAACCATGTCACCAGCCAAATTTATAGAGAGTTTCTCTCTCTTCATTTTGGTCAATGACAACTCCCGGATCTGCCCGTGATCAGGGGTCCAGTGGTAAAAGAGCGTCAGAAACTTTTTATAAACTTTTACACAAGGGAGGGAACATGATCTGCGAGCGACCCCAGGAATTACCTGTTGTAGAGCTTCTCATAGAAGACTTTGTTGGGCAGCATCAGGTACACACTGGGCAGTGTCAGCTCCAACACATAATGGGAATTACTGATGGCTTTCTCCTGGAACTCCATCATTTCTATGGCGTCTCCGGGCATCACCATCTGCAGAATGGAGGATCAGAGTCAGCATGACCGACAGAAAGGAATCCCTGGATCCCCCTACTTTACATATCCACAAAATATTGGATGGCAGGTCCCCATTTGTAGGCTCCAGGGGACCAATGTTCTCAGAACGGTGGGAGACATTGGATATCTCATTAATAAGGAGAGTCAAATCCTGGGCATCTATCTTTGCCATATCTCCAGTGCAGGATATAAAGATGCAGGTCTATCTCCAGAGTGCGGCCTGGTTGGTCCTTACTGTCAGGAGAGGCGTCCGTACATGTCACTATTGACACTCATGTCATATGTTGTGGATGCAGCATAAACATCCATGGAAATATCCTTTTAAGAGATTCTGCCGCTATGGCCATCTGACTCACAAGGGATATTCCAGCGCCGCTCACTCCTCCTTCAGAAGGGGCCAGAGAAGATCCCTACAGGGACACGTGTGTGATCTGTAGGTGCGGGCCCCCCAATTATCTCCTAATATTTTGCCAATTGTGCCGGTGTCCTGGCAGGAATCAGTAGAAATAACGCTCGCCTTCTGATGTGAAAGTAAAAGAAGCTGCAATACCCCAGGGAAAAATCTAATCACCACCTGCCTATACCTAGAACACAATGGCTGGAGGATTTGTGGGATGTTGTGGGTACGAGGGTTGGATTCATCCTTTATGACCTCACATACCTCTTCATTTTCAAACATCACCCTCCGAGAAGAGAATGGGGACGGCTCTGGACGCCTGAAGTCGCATACGTCTTTAAGCGAGTGGGAAGTTCCTTCATCGTCCTCCTGAAATCTTCCATCTCCCTCATCATCCTCCTCTGTAGACACTCGCTCCAGGATGGAGTGCACAGCCACGGGATTGATTCTCAGCACGATCCTGAGGACGGACACAAAAGGTTTACAGGAAAGGACATGGAAATGGGAGCAGATGAATTGCTGGAATATAAAACGTGCTACAATTTTGAGAGATTCACAGCTTGTCAAAGGTTTGTTAAAATTGTAACCCCCCCAAATATCACACACCTGCCACAGTATCAGTGACCGCACCAGCAAATTTGTGAGGGCTGCTCTGGAGTATAATACAGGATGTTAGGATCAGTAATGTGATGTATGTATACAGTAATTGCGCCAGCAGAATAGTGAGTGCAGCTCTGGAGTATAATACAGGAGGTAACTCAGGATTAGTACAGGATCAGTAATGTAATGTATGTATGCAGTGACTGCACCAGCAGAATAGTGAGTGCAGCTCTGCAGTATAATACAGGAGGTAACTCAGGATCAGTAATGTAATGTAGGTACACAGTGACTGCACCAGCAGAATAATGAGCGCAGCTCTGGAGTATAATACAGGATATAACTCAGGATAGTACAGGATCAGTAATGTAATGTATGTATGCAGTGACTGCACCAGCAGAATAGTGAGTGCAGCTCTGGAGTATAATAAAATACAGGAGGTAACTCAGGATCAGTAATGTAATGTATGTACAAAGTGACGCCATCAGCAGAAAAGTGAGTGCAGCTCTGGAGTATAATACAGGATATAACTCGGGATCAGTACAGGATCAGTAATGTAATGTATGTACACAGTGACTGCACCAGCAGAATAGCGAGTGCAGCTCTGGAGTATAATACAAGATAATTAAAGTATCTTTCTGACTATGACACATAATGAGGACAGACCTCGGCCAGTCAAAGTTGTCTGATGTGCTCATGTCTCCATCTACTTCATTGCTCTTTTTCACCACCCTGATAAATAGGATCTGTGGGCCGTCGCTGTCCTCCTGGAAGGCCCCTGGACAGGACACAGAGTAAAGCACAGATAGACTTTCTTATTAATACAGACACACTGGATGCTGTTCACTGGATTCTTTACTGCGGCCACTCACCTGTAACCTCCTTAAAAGTGAACTCCAGCTTTAATTGTTCTGGGGAGCAGCCACCAACAACCTCAGTTTTAAATTCTGCATCTGAAAAGTTTAGCTGTAAGACTTCTTTTTGGAGGGATTTCTTGAACCAAGGACCTCGTCCTGGTCAGATCTGAGGTCAGGAATTGGGAAGCGCACGGCGAGATGGAGCGATGGTGCGGAGACCAGCACGGAGGTCCTCGTGTTTGCTGGAGATCGGGAGTCATCCAGAAGAACCTCCGGAAAATCTTTGTGCTGAAACAACAAGTTTATACAAAGCTCGATATTTCTAAAGTAGTTTAGTAGCATTTTCTGCTTGTGTACAGGGGTGAGCGGTCAGCCAGACAATGCAAGGTCAGAGGGGTCCTACTACTCCTAGGAAGCACAAGACTGGACCGGCAGCAAATGAGCACCTGAGCTCAATGTATATAAATCTGTGCACAGGTCATCCTTTCTGTTAGGAAGAAATCAATGATGGTCCTGAATGGTGACATCACAAGAACCTGCGGCCTTAGTTATCCCATTGCAGTCATCAGTTGTTGCATTTCTTTTTATCCTCCCCTTTTTCCCAGAGCCATGATTTTTTTCTTTACTTTTCCTTCTGGTCCTTGAACGTCAGCCCTTCTACTGTGCATGGATACATATATACAGACTGTACGGACAACTCACCAGACTAATGTGCTTGTTGTACGACGTGAAGAGATGAGACGTCATCATTTCTACGGGTCCCAACTTCTGCGCCTGCAGCAGAGAATTTAATCTATCTACAATGGTGATATCGAGCTCACAGGAGGCGGCCGACAGCTGGACATGCAGCTCCGACCTCTGCGGGAGGGAACTCAGGCGCCCAGAGCTGCCCTACAGAAAAAAGGAGAATGGTGATGATACAGACCGGTGCCTGGAAATTACACAACCAAAAGCATGGATTCTGACGGTGATCAGTCCCGGGCAAACACACTGTGTGGACAAAAGTAATGGGACACATCTTAATCATTGAATTCTGGTTTCTCATCTAGCCTCACACTAGGTGTATGAAATCAGGCACCTCGCAGCTCCCCAGCAATTAACCTTTAGCCCCTCTCAGGTCCCCTGTGAACAACCTCTGGCCCCCTGCCCATCCAGTGATTAACCTCCGGACCCTCTCTCCCAGTGTATGAACTCCAGCCTCATTGCCCCCAGCCTATAATCTCTGGCACCCTGCCATGCCATTTGCCTTTATTAACAAGACAGAATGGCTGGTGGTGAAAAGCTCATTGATAACAGTGCGGTAATAGGAATCACTGGGGTAACAAGTCCAATCATGACATTTATTCCTCCTAAATCTTCCCCATCACTGGGATATTACTGGAAAGTGGAAGGAACCACAGCAACTCAGCCATTAAGCGATGACCTCATAACATTACAGAGCAGGGGGGACGAGTGCTGAGGATCAGAGGGAAAAAAAGCCCCTGCCGCTCTGCTGACCCTGTAACTGTAGAGTCCAGACCTCCTCTGGTAACATCAGTACAGTCACTGTACCTGCCGGGAGCTTCATAGCCAAGTAGCTGTATCCAGCCGTACATCACCAAGCACAATGCTGAGTGTCAGAGGGAGCGGTGTGAAGCCGCCACCTCTGGACTCTGGAGGAGACATGTTCTGTGCAATTGTCATCACACTTCTCTACATCTGATGGAGGAGTCTGGGTTTGGTGAATGGTAGAGAATGTTGCCCCTGACTACATTGTTGAGGAGGATAATGCTCCGAGCTGTTATCAAGGGGCCTTGGCCTCTTAGGTCTAGGGAAGGGAAATCATAAGGCAATGTGCCCGCTGGACAATGTGCTGTTTTTTTTTTGGTGCGTTTCTGCAGCAAAAACGCATCACCCACAGCTTTAGCATTAACGTCAATGTGATTTTCAAAAAGCTGTGCACACATGTGCATTTGTGGGTTATAAAAGTCCCTGTCAATTAACATGCCCGCTTTTGGGCTGCATTTTCCCCATTAATGCTTTTTTCCTACAATTTCCACAGCAAAAACAATGTAATACTCACAATCCACAGCAAGCCCACGGTGAGCCCCAGTGATTTCTTTCTCTGTGCACCGGCAAAAGCTGCACGATTAACTTACAGGACCTGCTCCATGTGGCTGGCCATATTATTCAGGCTGTCACGTGGTGGGCAGGTCCTGGAGGCACGATACCCACAGGTCCTACTGATACCTGGAAGAAATCACCAGCGCTCACCAGGGAGGGCGAGAAAGTGTGTCTGTCCTCTTATTTGTTCTGCGTTTTTGTGCTGTGCACCTATGCAATACGTTTGAGAAAGAAAAAACATCCAGTGGGAACATAACCTAAGTCTATGTACAAGACATTGTGGACACCTGTAGCGTCCAGTTTTGTGGGAACAGTTTGGAGAAGACCCTAACCTCTATCCCATGACTGTGCCCAATGCACAAGGTCCATAACTATATAGAGGGGAGAACATGATGGATGGTCACTCAGAGTCTGAACCTCTACCCTACCCAATGCCTATAATGGAGATTATAAGCCCGGCCTCCCCCAACATCAGTGTCATATCACAAATGGATGAAGGAGCAAAAATTCCCGCAGACCCCTCCAAAATCTTGTAGAAATCCTTCCCAGAAGACTTGTGATATCTGCAGAGGGACAGACTCTATATTGAGGACTATGGATGTAGAATGAGAGGTCAGAAAAGCTCATGTAGGTTGAATGTGGATGGGGCACATACTTTACTCTACATATTATAATAAACATATTAGGATAAAGATCTCTTGCTCTGGTAATACTGGGTCACACCCGGTATCTCAGGAACACAGATGCTGATGTAGATGCTGGAGCTTTTTTATGTGTGATTTGCTGCAGTTTTGGACAACATGTGACAAGACAGCGATGTGTGAATTCAGCACAAACCAGACAAGTCTTTGGGCAGCATCAACCTCACCTGGGCCCCGCGGTTCTCCGAACGCTTGTAGTGCAAGTGAACGCACGGCGACACCCGGCAGTCCGGATCTGAATCCGTGCTAAATTTCAGCAGCTGAGAAAAAAAAACCACAAACATTAAGAGCGGAATACAAAACTGAGTTATAGTGTCGCAACAGTACCCGCTCCTGCCAGTGTTTCAGGTGTCCACCTAAGAGCGGCGGCTTCATTTATGCTTTGCCCTGTTGACAAGGCGGGACAGCCGGCGTCATGCTGATTAACAGACAACTCCCCCAGCATGACGTGAGCAGTCCAGCCCAGCCAACAAAGGAGAACAGATGAGAAGCCGCTACCATGTTGATGTGTTGTCAGTAAAACACATGGAGATGAAGATGGGATAAAGCCGCACAACAATATGGAAAACGTAATTCAGAGTACTATATAGAGTAGGTGACTTATGGTCTACGTGTCGTCAGTGGAAGCTGCTGACTTGCCAGCAGGAGCGGTGACTGTGCCGGTGACAACAGGCAGAGAGGTAGTTTGTTAGTTGTTATTTCTTACACCGCACTGGATCTCCTCTTTAGGTGGTTAAGCAGCAGAGATCAGAGCACGGATGTTAAGAGGTGGATTGTGGCTGTATCAGCCCGCTCTCCCTTGTGTTTATTTTAGAATGCTCCATAACCCTATATGCATAGGCGCCATGCATCTCATTGCTAGTCAAGCATGCTGGTAGTTTTCAAGCAGACGGAGTGTTGTATGTTAATTTAACAAAAAGCAATAATGAAATCTCTTTAAAGGGAACCTGCCATATGATTTTTGCTGCCCGAACACGAGGAGAAGGAATCATAGTCTGACTGCGTTTTTGCAGCCACATTTCTTTGAAACACTGCGGCTGGGGCCCAAGTGCCTGGGATGCCAGGAGTGGCAGCGTCTACCTGCCCCCTTTCCTTCTGTTATAAGCACACATA
The DNA here is from genome assembly GCA_033576535.1 of Allobates femoralis. Classification (NCBI taxonomy): domain Eukaryota; kingdom Metazoa; phylum Chordata; class Amphibia; order Anura; family Aromobatidae; genus Allobates; species Allobates femoralis. The sequence continues at coordinate 40,106,009 of JARQOC010000012.1, forward strand.
TAGGGAAGGTCTGTTCCGTCTGGGAGACTTGGCGAGAAGGAGCCAAAATGGACCAGTCATCTGAGACTTTCTCTGGATGGTTTATCAATGTATAATTTATCTAATTCACACCACTACTTTATTGTGAAGTTTTTTAAAAAATAGTTCACTCTTAAGATCACTTTTTTTTTTTTTGCCAAAAAAAAAAAAAGTGATCATTTTGCCAATGGATTTAATTATAATTGTTGAACCTTTGTCTTTTGAAGGCTCTTGGTTTCCGAACTTTGATGTGGTCTGGGATCAGAAATCAGTTGAAAAGAGCTCAGAATTTGATATATAAAAGAACTACAGACGCCCCGTCAGACCGAGCTCGCTGATGAATACTCAGATAACTCCTTCTGCAACAGAAAGTGCTGCTGTAGAAGGTAAATGGTGCAACATTTTGGATAGAACCCAATTACAAAAACTATTTAATAGCCCTGAATACATAGGTTTAAAAAAATAAAGTGAACCACTTTGGATTCTCCTTTATAGATGCATTATAGGAGTAGTATTCATCCTCGTAGGTGAAGTCTAGTTCTACCCTTCCATAAGGAGTCCTTACCTCTGTGTACTGCGGAGGAGCAGAGTGCGAGTCACAGGGGAAGAGACACTCCAGGAGCTCCGTCTGACCCACGCTCACATCCGTGCCGTAACAGCGAGAGCCGGATCGCTGCCGCTGCTCATGGGAGATTTTTATTTGTGTCCCTATAAACCTAGTAAGGAAATTTTGAAAATAAGAAAGTTTATTTTATTAGGATACAATAAAAAAATATTTAAGGTGTCCTATCGCATGAGAATTATGAGACAGCTCGGTCCTTGAGTTATGCTTCTATACCTGAGGTGGTCGTGCGTGCATGCTTCTGCAAAAACACCGCGTAAAAAACTAAAATCCTTTTGTGCAAATGTCTGCGGATCCAGTGTCTCAATGCGAGTGAAGAAGCTCAGAGACAGAGGGGTCAGCGGATTGGGGCTGGAGGTGCTCTCCGTCGGAGGCAGAGGGTCAATGTGAAGGACGGAGAAGGACAACGAGCCCAAGGCAAGTCTGAACACCAGCTCAGGCCGAGAGTCGTCCACAGAGACCGAGCGATTTGGTAGTGCTGTAAAAAGAGCGTAATACACAATGTTAGAAGAACAGCCTAGAAAACATGTCCAAGATACTGTACAGTGGGGTAGGTCAGCAGTTGGGGGAACGATTAGTTCCAGCAATCCCTGAGGTCTCCTAGCTTTCATTGGAGGCTGTTAACTCAATATCCTTAATTTCCTTCTGTTATAAGACTCCTTTCTCCCAGCACATAGACTTATCCAAATGAGCTCCAGTGAATCAGTCAGTGAGCTCCATTCACAGCAGAGTCTGTAACCTCTCGCTCGCTCATCTCCTGAAACATCTTCCACTTTAAGAAACCAGCCTTGAAGACGGTTCAGGAGGAGAGAGAGAGAGAAAAAGTTACAGACTGACGTCCGAAGTGCTCACTAATGCAATCAACTCGTTCTGCCGTCTGCTGTGTACTGCGATACATAAAGGATGTGGAAGTCAAACAGGCCAACGTGTTTAATGAATCCCTATTGCAAAAATGATTTTCAGCCAAAAATCTAATTCGTTTAAAGGGAAACTATACTAAGTCATTTTTAAGAATACCCTATTCTGTTTCTGCACAGCAGGAGAAACCCAATACTTGACCATTATGTGACTTGTATTAAGAATTTTCACTTTTTGCCCCCTCTGCAGGCTCCAGCTCTATTTTGCAATTTACTGAGCTGGTGGAAGAGACCAAGTATAATGAGGTCTCCCAAAAAGAGGGATTCCAAATTAATTCTGTATTTTTTAGCACAGAGAGAAGCAGCAGTTTAGATGACAATGTAAAGCATTACTGAGCAGTGTAGATATGACTCCAGCTCTGGGGTGAGGTTAAAGACTTGTCAGACAGCTCAGCACGATCCTTCTGCATCTCCCTTTACCAATACTCATCACTCTGCTCCTTCCTACTCTCCCCCCTCCTCTGTAGGAGGTGTAATTTGACATTATAGTTGAGCGGTTTTTCTTTTTGCAGACTGAATGGCACGTAGTGGGTCATAAGCGGGGAAAGAAGTAGATTTTCAGATAAGATATAGTCAAAAGTTTGTTATATTTACCTGTACTACTGATTTATGGAAAGTGTGTTATAAGTACAATTCCCTTTTATGTAAATAAAAAAAATGCCCCCAAAAGGTGTCTGTAGTCTTTAGGAATTCTTCAGCATTATTTTCTGCAACTTACAGGTTCTTCTAAGGGAGTTTTGGTGCACGCTGGGTTTAAATGAAGCTCCTCGTACCGCGGGGTCTTCCAATCTACTATGGTCCTGGTAGTCGCTCCATGCTGCCTGCAAATAACGAAAAACAAATGTGTTAATCAGCACGATTGGTAGATCTGAGGTTATATATCCGGTAGATATTTGCACCTTTCTGTTTTGTTGAGGTGGACAGTTTTGCAAAACTGAAATATATGTTAAGAATTTTTTGACCAAATAAAGCCATAGATAAATGGTACCTACCACAGCGCCCCCTAGTGGTGATCCAACGGGGAATTGTTGTAAGTGCTAGTTAACGACAGGTCTAAATCCACAGTGGGTGGATCACCAAGAGGTGGGAGGGAGGAAAGACTGTGAGACATGTCCATATCTGCCATCGAGAAGAATACTTCTTCATCTAAATGATGGAGGGAAAAAAAACAAAACATTTATTTTACAGAACATTCACAAATAATATATGATCCAGATAAGATCTACAGGTGGGTGCTGCACTCCGCACCGTGGCTGGAAGGGGTCTTTGCGGTGTCCGTCTCGTAAAAGCTGTGATCCGCAGAAGCCCCCCCGGACATGTCTTCCTTTCTTAGATAGCGTTTCAGCTCCATCTGAAGACGTAACTCATCCTCTTGTTGCATCGGGCGACTCTTCCGGTCTTTTCTTGACATGCCCAATCTGCCAGAGGTTTCTGAGAAAAGTAAAGTTGGATAAATAAGTGTTACACTAACTGTCCCATACAGTGGAAAGGTAATTACTCCCAGTTATAAACAAGTTCTCTATTTGCGGCTGATGGCAGCAGGGAGGAAGTAATGTCAATCTACAATTTCCAGCAGACCCTGAGGAGGTCCCCTCGGTATGATTGGAGGCTGTTGCCTCATTACACTGCTTACTCCGACCTATCCTATTATAAGGCTCAGTGCCGATACTGCCGTGATCACAGAACAGCTTTTAAACTCGTTACATATTCAAATAACCTTAGCTATCAATCTATTGATGGCTCATGTCAGCAGGGAGGAAGCAAAGCGCTGCAGTAATGTACTGTGAGGCTTTTCATTCTCTGATCCATATTGAAATCAATACAGAGCGCAGATAGGAAAGTTTGAAAAAAAAAATAAAAAAAGCAGTGAGAACTATGTTCAACTTTCAGCTACATCTTATCTTACGGCAAAGCCATATAGTGCAACTGCTGCAAAACAGGAAAAGAAATTTGGCCAAGGAAAGCTTTTCTCCAAAACAAGAAAAAAAAGGAATCCCTTTTGCGTCTATTGAAGTATGTACTTCAGTGATCGATAACATCTGGGTCTCCAGGTGTAAGACTGACAGACTGTAGTCACCAATAGTCGCTCTAGCAGGGCCATACTAGAGGAAACCATGTGAATGTTCTGGTTTCAGCCTTGCAGACTGCTGTATATAGGGCTCATATGAGCTGTTGTAACTGTAATTTGTGTAAAGGGATGGACCTCGTCCGCTGTACACAGACAGGAAGCTTTCCTTACCTGGCCCGGCGATCGCTGTCAACATGTCCAGCAGGAGGTGAACTTGTCGGGGAGAAAGGAAGACGTGAAAAGAATCCACACGACCGTCCACATCCAGCTGAAGAAAAGCAGAGGCGACATCAGTGATTGTACAGAATGCCTGACTCTGGGTCTAAAATAGTAAGAATTTACTGATGCTCTATCATTAACATCAGATTAGTGAGAGCCTGACAATCGGGAGCCCCAGTAAAAACAGATACCGAATTCAACACAATGTAATACCAGCAGCTCAGCTCATATTCACTTCAGTAGGAGCTGAGCTGCACTTCCCATCGCTGCCATGTGTCCCTCTGGCTCATATACACCAGGGATGCTGCTTTTGCATTTACCGTGGAAAGGAAAACATACGTGTTTCTTCTGTGCTGCTGTTGAAGATTTGAGCATAGAAGAGTCCAGAAAATGTCAATAGATCAAATTGGGGTTATTTTATGCATTTTAAACTATCTAGTTTCTTTCCCAAGATGAAGCTGGAGAGCCCAGAGCAGCGAGCCCAGAGGACAGAGCCGCCGCGAGCCCAGAGGGACAGAGCCGCCGCGAGCCCAGAGGGACAGAGCCGCCGCGAGCCCAGAGGGACAGAGCCGCCGCGAGCCCAGAGCCGCCGCGAGCCCAGAGGAACAGAGCCGCCGCGAGCCCAGAGGAACAGAGCCGCCGCGAGCCCAGAGGCAGAGCCGCAGAGCCGCGCGAGCCCAGAGCCGCCGCAAGCTCAGAGGAACGAGCTGCCGCGAGCCCAGAGGAACGAGCCAGATAGCTTTGAAACGCGTAGAACAAATCACATTTGATCAATGGATGTTTCCCGGACTCTTCGATCCTGAACTCTTAAACAGCAGCACAGAAGAAATATTATTTTTCCTTCTTCCTCAGTTTCCTGTAGCCACTGTACACCTGTAGATCTGCCACACGTACATCTCCTCCACTCATGTATTGTTGTGTCACACATCTACAGCAGGTGAGCGCAATCTCTTTGTATGTACCACTTTTCATCGGATAGGACCCTATTAGCTCCTTTCCAGTGTTTTCTCCATGCATTTAACCGTGGCATCTAAAGGCCCAGTTACAAACACAGATAATTGTGCGCAGATCTCTGGTTGCAGTGAAATCATGGACACATTGTTCCATTTTGTGGCTGTGTACAAATGTAACAATGTGTCCATGATTTCACTGCAACCAGAGATCTGCCAACAATCTCTGCACAATTATCTGTGTGTGTAACTGTGCCTTAAGGGGTTATTTGGTATATGATCTCTGCTGTAACTTTGGGTGTCAGGCTGTCAATCACCACTAGGCACAACCAATCACATTACAGATTGGCAGCACCTCCTCTTTTTGCCTCTTTCTCTGGTAAGGGTAACTTTTTCTGGTGTCTACTTTTACATTACCATAATTAATTAGAGGGAGGCCAAAAACTGAGTCATTTCAGCCTCGGTCTGAACAGCACAGCCTACTGCCCCTTCCCATACAGAGGATCACCATTGACAAATAGTCACCATGCTGCATATATACAATGTTTTGGACTGGATGGATGCCAGAGCCACTGCCCGATGTCGGCATGCCCTATACGATGGAGATTGGCCACAATCACAGTGTGCATGTCAGAAAATAGTTACTGACCTTCGCTCCGGGGAGGACTTCATTCTGTTTCAGGATCAGTCCCAGCTCAATCTTGCCAACCAGTGTTGCGATCTGTACAGGGTCCGAGGGGGCGACTTCTGTTACGCTCCTTGTGAACTGGGGGTGCGGTTCAAACACAGGTTTGGGGTTCCAGCTCGGTGACAGCTTTGGCTCAGTTTCCTGAAGAATAGTGACAAATAAGAGGTCAGCAGTTGAGGACGCCCTGGGACAGCCCATATCCCCATCGGGACTTGCAAGTAATTTTCATATCGGCTCTTTGAAGGGTTGAGAACATACGTGGAAGATCAGTGAAAGGCTGGGATTTGGAATTCGTCAGAACACTACAGCTTGAAGGACTGCAGCTGGACAGGAGGAGATGGATCCTGCAACAGCTACACACTAACCTAGGATATGGGGGAAGGCGTCTGTGCTGCCCATCAATCAAGTGGGGTGTACAAAGCACACAAACAGATATTGGGGGACAGATTAATAGCCGCTCCAATATTACAGACACTAGATGGGTAAGAGACCACCTAACACAACAGTACCCCCTAAAGTCAAGCAGCTGGAAAAAAGGAGGCCATCCAAATGCAATTTTTTTTTTTTAATGAAATAAAATCTTATAATTAATCACAAACAGGTGTTCTCACTATGGATTATGAGATGGTTAAAAGGGCTGTCTCAGGTAAAACTGAACTGCAATTATGTACCCTTAGCAATCCTCGCCGTGCTCTAGAATGGAGGGAGTTTTCATAGCTCGCTGCTCAGGTTATCGGCCTCCCTGCTGTTTCAGAGGTGGTCAGTTCCTAGGCAATGAGTAATGGCCCCTTGCAGGCTCCATGTTTAAAAGCCGAAGCTGGACCTAGGGAGGGCAACTACATACCACAAAACCCTAATCCTAACCTCACAAACAAAAAAGTGAAAAGGAGTTATCCCCTTTTGAACAAGTGCCCAATAATCCAGCTTTCCGCATTATCAGATGCTGGTACAGAGGTGACATGAATTACCACGTTCAAAGTTGATGACACAGGTGAAGATCTTGCCGATGCGGCAAACTCGTCCCAGAAGAAGGAGACCCCGCTCAGCTCCAGGACTTTGTGTGCAAAGGCGGATGGTCTGTGGACGTTGATGCCACTGGACTGCTCATCCACAGTCTCGTCAGAATACACAGTCCTGCAAGCACAGATTGGGGGAGAGAGGTGAGAGACGGCCTACCACCGGGGGGCGCACACACAGCCCGTCACCCACCTGCTGATCCGCATCTCTAGGGCGCAGCCGGTTTTGGAGTTTTCTGGGATGTTCTCTATCCTGAACACGGAGTCGATGAAGGTGACACGTACTCGTCGCAGGACTGTGAGATGATAATAGAAAAAGCAGAAATCAATGTACAACCCTGAACACTACAATGCACTACCTCTGCTTACATCAGGGGGGCATCTAAGGTGGTGCATACAAGAAGACTGGGGGATCCAAAGGAGCACCCCTCCATATACAGGGTAACATGAAACCGCAGTCTGTATCACCATATGCCTCAGTTCGTCCGCGTCTCTGGATGTATTATTTCTATTCACTGACAGCAAGCAGATATATAAAAAGGGGAGCACTACCAATGAATTTCGCTGGGACCAGGGATGTATAAAAATTCCTGGTACAGTCAAGCAGCCAAATAAACCCATTACTGCTGCCACTTGAATTTAGTGACCATTTTTAAAATCTCTGCTTGCAGGCAGTGAACGGGAATAATGCATCCAGATAGAAAAAAAATGTAAAAAAAAAAAAAAAAAAAACACAAAACGTGGGATATTGAAGTAATCCAGGAAAACAGAGGGAATCGCCATCTATGAGCGCCTCCAGTGGGCCCAGTAGGTATTACATGATCGGCCAGTAGAGGAGCATATATGACCTGCTAACTGTGGTGATAATCTGCTACAATGTGTCAGCGCAGATAAAAAAAAAAAAAAAAAAAAATAGAAAACTGTCCAGCCGGTATGCAGCTGTAACAAAACGTCAGCTACAAAAAAAAAAATGCCCGCATGCACTGCAAGGGAAAAATGTGTGAAAATGGTCAGGATTGAAGATAAACCCATCATCTTACCAGTTTCTATCGTTTCTGCAAACTTTCCAGGCCCTCAAAGGGCGGAGACGAGTCCTGGTCATCGGTGAGCTTGTGGCTTAGGCACTCCCGCGCCAGCTGCATGCTGCTCGTCATAAAGCTGGACCAGTACATGGGCTCCGAGGAAGAACCTGGGGGGGGAGATGAAAGTACGGAGATGGGAAAGTGTTCAAATGTGAGGACACATCACAAGGAGAGGTCTGGGGACATCCCAAGACGTCTACATACGTGGGCGCGGCCTCGGCCGGAACACCATCTCCAGCCCCTTCACCTCCAGGGCACAGTTGTCCTGTAGTAGAGACCCCCAGGGTACCGACAGGGAGATGGTCTGGATGAAACCCTCGGTCACCTCCAGGGGGGCATCTGCTGACTCCATTATTTCATTAAGACTCTGAAAATGGGAGACAATAGTGAGTGCAGCTCTGGAGTATAATACAGGAGGTAACTCAGGATCAGTAATGTAATGTATACAGTGACTGCACCAGCAGAATAGTGAGTGCAGCTCTGGAGTATAATACAGGAGGTAACTCAGGATCAGTACAGGATCAGTAATGTAATGTATGTACACAGTGACTGCAGCAGAATAGTGAGTGCAGCTCTGGAGTATAATACAGGAGGTAACTCAGGATCAGTAATGTAATGTATGTACACAGTGACTGCACCAGCAGAATAGTGAGTGCAGCTCTGGAGTATAATACAGGATGTAACTCCGGATCAGTAATGTAATGTATGTACACAGTTACTGCACCAGCAGAATAGTGTGTGCAGCTTTGGAGTATGATACAGGAGGTAACTCAGGATCAGTAATGTAATGTATGTACACAGTGACTGCACCAGCAGAATAGTGAGTGCAGCTTTGGAGTATGATACAGGAGGTAACTCAGAATCAGTACAGGATCAGTAATGTATGTACAGAGCGACTCCACCAGCAGAATAATGAGTGCAGCTCTGGAGTACAATAATACTGTCATCAGCAGGCATCAATCTTTGTCCTCTTGTTTTGTCCCCAGATCTCAGCTAATGCTCCTATTTAAGGCTCCACTGCAGAGACGTCACCTGTTTCCCAGCAGGATGAATATGCAATTCTGCTTTCCTGCCGAAGTTAAAGTGACTTCTTTATATTCCTTGATGTCGGGCACTCTGGCTGCAGAGGGGGCAAAAGGGGTGTAAACCCTGCACAGACCCATGTGGCTTATCCTTAGACCCATGGAGTGGGGGAGTCACCTCCCATCTTCTCCTGCTGATTGGAAGTAATGCTTTAAGGAGCAGGGGGTCAACAATCACTTAATTCTGATAATTGACCAGGGGGGGGGGGGGACCCCTGCCAATCGCATACAGACAACCTCTGTCCCAAGTAAATCTCCTTTGGAGGCCACACGTTTCTTTCTGGCTTTGTGAGATTTGTGGCCACAGAATAATAAGATAAGGGCGACATCAGAGGCATAAAGTGAACCATGACAGGTCTGATATCCGCAGCAAGCGGGAACGTAAGCTGGTAACTCGTGGAGAGTTTTGTGACTTGTGCCGCCTCAGTCTGGGGTCAATGAATGGAGCAGCAGGTGCACGGTACCCACAACACTGATGAAGGCAGTGCTGCAATATCTTGGTGGTCCCAGCAATGGCCTATCCAGCGTATACGGGATCATTTTAGGCTGTGATTTTACCCCTTTAAATCTGACAATCTGCTGCTCGAGCAGTCTGACCCAGCCAGGTGTCTGTATAGATTTGTACCCAAGTAATGGACTTTTCGGGATGTCGCCTCCTCTTCAATTAGTCTTATTTTTACTCCTAGATCTCCGCATCATTCATTTTTAATATCGTCTGGCTGAGCGCGTCTACTTATAGCGAGGACCGGATCCACGTAACATTGTGCCAATGACATTAACCCTCTAGGGTCCAAAGGGCTGCAACATCCATCAGAATCACAGGAGCAGATAATCATGGCTGCCTACCACCAAAAACCGTCCGATTATATAGGATTGTGCAGCTCAGGTCCATTGAAGTGAATGTTCTGGAGCAGCAATACCAGACACAACCTTTGGACAGGTGTGGTGCCGTTTTTTGGAAGAAAGAAGCCACATTTGTTTAATTTGTCTAATCCTTTAGCAAATCAATTTACGGCTTTCAACTGTTCAGTTACCCCTTACCCCCCAATGCATTAAAGGTATTCCCCAATATGTCAGTGCCTGCTGAGAGTTGTAGTTTTACAACAGATAAAGCTGGGCAGGTTGGAGGCCTCTGCTGTGCATGTTAAAACCCCTCCAGAAACAGAGAAACTCTACAGACCCTCAGTGACGTCAGAGAGAATCTATGCAAGATGTTAGGAGCTGAGATCAGGCTCTCTAGGCCAAACATTGCATGAGACTGTGGGGAGGGAGAGGGATGTGGCAGCCATGAAGTCACTTGTAGCCTGACCCCCGAACTCAGCAGGGGACTCTGCAACCACTGGATACCTACATCAGGTGAGCTGGGGAAGAGCCAGAGGGTTAAAGTGCAGATGGAGCAAACAGCAGTGGTAGGTCTGACCTCGCCGGCACAGGGTCCCTGACCCGAAAATATCTCTGAGTGTCCTTTAGAGTCTGATGCAAAACATCAGAAGCAGATCTATTATGGCCTCAATTTCTAGAATGGCTGCAATGTCCTGTTTGTTTTGACGCATTCTAAGAAAACTCAAACATCCCTGGTTTACCTCATAATATCCTTGGAGGCACCCCACACGGCGTCATGGGCTGCCACATCCTTGGAGGCACCCCCCACACGGCGTCATGGGCTGCCACATCCATGGAGGCACCCCCCACACGGCATCATGGGCTGCCACATGCTTGGAGGCACCCCCCACACGGTGTCAAGGGCTGCCACATCCATGGAGGCACCCCCCACACGGCGTCATGGGCTGCCACATCCATGGAGGCACCCCCCACACGGCGTCATGGGCTGCCACATCCATGGAGGCACCCCCCACACGGCGTCATGGGCTGCCGCATCCATGGAGGCACCCCCCACACGGCGTCATGGGCTGCCGCATCCTTGGAGGCACCCCCCCACCGCGTCATGGGCTGCCGCATCCTTGGAGGCACCCCCCCCACCGCGTCATGGGCTGCCGCATCCTTGGAGGCACCCCCCCACCGCGTCATGGGCTGCCACATCCTTGGAGGCACCCCCCCACCCCGTCAAGGGCTGCCACATCCTTGGAGGCACCCCCCACCCCACCAAGGGCTGCCACATCCTTGGAGCACAGTTCACCCCATCAAGGGCTGCCACATCCTTGGAGGCACCCCCCACCCCACCAAGGGCTGCCACATCCTTGGAGGCACCCCCCACCCCACCAAGGGCTGCCACATCCTTGGAGGCACCCCCCACCCCACCAAGGGCTGCCACATCCTTGGAGGCACCCCCCACCCCACCAAGGGCTGTCACATCCTTGGAGGCACCCCCCACCAAGGGCTGCCACATCCTTGGAGCACAGTTCACCCCATCAAGAGCTGCCACATCCTTGGAGGCACCCCCCACCCCACCAAGGCCTGCCACATCCTTGGAGGCACCCCCCACCCCACCAAGGGCTGCCACATCCTTGGAGGCACCCCCCACCCCACCAAGGGCTGCCACATCCTTGGAGCACAGTTCACCCCATCAAGAGCTGCCACATCCTTGGAGGCACCCCCCACCCACCAAGGGCTGCCACATCCTTGGAGCACAGTTCACCCCATCAAGAGCTGCCACATCCTTGGAGGCACCCCCCACCCCACCAAGGGCTGCCACATCCTTGGAGGCACCCCCCACCACCACCAAGGGCTGCCACATCCTTGGAGGCACCCCCCACCCCACCAAGGGCTGCCACATCCTTGGAGGCACCCCCCACCCCACCAAGGGCTGTCCACATCCTTGGAGGCACCCCCCACCAAGGGCTGCCACATCCTTGGAGCACAGTTCACCCCATCAAGAGCTGCACACATCCTTGGAGGCACCCCCCACCCCACCAAGGCCTGCCACATCCTTGGAGGCACCCCCACCCCACAAGGGCTGCCACATCCTTGGAGGCACCCCCCACCCCACCAAGGGCTGCCACATCCTTGGAGCACAGTTCCACCCCATCAAGAGCTGCCACATCCTTGGAGGCACCCCCCACCCCACCAAGGCCTGCCACATCCTTGGAGCACAGTTCACCCCATCAAGGGCTGCCACATCCTTGGAGCACAGTTCACCCCATTAAGGGCTGCTGCATCCTGCAACCTGGGAAAGATTACAATCCCCCACAACAGACTCCTCCATCTCTGCACAATTTCTATCCAGGCCCCACAGCTGAGGGTTTGGTACAATTGTATCCAGCAGTAAGAGCAAATGAAGCATTAGCCTGCAGGTGACATTACTGCTGCCCCTCTATTTTACTATTCACTAACAACAATCAGATCTTGACAGTAAAACACACAGTAGAAGACACTCTGCAGAACATCCCCCCCACCCCCAGGGAGGAGCAGACATACCCACTTATCCAGGGGCACCTGTGACAGGGTGCCGGTGCCTTGGTACAGGTCGAGGCTGAGCTGCTCCAGGCTGAGCTTCTCCTGTAGGAAGTGGCCCAGGTATCTCTGCAGCAGGTACCTGCAGGCCCTCTTCTTGATGGACTCTGAGAAGGGCCACGGCATGGTGACCACAGGGGCCACAGCTCCAGGAGCCGGGGGTATCACTCTGTGCTGTCACTCATCTGTCAGGGAAGCGACCAGTCACGTGGGGTCCAGCAACAATAAGGTGGGAAATCATCCGGGGAGGGTCAAATACTTATTGCTCTATAGGTTTTCTATGTGCCCTTATTCCTGGCACATAATCACATCCAATCAGCAACAGATCAGTCACTGAGCTACAATAGCAGTCTGAGGAGAAAGATCCACAGCAATCACATGCAATCAGATCGCACAATCCCCGTACAATCACATGCAATCAGATCGCACGGTTCAGTGTGCACAGTAATGGAGATCGGTCAGTAGTGGATGCCTCATACAATCACATACAATCCAGTCGATCATACAGTATCATGCGATCTAGAACACAAGCGGGCAGTGACGGCCGGCGCCGCAGTCACCATGACACAGGGATACATGGCGCCGCCGCAGACACACGTGTCGTCCTGTCAGTCACGCTGGAGCCGGTGCCGTGTCCCGGGAGCAGTCAGGGCTCCTCCGAGCAGCCGGGCCCCGGGGGATGAGGAAACCGTCCGTTACTCCCGGCTCTGCTGCGCCTGGTGGTCTCTAGACATAAACAATGACGTCACATCATGTGACAGGAAGTGGCTTATCTGATACGAGACGCCATTTTGGTCCAGGGCATCTGCCGCTGATAGAGCGCCGCCTCTGGGTCGTCTTAGTCCGGCAGTGCTGGAGCCATTTTATGTACGATTATCCTATTTAATCTACGGGAAATGGTCTACTATAAAATGGCCGCATTTTCGGACGGTAGAAAACAGGTTTATCTGGTGGTTTGGCCTGCACCGGAAGTGACGTAATGTGACGCATTCCCAATACAGGAAGTGTCGTAAATTGCAGGGAATCCTTCGCAGCTGACAGAATTGAGCAGGTGAGAGATTGGAGGATGTTTTCTCTTATTAAGGCTCTTAACCCTTCTTTGGCCCTGGTTTGAGGTTGTGATAATGGGAGTTTGGCTTTGGTCGTTTCTATCCTTAGCTGCTCTTCTGTTCTTGTTTCCCATAGCGACCAATCAGAATGCAGTTTTTATTTTCACTTCTCTCTAGAGGAAATGTAAGCTGCCTTCTGATTGGCTGGTCACCCCAGCAGTCAGTGATTGGCCGAGTGACCATTTCCTGTATGTCAGTGACAGGACCAGGAAGCAGAGGCCGAAGAGATGAAATGAGCACCAAATCAGCCGCTGTGAGGTGATCACTGAGGGCGAGCATGGAGGAGGCTGTCAGTGTACACCAGTGCCAACCTATTGACAACATTTCTATTCGGCTGGAAAACCCCTTTAAATCTCTGTGATTTTCATCTTGGGGCTCTCCCGATGGTCACAAAGATGGCCACACGCTGGACCTCATCTTCACCCACCTTTGCTCCCTCACTAACCTCTCAAACTCACTCCTCCCTCTGTCTGACCACAATCTTCTGACTTTCTCCTCCCCTACTACACTACCCCACTCCGCAAACTCCATCATCCTCACGGGAAACCTAAAACACATGGATTTACACTCATTCTCTGAATCTCTTCACCCTCTCGCTGACATAGCATCCATACGCGACACAGACGCTGCCACCACCCTATATAGCACTACAATAACTGCGGCCCTTGAGTTAGCTGCCCCCCCTCAAATACAACACTCCTCACACAAACAGGCAACCCTGGAGTGGCGCCCCTCTGGCGGGACGCGTTTCGTGAGAAAGTGAGACGTATTCTCACGAAACGCGTTGATTGATAGCCCCACCGACCTATTGAGCAACTGGATTTTTAGAGTCCGTGACCACGCAACCTTGCAGTGACGTGAGAGACTGACGGCAGAAGCGGAAATAATCCTATGAGCTGTGCGCCCTCACCGCTGGCCACGGTGTATGGACGCCGCTCCAAAAGGAGTGAGACCGCAGGAGTGACAGATAAGAAAATACAAACGAGGAGGACCGTGAGTAAAAAGTAATAACAATATATAGAGCGCAATAGGATTATATATCCACATTAATGCAAGCATAGAGGAGTTTGAAAAGGGCACTGACCTGTAGTAGCTGCAGTTGTCTGTTCCGCTGAATGATGGTGGTTGTAGTCCTGGTGCTCCGGCTTATAAAGTTCAATGTGCAGGGTTATTACGGTAGAAAAGCGGCACTCACGGATCTTGGTTCCAAACTATTTATTTATCCAATTTACAGGATACATCCACCTGGGAGGGTGTGCAGGGAGGGGAAGCGCTTCCCCTCCCTGCACACCCTCCCAGGTGGATGTATCCTGTAAATTGGATAAATAAATAAATAGTTTGGAACCAAGATCCGTGAGTGCCGCTTTTCTACCGTAATATCCACATTAATAGTGACCCATATGTCAAACAACAGCAGATGACAGATTACATAATAATGAAGAACTATGGATAAATACGGAGAGTAGAGACTTCAGGACACTGGTAGTGGTAAGGAAACTACTCATTATAGAAAATACTATATAAACTCATTATCCTTATCTATATAAACACTTTTATGCTGTTTCGCAAATAGGAGACAGGGCGAATAGAATATTGAGGAGATAAGAAGCCGCAACGATAACTGAAGTGATATGAACAGCAGGGTTAGTTGAATGTGAGTATCACACTGCAGAAAAAGGTAGATTCAATTGGAGTGTTTTTAAAGAGGTGAATAATTAAAATTTTCTCCATTTAGAGTAAGAACATGAACACATAAGAATAAGGAAGAAAGATACAAGAGTATCAACAGGAACCTGATAAATTGGAAAAAGAAAAACATTTTTATTTATAAAAAAAATGTTAATCATGATTTTAATGAATTTTTAATTGGTTTGTAATATATTTATGATTGTTAATACATTTTTAGTAGAAATAGAAAAGTCCTTATTGAATAAAGAGGTGGTTGTGAGCCCTGAGCCCTACAAAAATTAATTAGAAAATTAATTATAATATCAATGAAAAAGAGAATTTTGTTTACGTACCGTAAATTCTTTTTTCTTGAATCATCAATGGGAGACCCAGACAATGGGGTTTAGGGCACTGCCCTCCGGAGGCCACACTAGGTACTACAAGATTTGTAGACACCGCCCCCTCCGCTTATAAACCCCTACCGCAGGGAACATCCTCAGTTTGGTTCATAAGCTGCGAGGAGACAACAGAAAAAACCACACCCGAAAATTTCGGGAAGACACCGTGAACAGACGGTTCAACAACCCGGAAAAAAAACTGCCCCAACATGGGACAGATCAACCGTAGCATACAACGGAACACTGGGTGGGTGCTGGGTCTCCCATTGATGATTCAAGAAAAAAGAATTTACGGTACGTAAACAAAATTCTCTTTTTTCTGATCATCATAATGGGAGACCCAGACAATGGGGATGTCCTAAAGCAATACCCCAGGGCGGGAAAAAGTTCCTCAAAAGACGTTTGCATACGCGGGCCCCGTCAAAGGTGGGCAACCGCCGCCTGGAGGACCCGCCTGCCCAAGCTTGCATCCGCAGAGGCATGGGCATGCACCATATAGTGCTTAGAGAAGGTGTGCAGGCTGGACCAAGTGGCCGCCTGACACACCTGTAGAGCAGAGGCGCGATGTCGCAAGGCCCAGGAGGCACCGACAGCTCTGGTCGAGTGCGCCTTCAAGCCTACCGGAAGAGGCAAACCAGAAGAACGGTAAGCCTCTTGAATGGGTGCCTTGATCCATCTGGCCAAGGTTGACTTTGACGCCGCTGACCCCTTACAGCGACCCGCCGTCAGTACGAACAAGGAGTCCGAATTCCGGAAGGAGGCAGTTCTGGACACATAAATTCGTATAGCCCGTACGAGGTCCAGAGTGTGGAGGTCGCGCTCAATCTGATGAACTGGAGCGGGACAAAATGACGGGAGAACAATCTCCTGGTTCAAATGAAAAGTGGAAACCACTTTTGGCAAGAATTCCGCCCGCGGGCGCAACACCACCTTGTCTTTGTGAACCACCAGAAAGGGTGACTTGCACGATAGTGCCGCCAGTTCAGAGACCCGTCTCAGAGACGTAATAGCCACCAGAAAGACCACTTTCTGCGACAAATAAGAGAGAGAGACTTCTCTCAATGGCTCAAAAGGTGGCTTCTGTAAAGCCGCCAAGACCATGTTGAGATCCCAAGGGTCCAGAGGTCGCCTATACGGCTGAACCACGCGAGACACCCCTTGGAGAAATTGACGAACCTTCGGGAGGAGCGCCAATCGCCTGTCAAACAGTACAGACAGCGCTGATACCTGACCCTACAGAGAACTGAGGGAAAGGCCCAACTCCAAACCTGACTGCAAAAAAGCCAATAGGGTCGGGATCGACAAAGGCCAAGGTACATGTCCCCAGAGGAGCACCAGGTGAAAAAGATCTTCCACGTTCTGTGGTAAATCTTCCGTGACGTGGGCCGTCTAGCTCGATTCATGGTGGAAACCACCGTAGGGGAGAAACCCCTGGATGTTAAGAGCCAGGCCTCAAGAGCCATGCAGTCAATCTGAGGGCCCTGGAATTGGGGCGGAAGAAGGGGCCCTGCGCGAGAAGATCTGCGCGGTCTGGAAGAGCCCACCGGTGTCCGCCGGACAGTTGCCACAGATCCGGATACCAGGACCTCCTCGGCCAATCCGGAGCCACGAGAATGGCTGTGTGACATTCCGTCTTGATTTTCCACAGGACCTTGGGCATCAGCGCCAGGGGCGGGAAAACATATGGCAGGTGAAAACCTGACCAACTCAGGACTAGAGCATCTGCCCCCAGAGATTGAGGGTCCCACGATCTTGCCATGTATTGTGGCACCTGATGATTCAGCCGGGAGGCCATCAGATCCACATCCGGGGTGCCCCATCTGATGCAGATGTCCCGGAAGACGTCCGGATGAAGAGACCATTCTCCGGCGTCCATCCCCTGTCGGCTCAGGTAATCTGCTTCCCAATTCTCGACACCTGGGATGTAGACTGCGGAAATCAAGCAGTTGTTGGCTTCCACCCATGATAGAATGCGGTGGACTTCCGCTAGGGCCTGTGCGCTCCTGGTTCCCCCTTGGTGATTTATATAGGCGACAGTCGTCGCATTGTCGGACTGAACCCGAATCGGTTGTCCAGATAGGAACACCCGAAAGGCCAGGAGTGCCAGATAGACCGCCCTGAGCTCCAGCACGTTGATCTGTAACGTCGCCTCTGAACGTGTCCAGAGA
The DNA here is from genome assembly GCA_033576535.1 of Allobates femoralis. Taxonomy (NCBI): domain Eukaryota; kingdom Metazoa; phylum Chordata; class Amphibia; order Anura; family Aromobatidae; genus Allobates; species Allobates femoralis. The sequence goes on from JARQOC010000012.1 coordinate 40,123,425, forward strand.
CCTTGAGCTCTGTGGTGCAAGAACACCGCGCCCCAGCCCTTTAGACTGGCGTCGGTGGTCACCACTAACCATGATGGTTTCAGGAAGGATCGTCCCTTCGACAGGTGGCTCGGCTGAAGCCACCAGCGCAGAGCCTCCCTGGTCGGCTGGGAGAGGACCACCAGCTGATTCAGAGAGGACGTCCTCTTGTCCCACCTCTGGAGTATTTCCAGTTGCAGAGGACGGAGGCGAAACTGTGCAAAGGGCACCGCCTCTATTGTTGCCACCATGCGTCCCACCAGCTTCATCAATACCCGCAGGGATGAATGAGGTGATCTGAGGAGATCGTGCACTCCTGACTGGATGGCCAGCTGTTTGGCTCGTGGTAGGGACACTAGAGCAGAGTCCGTGTGGAAGTCCATGCCCAGATACGTCAGTGACTGGGTTGGAACCAGGGTGGATTTCTGGATGTTGAGAAGCCACCCGAACTGCTCCAGAGACTGCATGGTCGCCTCCAGGCTTCGCTGACACAGGTGTTCCGATGGCGCTCTGACCAGCAGGTCGTCGAGATAAGGAATGACGGCGTGTCCCTGCGCATGCAGTAAGGCCATCATCGACGCCATCACCTTCGTGAACACCCGGGGAGCCGAGGCCAACCCGAAAGGCAGCGCCACGAATTGGAAGTGCTCTTCCCCCACTGCGAATCTCAACCAGCGTTGATGAGCCGGTGCAATGGGCACGTGAAGGTAAGCGTCGCGGATGTCTATGGACGCTAGGAAGTCGCCCTGCGACACAGCCGCGATCACGGAGCGCAGGGATTCCATGCGGAACTTCCGAACCAACACATGGCGGTTGAACAACTTGAGGTCCAAAACCGGGCGGAAGGAGCCGTCCTTCTTCGGGACGATAAAGAGGTTGGAGTAAAAACCCATGAACCTCTCCCCAGTGGGCACTGGGACCACTACTCCGTCTCTGCGGAGTCCCTCCAACACCAGATAAAAAGCCTGAGCCTTTTCTGGAGATGGAACAGACCGATGGAATCGGTGTGAGGGCTGTGATGACAGCTCTATCCTGTATCCTTGTGAGACTACGTCTCGAACCCACTGATCTTGGACGTGGAGTCGCCATTTGTCCTGAAATTGTGACAGGCGACCCCCAACCTGTGGGGAGGCAGGAAGAGGGAGCGAGTCATGCGGAAGTGGGTTTGGGGGCGGCAGCTGTTGTACCTGCCGACTTCTTCGGGCGACTCTTGGGACGCCACTGCTGAGAAGTCTTGCCCCCACGGTCCGCGCGAGCGGAAGATGCTGACGGCTGCGAGCTAGAACGAAAGGACCACTGTTTAGGGTTCCTCTTCACAGTATACCTAGGCTTAGGTCTGTTCTGTGGTATCTTGGACTCCGTAGAGTCCTTGATCAATTTGTCCAGCTCGGCACCAAACAGCCTGTCACCAGAGAAAGGAAGATTCTGCAGAATCTTCTTTGACGTGGCATCTGAGTCCCATAGACGTAGCCACAACAATCTGCGGATCGCTATCGCATTGGCCGAAGCCACAGCCGAGTGAGTGGCAGTCTCCAGGGACGCCGTCCTGGCATAATCCGCATAGGCTTTTGCCCTCTCGGTAAGTGCCAGGACTTCTGAGTTGAAACCTGCTAGGTCAGCAATACCATCCAGACAGGATGTGATCGCCTGCAGAGTCCAGACCGCAGCAAAACTAGGGGCAAAGGAGGACCCCACAGCCTCATAAGACGACTTGGCGAGTTGTTCGACCTGTCTGTCTGTCGCATCCTTCAGTGAGGAGCTATCAGAGGCAGAGAAAAGGGAGCGTGCAGCAATCCTGGTCATGGAAGCGTCCACTTTCGGGGACTGCGACCACTCCTGAAGCACCTCCTGAGGAAAGGGAAAACGATTGTCCTTGGATTTACGGACATAACGTCGTCCAGGGTGTACCCTGGGAGCTCTAACCACCCTTTCAAAGTTAGTGTGGTCCAAAAAGGAACCACATGGTCTAGCTTCAGGTTGTAACCACTGATAGACCTCCTTCGGGTGCACGGCTGTCTCCTGAGGGGGTAACCCGAGGCGCAAAGTCTCGTTGATGGAGGACACCAGATCCTCCACCCCTTCAGGTGGTTCTGACACCGACCCGAGAGTTGAACCCCCATCATCCTCGTCACCGTCAGAGTGACGCTCCTCCTCAGAGAGGATCTGGAGTTCGGGTGAATCATCACGGCGAGCCCGCTTAAGGGGTCTCACGGTGGAAGATGGAGACACCCGGGGTAGCTTGAAGGAGTAGCTGGAGCATCCAGCCTCCTTGTTAGTGCCTCCAGGGATTGCGACATGGAGGACAATTGGGACAACATAGAAGCATTAATCTCGCTTTGTTTTTCCCATGGCCCTGGGATCACCTGAACCTCAGGGTATAGCACCGGAGCTGCTGACTCAGCAGGAACAGTCCGGGCGTCTGGTCGTCCGCAATTATTGCAGGACCCCTCCACCAGTGTCCCTTTGCATGTAGCACAGACAGGGGTGTTACTGGCCGCCTTAGCAGCGCCTTTCTTCCCTGAGGACATACCCACGGTAGGGGAATATCAAACAGGAAAATATTCACCGGAACACCGGTGGCTTACCAACCGCTGCCCCAGCGGTGGTGAAGGGAGCGGTGTGTGTGTGGCCTCCGCGAGGTAAGAAGACCTGGTCTCCCCTGGAGTGCAGCAGAGCAGTCTCCAACGATCCCAGCAGGAAAGTGAGGGGAAAGATGGCCGCCGCAGTAGAAACAGAGGGCGGAGCCGAAACACGCGGGAAGCACACACACACGCCCATCCAGGTCACATGGGCCGCTCCACATCTCTCCCGGCCGCCATTACAATAATGTAAGCGCCGGAGCCCGCAGCGCGGGAGGTATAAACATAAATACCCTGGCCTACAGACAAAAGTCTGAAGCCCACAGCCGCAGCCCCTGTGACACACAGGGCGGTCAGCCAGGATGACCCCAGCACAGGGTCACCGCCAGAGCCGCGGACCCGAAGGCAACGCGCGGTCTGAGTGTCATGAAACACACTAGTGCCAGACACTACCCCCAGGCACACCGGAGACACCGGGGTATCTCAGTGCCGGTCCGGTCTGTAAGCACCATATCATGGGAGGCCTCGGACGGGGGTTCAGCACCAGTCCGGTCTGTAAGCACCATTTAGGGAGGCCTCGGACTGGGCTGGCTCTAGTCCGGTCTGTAAGCACCATTTAGGGAGGCCTCGGACAGAGCTGACTCCAGTCCGGTCTGTAAGCACCATTTAGGGAGGCCTCGGACGGAGCGGAGCTGTGCAAGGCTCCTATCTCCCACTTTCCAGAGCCCCCAGGGGGGATGGGAAGGAGCGCGGCAGCGTACCGGGAGACACAATGTGTCCAGGCTCTCGGCCCTCCGGTACCTCGACCTGCGTGTTCCCCGAAGGTGGACAGGGAGACTGCCGGAGGTCCCTAACTGGGACCTTCTTTTACCTTGTCTTCATACGCCATCACGTAAGCTGTGAGAATGCAATGAAGTGCAAGCAAAGCGTGTGATACCTCCGAGCACACTAAGTTTAAAACTGAGGATGTTCCCTGCGGTAGGGGTTTATAAGCGGAGGGGGCGGTGTCTACAAATCTTGTAGTACCTAGTGTGGCCTCCGGAGGGCAGTGCCCTAAACCCCATTGTCTGGGTCTCCCATTATGATGATCAGAAAAGTGTTATAACTAGAGATCGATTACACAGGCAATCTGGGGTATTATAGCTGCATAACACAAAGAACAGCATTTCAGCTCTGTCCTTTCATAGCTAGCTCTGGTGCCTACCAATATATAATTATATTTTATATATATATATATATATATATATATATATATATATATATATATATATATATATATATATATATACTAAAAGTTAAACACCTTGATCACACCCATCGTCAAAAAAATCCTCCCTCGACCCAGCATCTGTTTCTAAGTATCACCCCATATCTCTTCTCCCCTTCGCCTCAAAACTACTTGAACAACACTTCCATTCTGAACTGTCCTCCCACCTCTCCTCTGGCTCCCTCTTTGACCGCCTACAATCCGGTTTCCGACCCCACCACTCCACCGAAACAGCCCTTACCAAAGTCACCAATGACCTACTGACCTCCAAGAGCAAGCAGCACTACTCTGTCCTCCTCGACCTATCTGCCGCCTTCGACACTGTTGATCCTGGAATCTCTTCGTATCACTGACCTAGCCCTCTCCTGGATCTCCTAATTCCTAACGGACCGGTCTTTCAGCGTCACCCACTCCCAAACCACCTCTTCGCCCTATCCGTCAGTGTCCTCAAGGCTCTGTTCTAGGACCACTACTCTTCTCCATCTACACACTGCCTAGGACAACTCATTGAGTCCCATGGCCTTCAGTACCATCTCTACGCCAACGACACCCAGATCTACCTGTCTGGGCCCGACATCACCTCCCTACTATCCAAAATTCCACAATTCCTGTCCGCCATCTCATCCTTCTTCTCTGCTCGCTTCCTTAAACTGAACATGGACAAAACTGACTTAATTGTCTTCCCCCTCAAGTCGCTCTCCCCCACTACCTGACCTATCCATCCTTGTCAACAACTTCTCACTCTTCCCAGTCCCCCATGCCAAGTGCTTCGGGTAATCCTTGACTCTTCCCTCTCCTTCAAGCCTCACATCCAGGCCCTCGCTGACTCCAGCTCAAAAACAGTTCCCAGATTTGCACTTTCCTTTACCATGCCACTGCTAAAACACTTGTTCATGCTCTCATCATCTCCCTTCTTGACTACTGCAACCTCCTGCTTACCGGCCTCCCCACTACCTCCCTTGCACTTTTCCAATCTATCCTAAACTCCGCTGCCCGACTAATCCACCTGTTTTCCCCCTCTGCCAAGCCCTTCACTGGCTCCCCACTTCTCAGAGATCTCGGTTCAAAACACTAGCCTTGACAAAGCCATCCACAACCTTTCCGCTCCTTACATCTCTGACATGGTCTCCCGATACCTACCCTCACGCAACCTGCGATCCTCCCAAGAACTCCTCCTCTACTTCCCCCCCCTCATCTCCTCTTCTCACAACTGCGTACAAGATTTCTCCCGTGCATCTGCTATACTCTGGAACTCTCTCCCCCAACACATCAGACACTCGCCTACCCTGGGAACCCTCAAAAGAACCCTGAAGACCCACCTCTTCTGTCAAGCCTACAACCTGCAATGAGACCTGGTGCATTGTCTCACTACTGACGCTACTTCCCTCCTACTTTATCCCCACCCTTCCCTCTTAGACTGTGAGCCCTCACGGACAAGGTTCTCTCACCTCCTGTACAACTTGATTGTCCATGTATATTGTACTTGTCCTCGTCTGCCCTTTCCATATGTAAAGCACCATGGAATCTAATGGCGCTATATAAATAATAATTATTATAAGCTTTCTTATTCTTTCTCCTTTTTTTTTCTGGGACTACTTGTAGTTTTGAATGTCACCATTCAATGTAGGGGAAAATATAGTATTGGAGCTCTCAGTACTGGATCTTGAGTGGAGGACCCTCTCTAATAGAACATATTCAAATAGGGTGTTGTCATAAGAGAGTCTGAGCTATTTCAGCTCTAAGCTCGCCTCTTTGTGGACATCCCCTTTAAATGGTTTGTCCAGGGCCAAGTTATGGATAGCCACTGCTTAGTTTAGATCTTTAATATTTAATTGATGGGTTCCAACTCATGACATCACAACACATCAGCCAGGGTACGATGGCTTCATACGCCGCCCTGTGACTGTTTCTTGGCACTGTAAGTCTTGATCATCCCCTGTGAGTCTTATTTCTATTCATCTGGTTAGCCGTCACAGGTTTTATTTCATCATTCTCATTTATCTCCCCACACAGAATGGAAGTGGACTGTAATCCCGTGGAGTTGCCGATTAACATCATGTATGACAGTGATTCTGACCTGCGAGACATGGAAGGGACAGACGTGAAGGACATGAGGCTGGAGGCCGAAGCTGTCGTAAATGATGTCTTGTTTGCCGTCGCCAACATGTTCGTCTCCAAAAATGTACCGTGTGCTGTGGATGTGGCCTATATAAACGTGGAGATAAAGGAGGGGGCCAGGTACTGCCTGGAGCTGACAGATGCCGGCCTTAGGGTGAGTAGGGGGGATCCGTATCTGCTGGTATCCGATGGCAGATTGCGTCCATCCTATCATTACAATACAGTGCGAGTGACCAGCAGATGCCACCTATGCGCTTATAACCTTCGTATGTGTATGTTTGTGTGTATACAAATAAGTCTGTGGAGCCTCGATTAGGAGTCTCAAACACAGGACTAGCCAGATATCCTTCCAGGGAAGGACCCAGTCAAGGGGTGGCTCCTTGCGGAGAACACCATAACCACCATGTTAAGTGGCCCTTTTAGTCAATATCCAGCTCTTTTACAAGCTTAGAGATATGACAAGGGAATACCAAGACCAGGTATCCATCCACAGACAGCTGTTTCGGGGTGTTGCCCCTCATCAGTGTGGAGTAGGATTCTGGCTAGGTGGAAGCAAGGCCTAGTAGACCAACATCACAAAGTATTCACTGATCTCAGGGAGACCAGTCCAAGAAAACACTGCGGGCAGCTGGCTAAAGCGCTCAACAGCGAGTGTTTTCTTGGACTGGTCTCCCTGAGATCAGTGAATACTTTGTGATGTTGGTCTACTAGGCCTTGCTTCCACCTAGCCAGAATCCTACTCCACACTGATGAGGGGCAACACCCCGAAACAACTGTCTGTGGATGGATACCTGGTCTTAGTATTCCCTTGTCATATCTCTAAGCTTGTAAAAGAGCTGGATATTGACTAAAAGGGCCACTTAACATGGTGGTTATGGTGTTCTCCGCAAGGAGCCACCCCTTGACTGGGTCCTTCCCTGGAAGGATATCTGGCTAGTCCTGTGTTTGAGACTCCTAACCGAGGCTCCACAGACTTATTTGCATATTCATAATTCCCAGGAGGCAATGCGCCTAGGAATTCACTGTGTTGAGCGCTTTAGCCAGCTGCCCGCAGTGTTTTCTTGGTATGTTTGTGTGTGGAGCAGCTGTACATTTTTTTTAAATCTCTTGTAACATCTGTCCAATGTGCACACTCTGGAGCTGAGCCCGCTCCATAAAGTGCTGAAGTCAGCTGCATTACACACGTGGCACCCGAGAGTGACAGCTTGGTGCGATCACAATTGTTTAACCTTTTAGTCACCACTGTCAATAATGACAGCAGCATTTAAATTAAAGGGAATCTGTCAGGTCAAAAATTTATATGAAACTGATAGAGCTTAGAGAAAGGAATGAGAAAACTATATCTATTCATCTATTTCTATTATTTATATTTCCCTTCTATCCTGTGTAAACTTCAAAATAAAAGATTAATACCATTTGTCAATCACAGTGAGCTCTCTGCTGCCCACTCCCCAAGGAAAGAATATTCATGCATCACTGTCTTGCCCTCTGGTCTGTAGGCTGTGTGTTTAGCTCTGTAGGTGCAGGGACTCATTGCAGAGAGAGGAGAAAGGAAGTTTATTCTCTTAGCTGATGCACATCTGGCATCGTCATTATGTGTACGAGGCATGTGTGTAGTGTGTGCCCTGAGATATTTATTTTCATTTATATGAACATTTGATTTTTTGCTCAGCATATACAAACATTACATGTATGCAGGAAAGCCAAAGTTCATATAAACAGAAATCTCTCTCAGACAGCACAGGCTAGTGATGTTACTACAAGAATTGTACCACAAAACACCCCCCCCGTTACCCCCTCCCCAGCAGCCTGCAGAAGCCTGAAATTCAGTGTAACAGCACAGAGGGGAGGGACAGAATACCAGCTCGGAGAAGTGTGATTATTTAAATAACATTTACATGCTGTGTCTCTTAGGAGTCAGATCAATTACTTTTACAGCTGCCTGCTGGGTGTGCACCTGATTATGGCAAGAGAACTACAAAGAGTACATTAATGATTTTTACATATTCTGAGCACTATTCAAGGGTATTATTATCATACTGAAAAATCACTTGACAGGGTCCCTTTAAGAGGTTGGGGTGAAGGTGGGGGTTGTTTCTGATGCCTATCATCACCTGCACGTATTACTAGGTTTTTATGCAAATTGTCTCTTCAGGGAGGAAGTAGACGAACTTTAGTGCCACCTATTGAAAGTAGCAATAATAAAAGTCAAAATTGACTCTTTAACAAGCCTTTCATTATGGCTTAGGAGTTATGCCATATTGGAAACCAAATCTGCAGATGCTGTGTTTTGGTCTGATTTCCCAACATCAGTGCAGTGTGTGGGATCTGATATGGCTGTGTGAGGGGGCGAGACAAGGTCAAGGGAATAGCTACTCTCCATATGGAAATTAATCCTGCATTCTAGCAGTGATTAGGATATTATGGCACATGGAGGGGGGGCTTGCTGGAGGCTCTCACGTCTGCCATGTAAGCCTGTAACTAGGCTCCACAAGGAGATTAGATTTACAAGGATCGCAAGCTTATGTCCCTCATGGAGGACGGAGCGATAAGGAATTTAAAAATCTAAGAAACAAAATATAAGACCTATATAACAGTTCTTATCCCACAACATAAATAACAAATAAATAAAAGTCACATACTTGGTATCATATATTTTCCCAGTACAAGGCAACACTGTCACTGATAGAGTAAAAATTGAAATGTCAACAACAGTTTTTTGTTTTTGGGCACCTGATAAAAACAAAAAAAATGGAACAATAAGAGATGAGAAAAATGTGTAGTGATAAAGACATCTTGTACCGCAAAATAACAAGCCCCCGATACAAGGCCTCCCAAATATGAAGAGGTGTAACTCTCAGGACGCTGCAGCCGGAAACAAGTATGTTATTGGTTTTTCTTTACAATAGTAAGACGCACACACAAAAAAATGACAATATAAATTTGGAGCCTCTTTCACCGTTCTAACCCGTAGAACAAAGTAACCAGATCTATTTTAGTGATCGGTGTAAAAACAGAACTAAAAATAAGATGGCGGATTGTTGGTACGTTTGTGTAGTAAACTCCATGATGTCAAAACTTCAACTTCCAACAAGCCCTCATATGACTTGTGTTCTTGGAAAAGAAAAAAATTGATAGTTACAAAAGAAGGATAGCAAAGAGCTAAAGTGAAGGACGAAAGTTCTCGGGATTGTGCAGACGCTCCACGTCATTTTGTCATTTCTGTATCTCCAACAGAAAACTGGCTAAAGATTAAGCGCAAATGGGGTCTTATCCTGGTGACAAAAGATAAAATGAATTATTGGTTCACTCACCTTGCCAGGTTGTGTGACACTCAACCAGTTATAGTTGCACAGAACAGCTTCTGCAGAAAACTAACCATAAGAGCCAGATGAGAAATCCGCGCTGCTGTGTGATGACGAAGAGTTAAAGGGAACCAATGACCCCCCCGGACTATTAATATCGGTCCCTACACACAGCACATACATGTGCTGCAATGATTTTTGCTAAAAAAACTGTTTTTTAAAACTTAAGATAATGCTTTTGAAAGTTTAAAACGAAGGGACGGGTGGGCGTTACTTATCTGTGGCAAAAGCCGGGTTGCAGCTGCCACTCATCCTCCCGTGTCCCGCAGCAGCAGTAACGGCCAGCCCTTTTCAGCGTCACAGCCCTGTGCACGGGCTCGCATGCCCGTGCACACGTCATCATCTACAGCCGGGTAGCGAGCGCGCGCTCTGACTTCCTGCGCTCGGCTGTGGAAGTCAGAGTGCGCGCTCGCAACCCGGCTGTAGATGATGACGTGTGCACGGGCATGCGAGCCCGTGCACAGGGCTGTGACGCTGAAAAGGGCTGGCCGTTACTGCTGCTGCGGGACACGGGAGGATGAGTGGCAGCTGCTACTCGGCTTTTGACACAGATAAGTAACGCCCACCCGTCCCTTCGTTTTAACCCCTTAAGGACCGAGTCACTTTGCAGCTTAATGACCGGACCATTTTTTGTAATTATGACCACTCTGCCTTTATGAGGTAATATCTCTGGAACGCTTCAACGGATCCTAGCGATTATGAGATTGTTTTTTCGTGACATATTGGGCTTCATGTTAGTATTAAATTTAGGTCGATAATTTTTGCGTTTATTTGTGAAAAAATAAAAAATTTGGCAAAAATTTTGAAAATTTAGCAATTTTCAAATTTTTAATTTTTATTCTGCTAAACCAGAGAGTTATGTGCCACAAAATAGTTAATAAATAACATGTCCCACATGTCTACTTCACATCAGCACAATTTTGGAAGAAAAAAAAAAATTTGGTAGGACGTTATAAGGGTTCAAAGTTCATCAGCAATTATTCATTTTTCCAGCAAAATTTACAAAACCAATTTTTTAGTGACCACATCACATTTGAAGTCCCTTTGAGGGGTGTACATGACAGAAAACACCCAAAAGTGACACCATTCCAAAAACTGCACCCCTCAAGCTACTCAAAACTATATTGAAGAAGATTATTAACCCTTCAGGTGCTTCACAGGAACTAAAATAATGTTGAAGGAAAAAATGGACATTTTAATTTTTGTAACAAAAATGTTCTTTTAGCCTCAATTTTTTCATTTTCACATGGGCAACAGGATAAAATGCATCCTAAAATTTGTTGGGCAATTTCTCCTGAGTACACCGATGCCTCATATGTGGTCATAAACCACTGTTTGGGCGCACGGCAGGGCTCAGAAGGGAGGGAGCGCAATTTGAATTTTAGAGCCAATTTTCCGTTCAAAAAGTGAAATGGCGCTCCTTCCCTTCTGAGCCCTGCCGTGCGCCCAAACAGTGGTTTATGACCACATATAAGGTATCGGTGTACTCAGGAGAAATTGCCCAACAAATTTTGGGATGTATTTTATCCCTTTGCCCATGTGAAACTGAAAAAATGTAGGCAAAAAGAATTTTTTTGTGAAAAAAAAGTGTTTTTTTAATTTTTATGAATGAATTTGTGAAGCATCTGGGGGTTCAAAGTGCTCACTATGCATCTAGATACCTTCCTTAGGGGGTCTAGTTTCCAAAATGGGGTCACCTGTGGGGGAGCTCCAATGTGGAGACACACCGGGGCCCTCCAAACGCGACATGGTGTCCGCTAACAATTTGAATGGAAAATGAGCTCAATTTGTTAGCGGACACCATGTCGCGTTTGGAGGGTCCCCATGTGTCTCCACATTGGAGCTCCCCCACAAGTGACCCCATTTTGGAAACTAGACCCCCAAAGGAACGTATCTAGATGCATAGTGAGCACTTTGAACCCCCAGGTGCTTCAGAAATTCATCCGTAAAAATGCAAAAGCACTTTTTTTCCACAAATAATTTCTTTTTTCATTATTACGGATCAATTTGTGAAGCATCTGGGGGTTCAAAGTGCTCACTATGCATCTAGATATAATCCTTTGGGGGTCTAGTTTCCAAAATGGGGTCACTTGTGGGGGAGCTCCAATGTGGAGACACACAGGGGCTCTCCATACGCGACATGGTGTCCGCTAACAATTGGAATTGTTAGCGGACACCTTGTAGGATATGAAGAGACCCTATGTGCCTAAACATTGGAGCTCCCCCACAAGTGACCCCATTTTGGAAACTAGACCACCCAAGGAACGTATCTAGATGCATAGTGAGCACTTTGAACCCCCAGGTGCTTCACAAATTGATCCGTAAAAATGAAAAAAGAAACTTTTTGTGGAAAAAAACGTGCTTTTTCATTTTTATGGATGAATTTGTGAAGCATCTGGGAGTTCAAAGTGCTCACTATGCATCTAGATACGTTCCTTCGGGGGTCTAGTTTCCAAAATGGGGTCAATTGTGGGGGAGCTCCAATGTTCAGGCACACAGGGAGGGGCTCTCCATACCCGACATGGTTTCCGCTAACAATTGGAGCTAATTTTCTATTGAAATTGTTAGCGGACACTATGTCGCATATGGAGAACCCGTGTGCCACCAGCACAAGGGCAACTGGTAGAGTTGGGGTACAGCACCAGAAAATGCCGCCTCTAATGAATGCGCTATTTTCTTGGGTGGCTGTGGGTTGAAATTTGCAGCGTGGGGGACCCACAACATTTGAGTCTCTCCACGCTGAGGATTCCAGTCAGCCAGCTACCAAGTTGTACATGGCTGGCTACAAATACAGCGAAGGCTTTATTTTATTTCTAGAACTAATTCTAGAAAAAAAAATGACGTAGGGCTCCGCCATATTTTTGGTCCAGCCAGGTACAACTTGGCAGCTACAGACTGCAGCAACCCCCAGCTGCCTCGCTGTACCTGGCTGCAACCAAAAATACAGCGAAGCCCATTTTTTTTTATTTCTAGAACTAATTCTAGAAAAAAAAATGACGTAGGGCTCCGCCATATTTTTGGTCCAGCCAGGTACAACTTGGCAGCTACAGACTGCCAGCAACCCCCAGCTGCCTCGTTGTACCTGGCTGCAACCAAAAATACAGCAAAGCCCATTTTTTTTTATTTCTAGAACTAATTCTAGAAAAAAAAAATGACGTAGGGCTCCGCCATATTTTTGGTCCAGCCAGGTACAACTTGGCAGCTACAGACTGCCAGCAACCCCCAGCTGCCTCGTTGTACCTGGCTGCAACCAAAAATACAGTGAAGCCCATTTTTTTTAATTTCTAGAACTAATTCTAGAAAAAAAAATGACGTAGGGCTCCGCCATATTTTTGGCCCAGCCAGGTACAACTAGGCAGCTGGGGGCTGGAATCCTCAGCATGGAAAGGCCCAAGCGTTCTGGGCCCCCCATGCTGCGAATTGCAGCCCGCAGCCGCTCCAGAAAATGGCGCATTCATTGAAGCGCCATTTTCTGGCGCTGTACCCAGACTCTTCCAGTTGCCCTGGTGCCGGTGGCAAACTGGGTAATAAAGGGGTTAATGCCAGCTTTTTATTGGCAGCTGGCACTAAGCCCGAGATTCATAATATAGGGCCAATGTTAGACCCGCCATTAGGAATCTCTGGTAAATAGTCAGAAAATACACACATAGAAAAATCTTTTTATTTGAAAAAAAAACACAAACAAAATTCGGACTCCATCTTTATTATGAAGATCCGACGTAGTCCACAACGAAGGTCCCACGACGCTCGATTGCCTCCGACGTAGTCCACAACGAAGGTCCCACGACGCTCGATCGCCTCTGCTCAATCCAGAGACTGCAGCAAGGGATCAAGTGTCCTCTTCCTACAGTCTCAGGGGTCAGAGTTATGGTGCACTGTATGACAATGATCAGTTATACAGTGCACCATGACTATGATCCCAGAGACTATAACAAGAGGACACTTGATCCCTTGTTGCACCCATCCATCCACCTATGCACCCATCATCCACGTACGCACATCCACGCATGCACACAACCACGCACGCACATCCACGCATGCACACATCCACGCACGCATGCTGACATCCACGTACATCCACACACACATCCACGTACATCCACATACGCACACATCCACGCACGCACATTCACACACGCACATCCACGTACGCACATCCATGCATGCACATCCACGTACGCACATCCACGTACGCACATCCACGCATGCACACAACCACGCACACACATCCACACATGCATATCCACGTACGCACATCCACGTACGCACATCCACGTGCTGACATCCACGCATGCACACAACCACGCACACACATCCACACACGCACACATCCATCCATCTATCCACCCATCCATCCATCCACCCACCCATCCATCCATTCATTCATTCTTTCATTCATTCTTTCATTCATTCATACTTACCCAGCGATGAGGAGGAGGAGCCCCTGAGAAGAGGAGGAGCCACACTGCAGAGGAGGCCCGACGGTGCGGGCGGGTGCACCGAGCATGCAGCCCGCCGGGAATCGGGATAGGTGAGCGGGGCTGGGGACCAGGGATCGGGGGCTGGGGACCGAGTCCCGAGGGCTGGGGACCAGCAGGGAGGAGGAGGGGGCCCTGCAGCTTTGCCGGTGGGCGCAGAAGCCCGCCGGCAAACAAACTGTGCAAGGTGGAGGGCGGGGATGGACGGGAGACAGGGGGGGCTGCACAGGGGACGGGGACAGGACACAGAGGGCTCAGGACACGGGGGGGGCTACAGGACACAGGGGGAGCTGGACACAGGGGGCGGGGACAGGACACAGGAGGGGCTGCACAGGGGACAGGGACCGCACACAGGAGGGGCTGCACAGGGGACGGGGACAGGACACAGGAGGGGCTGCACAGGGGACGGGGACAGGACACAGGGGGCTCAGGACACAGGGGGGGGCTACAGGACACAGGGGGAGCTGGACACAGGGGGCGGGGACAGGACACAGGGGGAGCTGGAGCATCAGCTCATGGCCGGCGGCTGCGGTGCAACCCGCCCGCAGATAAGAGTGATTGCGGTGGGGGAGGGGGGTGAAGGGGTTAACAGGGGTGCCCACACCTCTGCCCCTAACCCTTGGCTGTCACTGACAACTTTTAGATTTGAGCTGTCACTGTTCGTTTAGAAGCAGTGACAGTTCAAAGCCATGACGAGTATACTCGTCATGATGCGGGAACTGACATCTTTTCATGACGAGTATACTCGTCATTAGTCGTAAAGAGGTTAAACTTTCAAAAGCATTATCTTAAGTTTTAAAAAACAGTTTTTTTAGCAAAAATCATTGCAGCACATGTATGTGCTGTGTGTAGGGACCGATATTAATAGTCCGGGGGGGGGTCATTGGGGGTGGTTGGTTCCCTTTAAAAATATATATGTAAATGGTAGGTGGTTTTATTTGATGCATTTCGTAGAGCTTTCCTCACTTCTTCAGCCAGGTTGGTTTCCTGAGGAAAGCATTTTGAAGCGCGTCAAATAAAACCACCTATTATTTACATATATATTTTTTAGTCCTTCGTGTCATCACATAGCACAGATTTCTCATCCACTTCTATATCTCGGTCATATCTTCCTTTATTATCCGCAGTTTTTATTCTCTTTCCTCTCCTCTTCTCAGGTGGTCGGCTTCGCTTTTGACTACGTTGATGACGGTTGCAGCAGTCAGTACCATGAGACCATCTACTCCTTACTGGACTCTCTGAGTCCTGCGTACCGCGAGGCATTTGGGAACGCGCTGCTTCGGAGACTAGAGGCGCTGAAAAACGACGGACAGTGCTGATCAGTGCAAAGAACTCCACAGATGTGAATTTTATTCTTTTTTTAACCCTCATCTCATAACCTCCCTCTACCCCCCGACTGTCCCATACACGCAGTATTTTAACAAAAAAAATGAATCTCTTGAAGTTTGTGGCACAGTCTTGTTTCTGTAAAGGGAGCAAATTGTGCCAGGTCAGTGGAAATGGTGGAGGATTGCCTGCACCAATACTGTGTACTGAAGAAAGTAAACAATGGTTATTGAAGAGTTGCAGTATATAAGATCTGACTAAAAGTGTATTAAGACTCAGCCAATCTCCGCCCCCCACCCACAAATTCAGTTGAGTCTATAAAGGGTTAACTAGTGAGTGTTTAAAGCCCCAGAATTGGGGTACATGGGGAAAAAGGAAAGATGGTGCTTGTCCTGCATGGTGTGTAGTATCCGTGCTGCGGCTATGCAGGCTGTCCACCTGTACTCGTATGGAGATACCGATTGGCTTTTTCTACACTACAACTCCCAGAATCCTCTGCTTTCTGTCATCCAGTGCAGTCTACACTTCAGTTTCCCCATCAGTGTGATTGTAATATGGAGTAAGTATTAATCCTGCAGAATCCGTAGTGGAAATTAACGCAGATAATTAGTCTAAGAACGGAGATCCTTCACTCACCTCTCCCAAAAAACATGAGGGTCATAATCTTAAAGCCTTATGAGCCTTTTACACCCTTGCCGCCCCCCCCCCCCAGAAATACCACCTCACTTTGCCCATTGGTTGCACCTGGTATTGTAGGTGAAAAGGGCTGAGCTGCAATATCAGATGTAGTTTCTGACACGAGAGGTGGATGGGGGGGGCGCTGTTTCTGAGAAAACCAAAGCAGATCCGTATCATTCTCACAGATGTCAGTATTTTCTTTGTAGAAATTGCAGCTATTTAATATTTTTCTTCTTGCTGTTTATAGCCAACTTTCATCAGATTGTACGAACGTGTAAATTTATCGGGATCGGCGAGCGGTTCTGACTATTGCTTCTTATTGTCTTGGAGAGAAAATAAAATTTTATTTATGCAAAGACGGTGGATTAAAGTTCTTCACTTGATACAAAGGATTACAAAGCGTGCCTTGGCCGGCGGCTTCCAACTACTGATGGGTCGCCCATCGTGGACAGTCACTGTGGCCGAGCACTTGTGTAATTACTGCTGTCCACTATGGGTATAAAAGAGGGATCTGGTCGTTGATATCCAGACATTCTATGGGGCACATAAAAGGGGTTGTCAAGCTGCAACTATTCCATTAATGAATGTACAAAGGGCATTACTGGTAAGGGTGCTTTCACATAACGATTTTAGCATTTCCGATGCTGTCCGATGAAAATCGGACAGCATCGGACCGATTTTCGGACCCCATGCAGCTCTATGGGCATCGGACCGAATCGGATGTGCACTTAATGCCATCCAATCTGGTCCGATCCGAATCTGTCCGATTTTTTTATCGGTGCAAAAATCGGAGCTTGCTCCGATTTTTGCACCGAAAATAAAATCTGACAGATTCGGATCGGACCAGATCGGATGGCATTTAGTGCACATCCGATCCGACCCGATCAATTTAACATGGGGCCCTATGGAGAAAGGTCCGAGGAAACATCTCATGTCTCCTCGGACCGATTTTAGTGTACTGAGCATGCTCAGTACACTAAAATCGCTCCAAAAGTGAATGAATGGGTTATTAAAAATAAAAAAATCTATGCTCACCTGTCCACGAGGCCCACGTCGTCTCCCGGCATCTCCGGTGTCTCCAGGTATCTTGCCGTCTGTGCTGATAAGACCTGCCGTGATGTCACAATCACATGACTGCCAGGAACCAATAGCCGGCAGTCATGTGATTGTGACATCACGAGAGGTCCTGGCAGCACAGAAGACGCGCGGGACCGTGCAGGAGTCGTGGACAGGTGAGAAAGGAGAGGAGGAGAGGAGGAGGAGGACAAGAGGAGGAGGACAAGAGGAGAGGAGGAGGACGCATAGGAGGACCGGGGGCCAAGAGGGGAGACACAGGGGATGAGAGGACCGGGGGCCAAGAGGGGAGACACAGGGGATGAGAGGACCGGGGGCCAAGAGGGGAGGACCGGGGGCCAAGAGGGGAGACACAGGGGATGAGAGGACCGGGGGCCAAGAGGGGAGACACAGGACCGGGGGCCAAGAGGGGAGACACAGGACCGGGGGCCAAGAGGGGAGACACAGGACCGGGGCCAAGAGGGGAGACACAGGACCGGGGGCCAAGAGGGGAGACACAGGACCGGGGGCCAAGAGGGGAGACACAGGACCGGGGGCCAAGAGGGGAGACACAGGACCGGGGGCCAAGAGGGGATACACAGGACCGGGGGCCAAGAGGGGAGACACAGGGGATAAGAGGAAAGGACCGGGGGCCAAGAGGGGAGGACCGGGCGATAAGAGGAGAGGACAGGGGGCCAAGAGGGGAGACACAGGGGATAAAGAAGAGGACCGGGGGAGAGACTGACAGCTCTCAGGGAGCGATCTGACAGGAGGGCGGGCATCCTATTTTCTGTCGGAATCGGATGCCTATTTGGCACCCGATTCCAGGCATTAGAAGAATCCGATGCTGTCCGATTTATATCGGACAGCATCGGATTTTACAAAAATCGTAGTGTGAAAGTAGCCTAAGTGGGGTAGAATCTTAGAAGATGTGGTCACACAAACACACCAGTGCAGAAACAGAAAAGACGTGGCACATAGGGAGCAACACCACAACACTGAGTCACAAAATGTATAGAAGGAGAAAATCTTTATTATTGCACAATGTGAGGAAGAATAAAAACATTTAAAACCATGGGGCGCTGCCATGGTCGTGGACTGCATATAGAACAATCACGGGAGTATGTACCATGGCAATATTAAAAGAGTACCTGACACGTGTAATTGTAGGCATGCAGTACATACAGTAGTCACATATGGACTAAAGATTAACAGACAAACACACCAGGATATGGTCACTATTTTTGGAATTCCCAGTTGAAAGGCCTCTTCTCACCCTCCACGACAGCACACAGGACGTTGTCTCCCCATGCTAGTAGGACAGAAAACACAAGGGTTAAATTGTCCCTCTCATCACCAGTGTATCCTGTCCCTATGGGGCATGAAGAGGTCTCCTGAGGCTGTGGCCAGTGAGCAGTCATCTTACCTGGAAGTCAGTGTGATTGAACTGATATTCCTTCGTCCCTCATGCTGCTCTCGTTTAAATGTTGAACAGGACCCCACTGCTCTCCAGTGCCTGTGGGAAAAGCTGAGCGGTGGCTACAGCTGGCATCCTCCTGCAGCTCCCCGGCCTTCCTCCATTTCCTTTGTGCATCGTGAGCCCAGAAGTGACGTTAGACACTAAACATCGCCACTTCCGGGTTGCACTTAGCATTGGAACTGTTACTGGGTGGTATATTGGAAAGGGAATAAGGAGGTAAGATGGGCTGAGGAACTAGTCTGACTTTTTGACTGGGGGTCCCTCGCTCACCCTGATGCTGAAATTACCTCTAAAGGTGAAAACATTCAGGCTGCCACCCTAGCCCTTCACTCCAGATCAGCCCTAGGCTAAAAGCCCCTACCTCCACCCACAAACCTGGAAAAGACTACCACTCCAGAAGAAGGACCTAGAAGAGGAATGAACTCTTTCTGCAACATCTGGTGGAAGGAAGCAGGACTTCTTAAGGCTGAGGGTGGAGTGCGGAAAGCTCAGACACACCCCTCACCTCCACATGAGCTATGACTCGCCCCCACCTCCAGAGTCGCCTACCACACATTCACCAACAGCAGCTTCAATATCAACCCAGACTGAGTCAATGGGAAAAAAACTGATTTAAACAGCAGCAGAACTCCAGAACTGCAGTCAATACATGACAGTACCCCAACACCCCCCTTTATGAGAGGCATCTGGACTGTAAACCGGACACATCCGGCAACGGCCGAAACTTCCTGAATGATGACCTATGAAAGATATGTATACATAGCACCGGAGGAAGTTCTAACTGGAACAACATGGGGTTGCAAATGGTCGAAATTCTAAACGTACAAATAACGCCAGTAAACAGGAGCTCCAGCCGCACACTTCCACCTTACATGTTTTGACAACACCCACACATGATCATTCATACTCAGGTCTGGACCTGACCTGAACGTTTATTTCCATTCACCCGGTCACAGACAGAGGATCCGTTCTCAGGGGGGCAAACGGCAAAGACGTCTCCCTGTCTCTTCTCTAGAGACTTTCTTACAGACAGCTTAGTGGGAGTCACCATGCTCCTCTTAACACTCTTCTCAGGATAACACCTGAGCCCAGCATCAATCCGAGGTGTAGGCTGGGTTTTAGCCCTATTCTCCACAAGGTGTTTAACCACCTCCGTTGGAGACAGGAGCAGGCCTGACCAACACGGCAGACACAGTAGTACTCAGACACTTATCCTCATGGGACGTCAGCGGCTGAGAAGCGGGTTTAGCACAGTATGGACAGACCCTAATAAAGTGCTTGGTTTGACCACAAAAGAAACAAGACCGCCCAACCTGATGACCTCCAGATGGGATAGTATGAGAAATCACATTCTCCAACTTCTTAGGTACATCAGGATCCACAAGTGTAGCCTCCACAGCAGGGATGGCCACCAGGGGCAGGGTTGGTTCAGGTCTCTCAGGCGTGTCTAACCTAATAGCAAGTGCCATAGCAGCCTCCAGCAACACTGGAGCA
Source organism: Allobates femoralis (assembly GCA_033576535.1). Classification (NCBI taxonomy): domain Eukaryota; kingdom Metazoa; phylum Chordata; class Amphibia; order Anura; family Aromobatidae; genus Allobates; species Allobates femoralis. Next base: position 40,143,281 of record JARQOC010000012.1, read on the forward strand.
GCCTGCTAAGTCATAGAGTCTTGTAGCTGAACTAACAAACCCAGACAGAACTGACTTCTCAGGGCAGGGTCATTCCACCGAGTGTCAGTAGCCTACTTACTGAACTCGGAGCAATACTCCTTGTCCCGGCTGCGCTCCCTACTGAGCTTCTGTAGTTTTGACTCAGCCAAGGAGACGACATCAGGGTCACCATACACCAGGGCAAGAGCTGCAAAAAACTCATCCACCGTCCGCATAGATGGAGAATTGGTCGGCAGAGAGAAGGCCCAGGCCTGGGGATCCCGCTTAAGGGAGAGTATAATCCCCACACACTGTTCCACACTCCCCGAAGAACGAGGACAAAGACTGAAGTACAATTTACAGGCTTTTCTGAAAATGAAAAACTTATCTCTCCCTCCCGAAAATCGGTCAGGAAGGGATATATTGGGTTCTGGTACAGCAATCACGTGAGCCCCACCCAGATACCCAACAAAGTCTTGAAGCTGATGCACCACCTGGTTATGCAAGGTAGAAACCTCCTCAGAGAATTCCTCCACCAGAGGCGCCATATTGAGCTGAAGCCAAGACAGCTCGGGAAATATGACTGGTCGCAGAAAATGTCACGGGGTGGTATAGCGGAAAGGGAATCGGATGCAAGATGGTAAGATAGGCCAGGCAAACTGGGGAACTAGTCTGACCTTTAGACTGGGGGTCCCTGGCTCAACCTGACATTCAGGCCGCCACCCTAGCCCTTCACTCCTGATCAGCTCTAGGCTAAAAGCCCATATCTCCACCCATGGACCAAGAAAAGATTACTATTCCAGAAGAAAGGAACAGCAGCAGCTCAGCAAACACAACTGCACCACATGTGTCCTAGAAGAGGAATGAACTCTTTTGCGACATCTGGTGAAAGGAAGCAGAACTACTTAAGGCTGAGGAGGTGCAGAGCGGAAAGCTCAGACACACCCCTCACCTCCTCCTGAGCTATGACTCACTCCTCATGAATCAGGAGATGGGCTGTGATGCAGGAAGTGCATGGTGAAGCAGGAAGTGGGCTGTGAAGCAGGAGGTGGACTGTGATGCAGGAGGTAGATGGTGAAGCAGGATGTGGACGGTGAAGCAGGATGTGGACGGTGAAGCAGGATGTGGACTGTGATGCAGGAGGTAGATGGTGAAGCAGGATGTGGACGGTGAAGCAGGAGGTGGACAGTGAAGCAGGACAAGGACGGTGATGTAGGAGGTGAATGGAGAAACAAGAGGTGGACTGTGATGCAGGAGGCGGACGGTAAAGCAAGAGGTGGGAAGTGACGCAGGAGGTGGATGGTGACGCAGGAGGTGGATGGTGACACAGGAGGTGGGCTGTGATGCAGGAGGTGGATGGTGACGCAGGAGGTGGGTGGTGATGCAGGAGGTGGGCTGTGATGCAGGAGGTGGATGGTGACACAGGAGGTGGGCTGTGATGCAGGAGGTGGATGGTGACGCAGGAGGGTGGCTGTGATGCAGGAGGTGGGCTGTGACGCAGGAGGTGGACGGTGAAGCAGGAGGTGGATGGTGACGCAGAGGTGGGCTGTGACACAGGAGGTAGGCTGTGACGCAGGAGGGGCGGTGACGCAGGAGGTGGATGGTGACGCAGGAGGTGGGCTGTGACGCAGGAGGTGGGCTGTGATGCAGGAGGTGGGCTGTGACGCAGGAGGTGGGCTGTGACGCAGGAGGTGGGCTGTGACGCAGGAGGTGGATGGTGACGCAAGAGGTGGATGGTGACGCAGGAGATGGGCTGTGACGCAGGAGATGGGCTGTGACGCAGGAGGTGGGTGTGACGCAGGAGGTGGGCTGTGACGCAGGAGGTGGGCTGTGACGCAGGAGGTGGACGGTGAAGCAGGAGGTGGACGGTAAAGCAGGAGGTGGACGGTAAAGCAGGAGGTGGACGGTGACGCAGGAGGTGGATGTGACGCAGGAGGTGGATGGTGACGCAGGAGGTGGGCTGTGATGCAGGAGGTGGGCGGTGACGCAGGAGGTGGGCTGTGACGCAGGAGGTGGGCGGTGACGCAGGAGGTGGATGGTGACGCAGGAGGTGGCTGTGATGCAGGAGTGGGCGTGACGCAGGAGGTGGGCTGTGACGCAAGAGGTGGGCGGTGACGCAGGAGGTGGATGGTGACGCAGGAGGTGGCTGTGATGCAGGAGGTGGATGGTGACGCAGGAGGTGGGCTGTGATGCAGGAGGTGGACTGTGACGCAGGAGGTGGCTGTGACGCAGGAGGTGGGCTGTGATGCAAGAGGTGGATGGTGACACAGGAGGTGGCTGTGACGCAGGAGGTGGACGGTGACGCAGGAGGTGGGCTGTGACGCAGGAGGTGGCTGTGACGCAGGAGGTGGGCTGTGACGCAAGAGGTGGATGGTGACGCAGGAGGTGGGCTGTGACGCAGGAGTGGGCTGTGACGCAAGAGGTGGCAGGGTGACTGACGAGGAGGTGGATGGTGACGCAGGAGGTGGATGGTGACGGCAGGAGGTGGAGGTGACGCAGGAGTGGATGTGACGCAGGAGGTGGTGTGACCAGAGGTGGACGTGAGCAGGAGGTGGACGGTGAAGCAGAGGTGGACGTGACAGGAGGTGGAGGTGACGCAGGAGGTGGCTGTGACCAGGAGGGGCGTGATGCAGAGGAGGTGCACAGGAGGTGGGCTGTGATGCAGAGGTGGACTGTGACCAGGAGGTGGAGGTGAAGCAGGAGTGGATGTGACGCAGGAGGTGGATGGTGACCAGGAGGTGGATGGTGACGCAGGAGGGGCTTGACGCAGGAGGTGGGCTGTGACGCAGGAGGTGGCGTGAAGCAGGAGGTGGACGTGAAGCAGGAGGTGGACGGTGACGCAGGAGGTGGCTGTGACGCAGGAGGTGGGCGTGACGCAGGAGGTGGATGTGACGCAGGAGGTGGATGTGACGCAGGAGGTGGGCTGTGACGCAGGAGGTGGGCTGTGACGCAGGAGGTGGCTGTGATGCAAGAGGTGGATGGTGACACAGGAGGTGGGCTGTGATGCAGGAGGTGGACTGTGACGCAGAGGTGGACGTGAAGCAGGAGGTGGATGTGACGCAGGAGGTGGATGGTGACGCAGGAGGTGGGCTGTGACGCAGGAGGTGGGCTGTGACGCAGGAGGTGGATGGTGACGCAGGAGTGGATGGTGACGCAGGAGGTGGATGTGACGCAGGAGGTGGATGGTGACGCAGGAGGTGGCTGTGATGCAAGAGGTGGATGTGACTCAGGAGGTGGGCTGTGATGCAGGAGGTGGGCTGTGACGCAGGAGGTGGACAGTGAAGCAGGAGGTGGACAGTGAAGCAGGAGGTGGACAGTGAAGCAGGAGGTGGACAGTGAAGCAGAGGTGGACAGTGAAGCAGGAGGTGGACGTGACGCAGGAGGTGGGCTGTGACGCAGGAGGTGGGCTGTGACGCAGGAGGTGGCTGTGACACAGGAGGTGGGCTTGACGCAGGAGGTGGATGGTGACGCAGGAGGTGGGCTGTGAGCAGAGGTGGATGAACGCAGGAGGTGGGCTGTGACGCAGGAGGTGGGCTGTGACGCAGGAGTGGGCTGTGACGCAGGAGGTGGGCTGTGACGCAGGAGGTGGCTGTGACGCAAGAGGTGATGGTGACGCAGGAGGTGGGCTGTGACGCAGGAGGTGGGCTGTGACGCAGGAGTGGGCGTGATGCAAGAGGGATGGTGACCAGGAGGTGGCTGTGGCAGGAGGTGGACTGTGACGCAGGAGGTGGACGTGAGCAGAGGTGGATGGTGACGCAGGAGGTGGATGTGACGCAGGAGGTGGATGTGACGCAGGAGGTGGGCTGTGACGCAGGAGGTGGACGGTGAAGCAGGAGGTGGACGGTGAGCAGAGGTGGACGGTGACGCAGGAGGTGGACGGACGCAGGAGGTGGGCTGTGACGCAGGAGGTGGGCTGTGATGCAAGAGGGATGGTGACACAGGAGGTGGGCTGTGATGCAGAGGTGGACTGTGACGCAGAGGTGGACGGTGAAGCAGGAGGTGGATGGTGACGCAGGAGGTGGATGGTGACGCAGGAGGTGGATGGTGACGCAGGAGGTGGGCTGTGACGCAGGAGGTGGGCTGTGACGCAGGAGGTGGACGTGAAGCAGGAGGTGGACGTGAAGCAGGAGGTGGACGTGAAGCAGGAGGTGGACGGTGACGCAGGAGTGGGCTGTGACGCAGGAGGTGGGCTGTGACGCAGGAGGTGGATGGTGACGCAGGAGGTGGCTGTGACGCAGGAGGTGGGCTGTGACGCAGGAGGTGGGCTGTGACGCAGAGGTGGGCTGTGATGCATAAGGTGGATGGTGACTCAGGAGTGGGCTGTGACGCAGGAGGTGGACAGTGAAGCAGGAGGTGGATGGTGACGCAGGAGGTGGGCTGTGATGCAGGAGTGGGCTGTGATGCAAGAGGTGGATGGTGACTCAGGAGGTGGGCTGTGATGCATAAGGTGGATGGTGACGCAGGAGGTGGGCTGTGACGCAGGAGGTGACGGTGACGCAGGAGGTGGACGGTGACGCAGGAGGTGGACGGGGACGCAGGAGGTGGACGGTGACGCAGGAGGTGGGCTGTGACGCAGGAGGTGGGCTGTGACGCAGGAGGTGGGCTGTGACGCAGGAGGTGGATGTGACGCAGGAGGGGGCGTGACGCAGGAGGTGGGCGTGATGCAGAGGTGGATGGTGACTCAGGAGGTGGGCTGTGTGCAAAGGTGGATGGTGACGCAGGAGGTGGGCTGTGACGCAGGAGTGGACGGTGACGCAGGAGGTGGACTGTGACGCAGGAGGTGGGCTGTGACGCAGGAGGTGGGCTGTGACGCAGGAGGTGGGCTGTGACGCAGTGAGGTGGATGTGACGCAGGAGGTGGGCTGTGATGCAGAGGTGGAGGTGACTCAGGAGGTGGTGCTGTGACGCAGGAGGTGGGCTGTGACGCAGGAGGTGACATGAAGCAGGAGTGACATGAAGCAGGAGGTGGACATGAAGCAGGAGGTGGACTGTGATAGCAGAGGTGGACGGTGACGCAGGAGGTGGGCTGTGACGCAGGAGTGGCTGTGACGTAGGAGGTGGCTGTGACGCAGGAGTGGGCTGTGACGCAGGAGGTGGGCTGTGACGCAGGAGGTGGACGGTGAAGCAGGAGTGGACGGTTGAAGCAGGAGGTGGACGGTGAAGCAGGAGGTGGGCTGTGACGCAGGAGGTGGCTGTGACGCAGGAGGTGGACAGTGAACAGGAGGTGGACAGTGAAGCAGGAGGTGGACAGTGAAGCAGAGGGACGGTGACGCAGGAGGTGGGCTGTGACGCAGGAGGTGGGCTGTGACACAGAGGTGGGCTGTGACGCAGGAGGTGGATGGTGACGCAGGAGGTGGGCTGTGATGCAAGAGGTGGATGTGACGCAGGAGGTGGGCTGTGACCAGGAGTGGGCTGTGACGCAGGAGTGGGCTGTGACGCAGGAGGTGGGCTGTGACGCAGGAGGTGGGCTGTGACGCAGGAGGTGGACGGTGAAGCAGGAGGTGGACGGTGAAGCAGGAGGTGGACGGTGAAGCAGGAGGTGGACGTGACGCAGGAGGTGGGCTGTGACGCAGGAGGTGGTGTGACGCAGGAGTGGCTGTGACGCAGGAGGTGGATGGTGACACAGGAGGTGGGCTGTGACGCAGGAGGTGGATGGTGACGCAGGAGGTGGGCTGTGACGCAGGAGGTGGGCTGTGACGCAGGAGGTGGACGGTGAAGCAGGAGGTGGACGGTGAAGCAGGAGGTGGACGGTGACAGCAGGAGGTGGGACTGTGACGCAGGAGGTGGGCTGTGACGCAGGAGGTGGGCTGTGACGCAGGAGGTGGGCTGTGACGCAGGAGGTGGGATGGTGACGCAGAGTGGTGGTGTGACGCAGGAGGTGGGCTGTGACGCAGGAGGTGGATGGTGACGCAGGAGGTGGCTGTGATGCAGGAGGTGGATGGTGACGCAGGAGGTGGGCTGTGACGCAGGAGGTGGATGGTGACGCAGGAGGTGGGCGTGACGCAGGAGGTGGCTGTGACGCAGGAGGTGGGCTGGTGACGCAGGAGTGGATGGTGACGCAGGAGGTGGGGTGACGCAGGAGGTGGGCTGTGACGCAGGAGGTGGGCTGTGACGCAGGAGGTGGATGGTGACGCAGGAGGTGGATGGTGACGCAGGAGGTGGATGTGACGCAGGAGGTGGATGGTGACGCAGGAGGTGGATGGTGACGCAGGAGGTGGGCTGTGATGCAAGAGGTGGATGGTGACGCAGGAGGTGGGCTGTGATGCAGGAGGTGGGCTGTGATGCAGGAGGTGGGCTGTGATGCAGGAGGTGGGCTGTGACGCAGGAGGTGGGCTGTGATGCAAGAGGTGGATGGTGACGCAGGAGGTGGTTTGGTGAAGCAGGAGGTGGATGGTGACGCAGGATGGGGCTGGTTGACGCAGGAGGTGGGCTGTGACGCAGGAGGTGGGCTGTGACGCAGGAGGTGGGCTGTGACGCAGGAGGTGGATGGTGACGCAGGAGGTGGGCTGTGACGCAAGAGGTGGATGGTGACGCAGGAGGTGGGCTGTGACGCAGGAGGTGGGCTGTGACGCAGGAGGTGGGCTGTGACGCAGGAGGTGGGCTGTGACGCAGGAGGTGGGCGGTGACGCAGGAGGTGGACGGTGAAGCAGGCGCAGGAGGTGGGCTGTGACGCAGGAGGTGGGCTGTGAGCAGGAGGTGGATGGTGACGCAGGAGGTGGATGTGAGCAGGAGGTGAGGTGAGCAGAGGGGGGACGCAGGAGGTGGATGGTGACGCAGGAGGTGGATGGTGACGCAGGAGGTGGGCTGTGATGAAAGAGGGATGGTGACGCAGGAGGTGGGCTGTGATGCAGGAGGTGGGCTGTGAGCAGGAGGTGGGCTGTGATGCAGGAGGTGGACTGTGACGCAGGAGGTGGCTGTGATGCAGAGGTGGATGTGACGCAGAGGTGGGTGTGATGCAAGAGGTGGATGGTGACGCAGGTGGGCTGTGACGCAGGAGGTGGGCTGTGACGCAGGAGGTGGGCTGTGACGCAGGAGGTGGATGGTGACGCAGGAGGTGGATGGTGACGCAGGAGGTGATGGTGACGCAGGAGGTAGATGGTGACGCAGGAGGTGGATGGTGACGCAGGAGGTGGGCTGTGATGCAAGAGGTGGATGGTGACGCAGGAGGTGGGCTGTGATGCAGGAGGTGGGCTGTGATGCAGGAGGTGGGCTGTGACGCAGGAGGTGGGCTGTGATGCAAGAGGTGGAGGTGACGCAGGAGGTGGTTTGGTGAAGCAGGAGGTGGATGGTGACGCAGGTGGGCTGTGACGCAGGAGGTGGGCTGTGACGCAGGAGGTGGGCTGTGATGCAAGAGGTGGATGGTGACGTCAGGAGGTGGGCTGTGATGCAGGAGGTGGGCTGTGATGCAGGAGTTTGGCTGTGACGCAGGAGGTGGGCTGTGATGCAAGAGGTGGATGGTGACGCAGGAGGTGGGCTGTGATGCAGGAGGTGGGCTGTGACGCAGGAGGTGGGCTGTGACGCAGGAGGTGGGCTGTGATGCAGGAGGTGGATGGTGACGCAGGAGGTGGGCTGTGATGCAGAGGTGGCATGTGACGGAGCGGGAGGTGGGACTGGTGAGCAGGAGGTGGGCTGTGACGCAGGAGGTGGCATGTGAAGCAAGAGGTGGGCTGTGATGCAGGAGTGTGTAGATGATGGTGAAGCGGAGGTGGACTGTGATGCAGGAGGTGGCATGGTGAAGCAGGAGGTGGACTGTGATGCAGGAGGGATGTGAAGTGGGCTGTGAGCGAGGTGACATGAGAGGAGGTGGCTGTGATGCAGGAGGTGGCATGTGACGCAGGAGGTGGGCTGTGATGCAGGAGGTGACGGTGAAGCAGGAGGTGGGCTGATGCAGAGTGCATGTGAGCAGGAGGTGGCATGTGAGCAGGAGTGTGGCGTGTGCACTGCAGGTCAGGGCATGGTGAAGCAGATGGCTGTGATGCAGGAGTGGTGGAGCAGGAGGGCAGTGAGGTAGGGCTGTGACTGCAGGAGGTGGTGTGTGATGCAGAGTGGATGGATGCAGTGAGGCAGGTGTGACGCAGAGTGGGCGTGATGCGGGTGACGATGGCAGGAGGTGGCTGTGACGCAGGAGGAGGTGGGCTGTGACGCAGGAGGTGGATGGTGAGCAGGAGTGGAGGTGACAGAGGTGGGCTGTGATGCAGAGTAGGGCTGGTGACGCAGGAGGTGGGCGTGATGCAGGAGGGGACATGTGACGCAGGAGGGGGCTGTGACGCAGGAGGCGGGCTGTGACGCAGGAGGTGGGCTGTGACGCAGGAGGTGGGCTGTGACGCAGGAGGTGGGCTGTGACGCAGGAGGTGGGCTGTGATGCAAGAGGTGGATGGTGACGCAGGAGGTGGGCTGTGATGCAGGAGGTGGATGGTGACACAGGAGGTGGGCTGTGATGCAAGAGGTGGATGGTGACGCAGGAGGTGGGCTGTGACGCAGGAGGTGGGCTGTGACGCAGGAGGTGGATGGTGACGCAGGAGGCGGACAGTGACGCAGGAGGTGGGCTGTGACGCAGGAGGCGGACGGTGATGCAGGAGGTGGATGGTGACGCAGGAGGTGGACAGTGACGCAGGAGGCGGACGGTGATGCAGGAGGTGGATGGTGACGCAGGAGGCGGGCTGTGACGCAGGAGGCGGACAGTGATGCAGGAGGTGGACAGTGATGCAGGAGGTGGACTGTGACGCAGGAGGTGGGCTGTGACGCAGGAGGTGGAGAGTGATGCAGGAGGTGGACTGTGACGCAGGAGGTGGGCTGTGACGCAGGAGGTGGAGAGTGATGCAGGAGGTGGACTGTGACGCAGGAGGTGGGCTGTGACGCAGGAGGTGGAGAGTGATGCAGGAGGTGGGCTGTTAAGCTGCAGCTGTCCTGCCCTCATGTATCCAGTGATGGTCAGAGGTCACGTGCACACTGACGTTCCGGGGTCGCAGTGACGTCACCAGTATCAGACCGCACACTCATAGTCTAGGTGTCCTCAGCGCTGCCTGTTTCCGGAAAGGCCCCCAGGACCGCCTATAGGTGTCTAAAGTGTCGCCTGTCTCGCACAATATCAGGCTACCATGGCAACGCAGGAAGCGACGTTCCGGACCGCCCCCTAGCGACCGCCGTGCGACCTTAGCAACCAGCGGAGCAACATGGCGGAAGAAGGAGAAAGAATCGTGAGACCCAAACGGATCTTCCTCAACAACCTAGACTCATACACGGCGCGGAACATCGGACAGGTAATGGCGGGTCTGTCACTGCAAGCGAGTCACATGAATAACAATCCCATAATATCCATCATAGGACATGTGTCAGTCTCCGTGTAAGAAAAAACAATCCCTCAGCGCAGTGTGTCATATAGAACGTCAGTGCAGGACAGCCAATCACATTGATGCTTTCATTTCCTTGCGTGATGTATAAAAATGTTAGGTGTGATGTGATTGGTTGCAGGGAGGATCGCTCCCTTTCACCAATGCAGTCTATGGAGGAGCATCAGAAACACCACAGCGGGTTACATACCCCATTAGTAAACTCTGTTCAGAGAAGGGATGACCGTCACACAGGAGGAGCCGAACCCCGGGCCGAACTGCTGCATCACAACCAAAACTGTCCAAAAACACAGGGAACACGGATTAAAGGGAGTGTGTAACGTAACAAGTTATTTTGATCGGTTTTCACCTTGATCTCGAGCAATGACGACACTGGATGAACATTCTGTAGGAAGATGGAACATGTGCAGCCTAGATAGGTCCACCAGGGTCTTCTCCACCTAGATAGGTCCATCAGGGTCTTCCCTACCTAGATAGGTCCACCAAGGTCTTCCCTACCTAGATAGGTCCACCAGGGTCTTCCCTACCTAGATAGGTCCACCAGGGACTTCTCTGCCTAGATCGGTCCACCAGAGTCTTCTCTGCCTAGATAGGTCCACCAGGGTCTTCTCCGCCTAGATAGGTCCACCAAGGTCTTCTCTGCCTAGATAGGTCCAACAGGGTCTTCCCTGCCTAGATAGGTCCACCCGGGTCTTCCCTGCCTAGATTGGTCCACCAGGGTCTTCCCTGCCTAGATTGGTCCACCAGGGTCTTCCCTGTCTAGATTGGTCCACCAGGGTCTTCCCTGCCTAGATTGGTCCACCAGGGTCTTCCCTGCCTAGATAGGTCCACCAGGGTCTTCCCTGCCTAGATTGGTCCACCAGGGTCTTCCCTGCCTAGATTGGTCCACCAGGGTCTTCCCTGCCTAGATAGGTCCACCAGGGTCTTTTCTGCCTAGATAGGTCCACCAGGGTCTTTTCTGCCTAGATAGGTCCACCAGGGTCTTTTCTGCCTAGATAGGTCCACCAGGGTCTTTTCTGCCTAGATAGGTCCACCAGGGTCTTCTCTGCCTAGATAGGTCCACCAGGGTCTTCTCTGCCTAGATAGGTCCACCAGGGTCTTCCCTGCCTAGATAGGCCCACCAGGGTCTTCCCTGCCTAGATAGGCCCACCAGGGTCTTTTCTGCCTAGATAGGTCCACCAGGGTCTTCCCTGCCTAGATAGGTCCACCACGGTCATCTCTTCCTAGATAGGTCCACCAGGGTCTTCCCTGCCTAGATAGGTCCACCAGTGTCTTCCCTGCTTAGATAGGTCCAACAGGGTCTTCCCTGCCTAGATAGGTCCAACAGGGTTTTCTCTGCCTAGATAGGTCCACCAGGGCCTTCTCTGCCTAGATAGTTCCACCAGGGTCTTCTCTGCCTAGATAGGTCCACCAGGGTCTTCTCCACCTACATAGGTCCACCAGGGTCTTCTCTGCCGATATCCTGATTGTGTCAATCCATCAGGTTTCTGGTCTACCTCTTTACCTTGTTCCTTCTATTTTTCCGACAATGATGTCCTTCTCCAGTGATTGCTCTCTTCGTTTGATGTGTCCACAGGAGGAAAGTCGTAGCTTGTTACCCAAGATAAGAAAAGTGCGGTAGATTTCATCCAGAAACAGCGCCCCTCATTTGCTCAAGTTGTTTGTGGTACTGCAGCTCAGGTCTGATAAAGTGAACAGTACAGAGCTGCAGTACCAGACACAGCCAGCAGGCGGGAGTGGTGCTGTGCTGGGATAGAAAACCACCATGTGTATAACCTGCATATTCAGTGCAAGGTTATCCTGGAGATGCTTCAGCCGCCTTACTTCTTTCTCAGTATCTGTCCACTTGTGTGGCTGGAGCGTCCCTGGAGGAGGCAGAAGAAGGAGCAGGAAGAGGAGGAGCAGTCGGTACAAGAAGATGTGGCCGGCGGTGGCAGCAAAGCGGGGCTCTTCCAGGTGGTGGGATCTCTGTCCAAACCTCCAGAAAAGAAGCTGCGATTCCCGGTGGAGTCTTACGTGGTAATGAGTTGTCCTGTCCATACACAGCACCGGTCTCATTCATTCTGTAGGAGCTGTAATGAGGGTGCCGGGGGCTCTGACCCCACAATGTGATAGCGGTGACCCACCACAGGCGTATGTGCTCACCTGTTAACCCTTATTTCTTTTAGATCTCCAGCAGAGATAAGCTTTTATATCATCTCCTGGAGAGTGATGTCATAGTGTACAACATCACTGAGGACCCATCCCAGATCGAGGAGGCATCATGGGCCGTGTCCGGTAGGTGCACACTCTATACACATCAGGGATCCTCTAATGTGTATGTCATTTAAAGGGATAATCCATTAAAGGACCCTTCACAGTAAGTGATGAATCCACACAGGTGCTTCCACATCTCTGGAGGTGATCACACCAGACCTCTATGTTATTGGGGAGACCAGTGTCATCACCTGTTCATCCTTAAAGGAGCTCACACATCCATAGGATAAGTTATTGGTGGGGTCCTCCACTCAGCACCACCACATTCAGCTGTGTACTGTAGAGATAGCTCCTGCAGCTGCTAGATATGCACAGTATTTATAGCAGGAACAGCTCAGCTCTGTACACAGTGTAGTGGCCACTGTCAGTCCAGCTGCTCAGCTCTGTACACAGTGTAGTGGCCATTCTCAGTACTGCAGCTCAGCTCTGTACACAGTGTAGTGGTTGTTCTCAGTCCTGCTGCTCAGCTCTGTACACAGTGTAGTGGCCGCTGTCAGTCCTGCTGCTCAGCTCTGTACACAGTGTAGTGGCCACTCTCAGTACTGCAGCACAGCTCTGTACACAGTGTAGTGGCCACTCTCAGTCCTGCTGCTCAGCTCTGTACACGGTGTAGTGGCCGCTCTCAGTCCTGCAGCTCAGCTCTGTTCACAGTGTAGTGGCGCTCTCAGTCCTGCAGCTCAGCTCTGTACACAGTGTAGTGGCCGCTCTCAGTCCTGCAGCTCAGCTCTGTACACAGTGTAGTGGCCGCTCTCAGTCCTGCAGCTCAGCTCTGTACACAGTGTAGTGGCCGCTCTCAGTCCTGCAGCTCAGCTCTGTACACAGTGTAGTGGCCGCTCTCAGTACTGCAGCTCAGCTCTGTACACAGTGTAGTGGCTGCTCTCAGTGCTACAGCTCAGCTCTGTACACAGTGTAGTGGCCGCTCTCAGTCCTGCAGCTCAGCTCTGTACACAGTGTAGTGGCCGCTCTCAGTCCTGCAGCTCATCTCTGTACACAGTGTAGTGGCCGCTCTCAGTGCTACAGCTCAGCTCTGTATACAGTGTAGTGGCCGTTCTCAGTACTGCAGCTCAGCTCTGTACACAGTGTAGTGGTCATTCTCAGTACTGCAGCTCAGCTCTGTACACAGTGTAGTGGTCATTCTCAGTACTGCAGCTCAGCTCTGTACACAGTGTAGTGGTTGTTCTCAGTCCTGCTGCTCAGCTCTGTACACAGTGTAGTGGTCGCTCTCAGTCCTGCTGCTCAGCTCTGTACACAGTGTAGTGGCCGCTCTCAGTCCTGCTGCTCAGCTCTGTACACGGTGTAGTGGATGTTCCCAGTCCTGCAGCTCAGCTCTGTACACAGTGTAGTGGCCGCTCTCAGTCCTGCAGCTCAGCTCTGTACACAGTGTAGTGGTCATTCTCAGTACTACAGCTCAGCTCTGTACACAGTGTAGTGGTCGCTCTCAGTACTGCAGCTCAGCTCTGTACACAGTGTAGTGGCAGCTCTCAGTCCTGCAGCTCAGCTCTGTACACAGTGTAGTAACCGCTATCAGTACTGCAGCTCGGCTCTGTACACAGTGTAGTGGTCGCTCTCAGTACTGCAGCTCAGCTCTGTACACAGTGTAGTGGCAGCTCTCAGTCCTGCAGCTCAGCTCTGTACACAGTGTAGTAACCGCTATCAGTACTGCAGCTCAGCTCTGTACACAGTGTAGTGGCAGCTCTCAGTCCTGCAGCTCAGCTCTGTACACAGTGTAGTAACCGCTATCAGTACTGCAGCTCAGCTCTGTACACAGTGTAGTGGCCACTCTCAGTACTGCAGCTCAGCTCTGTACACAGTGTAGTGGTTGCTCTCAGTACTGCAGCTCAGCTCTGTACACAGTGTAGTGGCTGCTTTCAGTACTGCAGATCAGCTCTGTACACAGTGTAGTGGCTGCTTTCAGTACTGTAGGTCAGATCACATTCACTTCTATAGGAGCTGAGCTGCAGTACCTGAGAGCGACCACTACTCTGTGTATAGCGCTCTTTCTCTGCACTGAACATCCGCCTGCGCTGCAATTAGCTGATCGGTGCAGGTTTAGAGTGTCAGGGCTTTACCCATCTGATATTGATGACTTGTGCTAAGGATCAGTTATGCCTGGACAATCCCTTTAATGTGTTAGTAAGCAATGGAGAAGATTTATTAAAGGGGTGTTCCCACTTCATAAAATCATGATTTCATACACTTGATGGTTGTTGGGCTCTGCCTTCTGGGACCCCAATGATCCTGTACATGAAGGAGCGGCTGCGCTGGATTACTGTTGTATCTACATCTCATTTTAGGGTATTTCTGGGAATAACCTCCCCAGCAGATGGCGCCTAGTGCGGCTGCAACAGTAAATCACCGATACCTCCAGGTTGGAGGCAAATTGTGCAAATGTATCATAACAGGTGCGGCCTATCAATTAGAAGAGATCTTATAAAATAATGACCTGTCTCTTAGATACGCAGCCATTGTCTGATCACCGGGGGAAGCCCCCAAAAAGAATGAATGGAGGCAGCTGCATTACTACACAGTAAATGTCCAATAATCCAGAGGGTGCTGGATTATCAGACTAGTAGAGCCTAGGATCCCATGTCTGTCACATTTTGTATTTTTCAGCTCTGTTCTCCGAGATTGAAAGCTTTGAGAGCCAGAAGCTGTTTATATTGATATCGTCGGTCATGACCTGGGCACGGAGCAAACCCCTGGATCCGGTATGTGACCCGCAGCCAGTGTGTCCCAGCCTGGAGCGTGGCCCCACAAAGTCATCATCACATTTTCTCTCTTTTTAAAGGATGATCCTGAAATCCCATTTACTGAAGATGATTACGAAGAAGGAAATGTCACCTAAACTTCAAGGATCACTTAAGTGTGGAGAAGCTGGTGATTAAGATGGGGAAATCGGTGAGCATTATGTGCTGTGGATGTGCATGGAGACCGCTCATGGATGACACAAGAAGCGCAGAGCCACCTGGTGGCGATCAGCAGAATTGCACTTACAATTTGGGGATTTGGCTCTATACTATCCATATTATTTATGGCATCAGTAATCATAATAATTTTTTTATCTTGTACAGAACAAAAGTAAATTTTCCACCTATGTAATTGCCTCCGGGGTCCCGTATGGAGCAGAAGAAGGTGTTCTTCATACAATCTTTAAGGTAAGTGTCAGTGATCCAGAGTCCTTCATAGACTCCTCGGACGTGCTCAGTTGTATCTTGTGTGAGATATCTGTACAATCAGATTGTGATGATTTTATCTGTGTTTCCTGGGTGCAGGAGGCCTGGATGGGGGAGACGCCCGCATTATCTGTCTATGGAGATGGACAGAATATTGTCCCAATGATTCATATTGCCGATTTAGCCAGGTAAAGATTTACGATATACATCATCCATGGCTATTCAGTGCAGTAACCACTGAGGCGCCACCTATGGGCATGGAGCTGTTCTCTGGTACTGCAGATCCACATTAGTCAGGTGAAGGGAGTTAAAGGGAACTGTCACCAGCATAATATAGAAATAGAGCCCCTGATTTTCGCAATGTGTCACTTACTGGGCTGCTTGTTGTAGCTTTGATAAAATCCCTGATTCCTCTGCTGCAGATCTAGCAGTTCTCTGAATACTGAGATCTTTATAACCCCGCCCACACCTGATGCCAGCTCTATGTATACACTGCCAATCAGTGATAGGGTAGGGTTATGCAGAGCTCATTAATATGGAGGACTACATATCAGCAGGTTTACTAGTCCTCTTGAGATAATCCCCTGCTGAAAAAAACAGTAACTTTGTCAAAACGATAGCAATCAGCCCAACAAGTGACACATCGCTGGAATCAGGGTCTTGGTTTCTAAATTATGCTGCTCTCAGATTAGAAGGCAAAAACCTGGTGAGAGATTCCAATAAAGTGACCCTCAACCTTGGCCCTGAAAAGTGACCAAACATGAGATGTACCTGGAGCCTTCTGCCTCTTGCTGCCACTACTGAGACTGGCGTTCTGGTCCTCCTGCATTGACGATGGCCACCACAGTGGCATTGGGGAGCACAGAAGGTAGTCTGTACCACACCACAACATCCTTTCCTGTGTAGGCATAGTTCAGACTTTCCCCTGCTCTGTGCCACCACATAGGCCTTCTTGGACACAGGAGGACGGGATATCAGCAGAGGGCACCTGGTGGGGTGGCTGTACATGACAAATGTCTAGATTACATTGATGTTCCAGGTTGCAGGTGACTTTAAGCTGGTGCTAAGGTGCAATATTAAACACAGCCATGTGAAACTGAGTGGCGCTGTTTGCATACTGCATTGAGGCTCCTCTATCCATTAATTCATTGAATCCACATCAATCATATAACACTAAGGATCAACCTATATCCTAAACATCCCATTATTGGGATTACCAATGGCTCTGACTTCCACGTCATTTAGTGAGAGCTGCTGTGGATGTGGTGCCCATCAGACTCTTAGTATGTGTCATTCATGCATTTTATTCTAATTAATAGGACAGGTTGGACAAGACCTGCCTATACCTGGAAGGGGCTGATAGGGGCCATGTCAGCAGCGCCTTGAACTTGGTAATGTGGAAGTGAGAGCTGCTGTATAACTCATGTAATAACTTCCGTGTATGCTGATTATAGTGTGGTACAGAACGTAGTGGACCAGAGACCGAGGACTCATTACCTAGTGGCCGTGGATGACTCGGTGCACACGTTGGAGGAGATCGTGAAGGTACAGAAATATATCTGTAGAGAACTCCCTATAATGGTATATGTCCATGATCCATGCAGCCAGGGCCAGCCTTAGGATGAATGGCGCCCTGTGCGACCGCTCCCGCTCACACATAGGAAAGGCCGGCTATGCGTGCAGCCCTGCATCTGGCACAAGACAGGGTGGAATACGAGGGTCAGGAGGATTCCCTGCTTATTGCCTGATACATGCCACAAACATATCAAAGCTCCATGTAATGTGTCCATCTAGTGCCAGCTTAAAGGGCTTCTCCACTACCTACAAATATAAAACAATTGGTCAATGGTGGCGCAATGTACCGTGCCCCCACCGCTGCTCCACACCGCTGCCTCTATCTCCCACTACTCTCCCGTCTCTCTCTTCCACCTGGTGATCACAGTGGACAATCAGCGCTGTTGTCCTAGAACACTGTTTTATTAGTCCATATCTATTATGTAGATCTGTCTTCAGGTGGTGAGGACAGGATGAGGTGCAGCCCTTACTGGTAAAGACTTTAGGGGGGTCCCATAATTTTTTTCATGCAATAATCTGATTTTACCAATCAGAAAATCAGTTGTCATAGTATATGAATGGACTTTCTTCCAGTGTATCAGCGCTCACCTGGGACCTGGAAAGGCACAGAAAGTCTCTAAGGAGGCAGCGTTCCTGAACAAAGAGCTGACGGTAATCAGTGTCTGTGTCTATCATCTATGTATAATCAGACTGACGTAACGTCCGGGGGTGCGTGGCGTGTCCAGGACCATTGATCATCTGTACCAGTCACTCATTCATTGTGTTTCAGCAACTGGACATTGACCATTTACTAGTGAACCTGCGGATGGAGGCCGTCTTCTTAAAGGAGAACTTCAACATTCACTGGGTGTCCCAGACCGGGATTGTGGAGAACATCGAATCCGTCATCAAAGAATATAAGCAGAGCCGAGGATTACTGGTAGGTGGGATGGGATTGTAAGAGGAGGGGCTGATGTGTGTAAATATATACAGTGATACCTTGGTTTTTGTCGATAATCCATCCGAAAACTATAGACGAAAACCGAGGCAACGATTTCATAGGAAATAATGTTACATCAATTAATTCTTTAGAGACACTGAGAAAGATCTACAGAAAAATCTCATGACATGAGTCCACTCCAGCTGTGATTTTGGTTTGTTGTTCAAAGGGTACCCCAGATGTGCCAATTTTTTTAGGGGAATTTGCCTGCAGGTTTTTGCTACTTTTTCTGACATCAGCATAATATACAATGGAAGACCCCGATTCCAGAGATGTGTCAATTATTAGGCTATGTGCACTATGTATCAATACAATGGGTGTGTTATCTGCAGGAAATTATCACTACATGACCTCACCAGCAGGATAATCTGTATGACCCTGCCCGCACTACTGATTGGCAGCTTTCTGGGTACACTGTGCATAGCAGAAAGCTTCCATTCAGTGGAGGGAGCAGGATATAAAGAGATCAGCGTTCTGATTCCTGATACATTTACAACAAAGAAAACAGGGATGTAAGTGATACATCGCTACAATCAGGCTCTCTTTGCCTTACATTATATTGCTCTCAAATTACATCCTAAAAACCTGTTGACAGCTCCTCTCTAAGACCGCCTTCACACCACGGTTTTTTGGGTCCTGGGTTGTCCGGTGTGAACTGGACAGTCTCGGATCCGGTTTTGCCCCCCATGTATTCCTATGGCACCGGATTGTGCATATTTGGCGTCCGGTTTGCTGGTTTTCCGGAGGATACAGTTTTGTCCGATTTTTGCATCGGACACAAAATCAGAATCTGCATCATTTTTTGTGTCTGATGCTAAAATCGGACAAAACCGGATCCAGCGCTTATAGCATGGGAGACTAAGGGTGCCGGAACCGGCAGAAAATCGTGCCAGTTCCGGACGCGGGTACTGAAAAGAGCGGCAGTTGTTAACAGCAGCCACCGCTGAATTTCAGCACCTGGAGAGCTCCACGGCTGAAATATCAGCACAGCCGCCAGCTCCTCTGCAAGCCGCTGTGCTAATATTTCAGCACTGGACAGCGGCACAGACGACTCCGGCACAAAACAGGATCTGTTTGTCCGGTGCTGTCAGGTTATGTCCGGTGCTTCCTGCAAAACACTGGACACAACCTGACAGCAGAAGGCTGGTTTCACACTGCAGTTTTTTCCCTGATCAGGTTCCATCCAGTTTGTGTGCCAAAACCAGGAGTGTCTCCAAAACTCAGAACAGGGGTCAGTCTTTCAATTAAACTTTTTCTCTGCATGTCCTCTCCTGGTTTTGGCACACAAACTGGATGGACACTGATCAGTGAAAATCCTGCAGTGTGAAACCAGCCTAAGCTGTTCAAGGGAACCTGTCACTTCATTCTAATCCCATGACCTATCACTATCTGTCCCTACACCTTCCTAGTTCCTCCCTAACCATCCTGTCTGCTGTAAATGCGCCCTATAAATATGGTGAAAAAGGAGTTATAACTTAAAGCAATCGCTCAGTCAGGAGACTGGAAAGGTGTCTCCAGGCTCCATTCTCCCCTCCTCGCCTCATCCCTGCACACCCTGCTGGGCGTCATCATTCGGTTTTGATCTCCTCCTCTTAGTGATGTGAAACAGGCCGGCTTCAATATGCGCACTGCACATGCGCCAGAAGCCGGGGCCGTACCACGTGATGCACTCCCACAATGCACCGGGCCGAATAGGATGTACCGGACGGTGCATCATAGGAGCAGAAGAGGGCGCGAAATTCAAACGAGGAGATCAAGACCGAAATATGACGCTCAGCGGGGCGTGCAGTGATGAAGCGAGGAGGGGAGAATGGAGCCTGGAGCCGCCTTTCCAGTCTCCTGACTGAGCGACTGCTTTTAAGTTATAACTCATTTTTCACCATCTTTATAGGGTGCATTTGCAGCAGACAGGGATGGTTAGGGAGCAGCTAGGAAGGTGTAGGATCAGGGGGTTAGAATGAGGTGACAGGTTCCTTTTAAGGCTATGTGCCCAATGTTCCTATTTTTTGGGCTACGTTTCTGCTGTGTTTGTGAGCTGTACAAACACAGATGTCTATGAACAAAAGCTGCACACACCTATTGTATTTGTGCACATAAAAACGCAGCACAAAAAAGGGGACACACAAAGACAGACACACACAGACAGACACCCTTTCTCACCCTGCCCGGTGATCCCCGGTGATTCTTCATCCATGCACCATGTGATGACCGGGGTGGGGGGGTGCTGTCAGAAATTTCTGAGTTTTCTTCCCCCTCACATGAGGACTGGGGATGTTGGCAGAAATTTTTGAGCCTCTTCCCCCTCACATGAGGAGCGGGAGTGGGGGGGGGGGCAGAAATTCTTGAGCCCCTTCCCCGGGGGGGGGCTAGCGGTGTTTCTCCGCTGCCAGTCACCCGCCGGCTGTCAGCACGGATCACGGGGCCCCCGAGGGAGTGCAGGCCCCCCCAGGGGGCGGACCCGGTCGCAGCCGCGACCGCTGCGACCGCGGTAGTTACGCCACTGTGAATCAGCTTATCACATGGTGCGCAGGATCTGGAAGATCGATAAACACAGCTCAATCTGGTGCATAGATGAAGAATCACCGGGGATCACCGTGGGATCGCCGGGGAGGTTGGGTATTGGAGTGTCTTCATTTTGGAAATCATAGGAAAAACTATTACAAACAGACTGTGGGAATACCCATACATTTGTGATGCTTTTATAAGGGGTCAGAATGTAAGTATGGGGAAAATGCAGCCCAAAAACAATCCTGTTAATTGCGGGGACATAAAAAAAAAAACGTGGGCGATTTCTGCAACAAAAGTGCATTTGTGGGTGCTGCATATGTGGGCACAGCTCTTGGAAAATCACAGACTTTCATCTTAAAGCTGTGGGTGCTGCAGAAACGCAGCAAAAAACTGCAGCTCAAAGGCACATTGGATAGATAGCCTGAGTTATGTGCCTTTCAATACATTTTGTGCATTTTACAGTAGCACCGTGTGATTAAGAACAGCATAAGAAACAAAGGGTTGCAGCAAACAACATGGCCTATCCACATGATAAGCGATCAATGTATGATCACCAGGAAAACCAGCAGCCCCACTGCTCAACCAAGAACAAAGAGCCAAATGTCCCTGCATGAATGGAGCGGTGGTGAGCCTGTGCGGCCATTGCTCCTGTCACTGCCTATAGGATTGGTGGTCATTTTACCATCTAGTATTCTGATATCAACCATGGCAGCGGTAATAGAAGCCAGAGTGATTATCAGAAGAACTACACATGGGAGTACCAAAACTAACGTCATTGTGACAACCGTTAGGTGGATTCTGGCCTCTTCCATCTTCCCATACAGAAATATAGCTAATAATTGTCCAGTGGCTTCAGGCGTCTGGGGTCACTATCTTAGGGCCGATGTGTGTGAGTGCACTGATTACATTTCCACCTGGGTTTCTGTTTTTTAGCCCATACGTATCTGTGTTCTGGGGCCCCCTGCAGCAGGAAAAACAACCGTCTCCAAGTTATTGTGCAAACAATACAAACTGCATCACATTCATATAAAGGACGTCATCACCGAAGCCATCGACAAGCTGGTAAGACATTCCTGAGAGGGGTGATGGGCGAGGTGTTGGGGCAAATACCTATGTCTCCCGACTCCCCTATACACAAACACTCATCCTGACCCTTCTGCCCACTCACCTCTCTGCCCTCCTCCACCCCACCTATCTGCCCTCCTCCATTCACCTCTCTGCCCTCCTCCACTCACCCCTCTGCCCTCCTCCACTCACCTCTTTGCCTTCTTTCACTCACCTCTCTGCCCTCCTCCACTCACCTCTCTGCCCTCCTCCACTCACCTCTCTGCCTCCTCCACTCACCTCTCTGCCCTCCTCCACTCACCTCTCTGCCCTCCTTCACCCACCTCTCTGCCCTCCTCCACTCACCCCTCTGCCCTCCTCCACTCACCTCTCTGCCCTCCTCCACTCACCTCTCTGCCCTCCTTCACTCACCTCTCTGCCCTCCTCCACTCACCTCTCTGCCCTCCTTCACCCACCTCTCTGCCCTCCTCCACCCACCTCTCTGCCCTCCTTCACTCACCTCTCTGCCCTCCTCCACTCACCTCTCTGCCCTCCTTCACCCACCTCTCTGCCCTCCTCCACCCACCTATCTGCCCTCCTCCATTCACCTCTCTGCCCTCCTCCACTCACCCCTCTGCCCTCCTCCACTCACCTCTTTGCCTTCTTTCACTCACCTCTCTGCCCTCCTTCACTCACCTCTCTGCCCTCCTCCACTCACCTCTCTGCCCTCCTCCACTCACCCCTCTGCCCTCCTCCACTCACCCCTCTGCCCTCCTCCACTCACCTCTCTGCCCTCCTTCACTCACCTCTCTGCCCTCCTCCACTCACCTCTCTGCCCTCCTTCACCCACCTCTCTGCCCTCCTCCACTCACCCCTCTGCCCTCCTCCACTCACCTCTCTGCCCTCCTACACTCACCCCTCTGCCCTCCTCCACTCACCTCTTTGCCTTCTTTCACTCACCTCTCTGCCCTCCTCCACTCACCTCTCTGCCCTCCTCCACTCACCTCTCTGCCCTCCTTCACCCACCTCTCTGCCCTCCTCCACTCACCTCTCTGCCCTCCTCCACCCACCTCTCTGCCCTCCTCCACTCACCCCTCTGCCCTCCTCCACTCACCTCTCTGCCCTCCTCCACTCACCCCTCTGCCCTCCTCCACTCACCTCTTTGCCTTCTTTCACTCACCTCTCTGCCCTCCTCTACTCACCTCTCTGCCCTCCTCCACTCACCTCTCTGCCCTCCTTCACCCACCTCTCTGCCCTCCTCCATTCACCTCTCTGCCCTCCTCCACTCACCTCTCTGCCCTCCTCTACTCACCTCTCTGCCCTCCTCCACTCACCTCTCTGCCCTCCTCCACTCACCTGTCTGCTCTCCTCCACTCACCTCTCTGCCCTCCTCCATCACCTTTCTGCCTCCTCCACTCACCTCTCTAAACCCCTGTGTACATTGCTGCGGATTATGTTGGCGATGGATAAATGATACCAGATGTGCACGTTTATGGGAGGTGATGGAGATCTCACCGGCACAGCCGCCTTCACTTTCACCCACTTCCTTCCATCTCTCTCCCTCCAAGCTGCATGCTGTCCAGCAGTCCTCCACAATCTGTGGTCTGCTCCCAGCATGCTGTCCAGCAGTCCTCCACAATCTGTGGTCTGCTCCCAGCATGCTGTCCAGCAGTCCTCCACAATCTGTGGTCTGCTCCCAGCATGCTGTCCAGCAGTCCTCCACAATCTGTGGTCTGCTCCCAGCATGCTGTCCAGCAGTCCTCCACAATCTGTGGTCTGCTCCCAGCATGCTGTCCAGCAGTCCTGCACAATCTGTGGTCTGCTCCCAGCATGCTGTCCAGCAGTCCTGCACAATCTGTGGTCTGCTCCCAGCATGCTGTCCAGCAGTCCTCCACAATCTGTGGTCCTGCTCCCAGCATGCTGTCCAGCAGTCCTCCACAATCTGTGGTCTGCTCCCAGCATGCTGTCCAGCAGTCCTGCACAATCTGTGGTCTGCTCCCAGCATGCTGTCCAGCAGTCCTGCACAATCTGTGGTCTGCTCCCAGCATGCTGTCCAGCAGTCCTCCACAACCTGTGGTCTGCTCCCAGCATCTCCAGCAGACGATGGATAGTCACTTTCTACTCATGATTCACTTGTGAACAATACAATGATGACTCAACAATCACATTAGTATTATCTGTCTTTATAAAGGAGCGGCTGGTGAAGTCTCCTCCAGAAGAGGAAGAAGAGGGAGAGGAAGGTCCAGAAGCCTGGCAGGAACTGCTGGACAGTGTGAAGGAGAACATTGAGCAGAATGGCGGTATGTGCTCAATCTGTATAGTTATTGTGCACCATGGGTCACAGCAAGGAGATTGAGCGCAGCTCTGGAGTATAATGCAGGATGTAACACAGGATCAGTTAAGTAAAGGCCCCCGTCACACATAACGACCCATCAGCGATCCCGATAATGATGTGCAGAGATCGCTACTGCGTCGTTTTCACATCGCTGGTAAGATGTCAAGCAGGTATCTCACCAGCGATGTCACCAACGACCTCAGCAACGATCCAGAATTATACCAAGGTCGTTGGGAATTTTCTCTCCATAGCGTAGCATTGAGATCGTTGGTCATTGTCTCTGTCAAACACAACGATGTAGCGCTCCCAGCGGGAGACCAACGACGTAGACATGATCCAGAGCAGTGTGTAACGATCAACGATCTCACAGCAGGGGCCAGATGGTTGGTGCGTGTCACACAGAACAACATCGCTATTGGGATCGCTGTTGCATCACAAAATCTCGTTATGTGTGACAGGGCCTTAAGGTATATACACAGTGATAATAGTGAATGCAGCTTTGGAGTATAATACAGGCTGTAATTACGGATCTGTATAGGATTAGTAATGTAATGTATGTAAATAGTGACTGCACCAGCAGAATAGTGAGTGCAGCTCTGGAGTATAATACAGGAGGTAACTCAGGATCAGTAATGTAATGTATGTACACAGTGACTGCAGCAGCAGAATAGTGAGTGCAGCTCTGGAGTATAATACAGGAGGTAACTCAGGATCAGTAATGTAATGTATGTACACAGTGACTGCACCAGCAGAATAGTGAGTGCAGCTCTGGAGTATAATACAGGAGGTAACTCAGGATCAGTAATGTAATGTATGTACACAGTGACTGCACCAGCAGAATAGTGAGTGCAGCTCTGGAGTATAATACAGGAGGTAACTCAGGATCAGTAATGTAATGTATGTACACAGTGACTGCACCAGCAGAATAGTGAGTGCAACTCTGGAGTATAATACAGGAGGTAACTCAGGATCAGTACAGGATAAGTAATGTAATGTATGTACACAGTGACTCCACCAGCAGAATAGTGAGTGCAGCTCTCGAGTATAATACAGGAGGTAACTCAGGATCAGTAATGTAATGTATGTACACAGTGACTGCTCCAGCAGAATAGTGAGTGCAGCTCTGGAGTATAATACAGGATATAACTCAGGATCAGTACAGGATCAGTAATGTAATATATGTAAACAGTGACTGCACCAGCAAAATAGTGAGTGCAGCTGTGGGGGATGATACAGGAGGTAAGTGAGGATCAACACAGGATCAGTTAAGTAATTTCTGTACACAGTGACTCCACCAGCAGAATAGTGAGTGCAGCTCTGGAGTATAATACAGGACGGAACTCAGGATCAGTAATGTAATGTATGTACACAGTGACTGCACCAGCAGAATAGTGAGTGCAGCTCTGGAGTATAATACAGGAGGTAACTCAGGATCAGTAATGT
Organism: Allobates femoralis; assembly: GCA_033576535.1. Lineage (NCBI taxonomy): Eukaryota > Metazoa > Chordata > Amphibia > Anura > Aromobatidae > Allobates > Allobates femoralis. The sequence goes on from JARQOC010000012.1 coordinate 40,167,943, forward strand.
AATGTATGTACACAGTGACTGCACCAGCAGAATAGTGAGTGCAGCTCTGGGGTATAATACAGGAGGTAACTCGGGATCAGTACAGGATAAGTAATGTAATCTATGTACACAGTGACTGCACCAGCAGAATAGTGAGTGCAGCTCTGGAGGATAATACAGGATGTAACTCAGGATCAGTAATGTCATGCATGTACACAGTGACTGCACCAGCAGAATAGTGAGTGCAGCTCTGGAGGATAATACAGGAGGTAACTCAGGATCAGTACAGGATCAGTAATATAATGTATGTAGACAGTGACTGCACCAGCAGAATAGTGAGTGCAGCTCTGGAGTATAATACAGGAGGTAACTCAGGATCAGTAATATAATGTATGTACACAGTGACTGCACCAGCAGAATAGTGAGTGCAGCTCTGGAGTATAATACAGGATGTAACTCAGGATCAGTAATATAATGTATGTACACAGTGACTGCACCAGCAGAATAGTGAGTGCAGCTCTGGAGGATAATACAGGAGGTAACTCAGGATCAGTACAGGATCAGTAATGTAATGTATGTACACAGTGACTGCACCAGCAGAATAGTGAGTGCAGCTCTGGAGTATAATACAGGAGGTAACTCAGGATCAATAATGTAATGTATGTACACAGTGACTGCACCAGCAGAATAGTGAGTGCAGCTCTGGAGTATAATACAGGATGTAACCCAAGATCTGAGTACAGTAATTGTTAAATATTTCCTGTTTCAGGTAGGATAATAATTTCACATTTTTCACATTCACAGGCCGCCTGGATGACAGCTACGTGATCCGCTTCATGAGGGAGAAGCTGAAGTCCATGCCTTGTCAGAACCAGGGTTATGTCCTGGATGGATACCCTAAGACCTACGAACAAGCGAAGGAGCTTTTTAAATGTATATATTGTCGTCCCCTGTATCTGGGATCATCTCTGTATACAGAATTCATCAGACAAATGTAAAGATTCTTCATCATCCTATACATCCGATCTGATTTGTTTTTAGCAGAAGAAGGTGAAGAAGAGGAGGAAAGCAGGAGTAAGGCACCACACTTCGATAAAACCATCACCCCAGGTGTGTATAGAGGGACATTTTTGTTACGATAGTTTTCGTCTTTAGATTTTCCCTTTATTAGCAGTTTGGATCCCCAGTGATCAGCTGAACCTAGCAGTGAGAGGTCTGTTTTCCTGCAGCGCCCCCAATGGGAAATGATGTATACATAGTTTCTGTTTACATTGATGGGCTGTCCCTGATGGTTCTCCACAAGAGGAAATAATAAAAAATGTGATAGGTTTTTAAGGGAACTTGCATGAACATATGTAGAGTCATGTGTAGGATGTGTTTAAAGGGACTTTTATGTCAACCAGGGCATACACATTACAATCCAATACATATGGTGGCCATCCAACAGGCTGGATTCCACCCTGCCTAATTCTATGATGGCTGTTCAGATCAGTGGTGACAGTAACACCAGGAAGACACTTCTCTCCATTGAGAACATACATGAAGGGCAATCAAGAAACTCACTGATCGCTCCCTCGTACGCTCATGTTGCCCCTTGACATGTAAGAGCTTGTTGGGCTTCTCATTTTGCCTATTTCAGCAGGATCAGCTGACCTTCTAAGGCTGCCTTCACATTAGCGTTTGGCGCCGCAGCGTATGCTGCGTTCCCATACGCAGTCAAACGCATGCGCACTGCGTTCCTATGTTTAACATAGGAACGCATAGTGCCTGCGTTTGGCAGCGTTTGCTGCGTTCGTGTGCGGATGCGGACCATATCTGCTCCTTCCGGTGTCCCGCGTCCGCACCCGGGACGCAGCATGTCGCGTCTCTCGTGCGGGCGAGAGTGTGTGATCTGTACGCAGGCATCCGCCTGCGCACAGATCACTAATGGCGGGCAGTGAGAGCGCACGGCGATCTGCAAGCATCTGCAGACCGCCGTGCGCTCCATTATAAACATAGGGGCCGCGGTCTGCATGCAGATGCTTGCAGATGCATCTGCAAAATGCTGCAGATGCATCTGCAAGTCTGAAGGCAGCCTAACATGCATAGTGTGACCCAGCTGCCGTACGGTAGGAAGAACCATCAGGCCGTTGGATCTCAATAGGCCCAATCCTTTTGTTCTCAGGAAAGATAAGCCGACACCAGCAGCGACTTATTTTCCACTCCTCATGGAGAATACATGCACACATGGCCAAGTGGAGTGTGCATGTGTATGGGAAGGTCAGGAGGAATAGGTGTTGGCTTGGCTATCTTTAGGGTGTGCTGTCAGCTTTAGACTGGATGTGGATAAACTTTACTTATTATTACTTATTACTTATTATTTGACTATTTTTTTTTAGATTATGTTATTTCATTGGATGCATCTGATGAATTTCTTAAAAACCGGGTGATTAATCTACCGGAGAGCACAGTGGCCGGAACCCATTACACCCAGGATCGTTTTCTGCGCGCTCTCGCCACATTTCGTGACTTAAATACAGAAGATGAAACTGTTCTGAACTATTTTGATGAAGCTGAAATCCATCCTCTGCATATTGGTAGGTGCTGTTAATATTGGCGGTTAGCCGGCCCAGGAAATGGGGAGCGCCCAGTTCAGGTCAGCCATGTCCGCCTTGCCTTGCAGGTGCACAGAGCAGACTCAGGAGCTTAGCCGCTGCTAATAGGGTAGACACCAGCAGTGTGATACAGTGGGCACCTGCCTGGCAGAGACAAGCACAATAGTCATATCTCACATCTCTCTAAAGGCCTCATGCACATTAGATGAATGGCAGCCGAGTCCGCTATCAGTGGATTCACCTCTGACATCACGTGACATTCCCCCAAGGTCACAATTTCGGACGCTGAGTGTCTTTTCAACTTCTTGATGCCACATGTCATATGTACACCTGAACAGTCAAGTGTGGGTTCATGAACAGACTCAGTAGCTGAGCCGCTACTTATGGGATAGAAGCCAGCTGTTTGATACAGTGGGCACCTGCTGGTAACAGTAGCGACTGGAGTTGGGTCTGATGACTTCTGTTTGACCATCTGAATCTCACTGCCAATCTTTGACAGTGGCATAATAATGGTTTAAGAATAGTGATGGGCGAACCCGAACTGTAAAATTTGGGGTCTGTACCAAACACCTAGTGTTCGTGCACATGGTGACACCCATGTTACAGTTTGGGTCTGGGGGCTGTAAAACAAAGCATATAGTTTATAAACCTTATCATTATACTTACCGGGTCCCACGGCCCGCATGTTGCCGTCCCGCTTTTCCGTGTCGCTGCATCTGCTTCCGGGCTGCTCATTATATTCTGGGATATTCACTTCACTGCCTGCTTCAACAGCCAATCCCAGATGCTGGCACACAGAATGGGTATCTGTGATTGGCCGTTTGAGTAAAAAACTAACCAAAAATTTGCCTGGTAAATACTGATTGCACCTAGCAGGGGGCTGCTAGCTCCTCTGAGAGGCAACACAGGGGTCTGTATACCGGTGCTCAATCACCTACAACCCACAGATGCAAATGTAATGTAAAAATAAAAAAATAATTTTTAAAAAATGACGGGCTTTGCAGTATTTTTGATTCTCAGCGTAGATAACGAGGACAGCTACGGGCTGCCACCCCCAGCTGTATGGTTTTACCTTGGCTGACAATCAAAATATAGGGAAGCCCAATATATATTTTTTTAATTATTTAAATAAATAAAAAATGTGTGGGCTTCCCCATTTTTGGTTGCCAGCCAGGTAAACACGTAGCTGTCCACTGTATCTGCATTGAGAATCAAAAATACTGCTACGTCATTTTTTTAAATGATTTATTTATTTTTACATTACTATGGTGTCAGTCAGTCTGTACATTCTGGCATCTAGAATGTATGGGCAGATTCCAGGTTACTCCAACAGCCAATCACAGATGCCCATTCTCTTTCACGGAGTCTGTGATTGGCTGTTGGGTCTGTCACACATACAGTAGTGTAAAAAGAAATATTTTAAAAAAATTACGTAGCACATCGTGGTATTTTTGATTCTCAGCACAGATAAAGTAGACAGCTATGGGCTGCCACCCCCCGCTGCCTGGCTTTACCTAAGCTGGCAATCAATATACAGGGAAGCCCAATATTTTTTTTACAATTATTTAAATAAATCATTAAAAAAATGCCATATTTTTTTTTTTGTTTCAATAAGTTTTTATTGTGGTTTTCAACATGACAACCAAAATGTAAACAAACATATACGTCATGAGCTTAGATGTATATAGGTACAGTTTAACAAAGTCCTTAAGCTAAACGAATAAAGGGGAGGGAATGGGAAAGAGGGGAAGGGGGAGGAAGGGTAAGGGAAAGTATGAGAGGTTAAAGAAGACGTTTTGAGAGAGAGTGATGAGGGGAAAGAGAAGAGTGATAGTTAAACATAACCAGTAAATTCCATCAGTTGAGATAGAGGCAACTGCAAAAGGCGTAATCACATTTCACAGACTAAAGGTTAGTGAGGTATGAATTGTGTGTTCGGTGTATAGACTGACATGAGCCATGGGTCCCACCAACTTAAGATTTTGCTTCTCTGTTTGGCATCATGAGCAAGCATTAGTTCATATTGGAAATGAGAGTTGATGGAGTCGACCAACTCTTTTTTGGTTGGTGAATCAGTTGACTTCCAGTGTCTTGCTACGCAGGTTCGAGCAGATATTAAAATGTTGGCTATGCTGGGTTTGTGAAGATGGGAGAAATCCTCTAGACCCAGACCCAAAAGAGCCAGGTGAGGTGTAAGGTCCATTGGACAGTGTATTATCTCAGAAAGCAGACCTTCCACCATGATCCAAAAGGCGGTAATTGCAGGACACGACCACCATATGTGCGTTGCATCACCTCGAAGACCACATCCCCTCCAGCAGAGCGGAGAGGGGCTCGGCTTATCAGAAGAAAATCTGGAGATTCTATCAGGTGTCAAATACCAGTCCATATGAAGTTTTTTAATTTGTTCAAAGTGGGTTATACACCTAGAGAAAGCCGTCATGTGAGAGGCGGCACCTTGCCATTGTCGGAGATCTGCTGTAAATTGCAAGCGGGACTCCCACTTCTCCATATAGGGGAGTTTCAAGTTGCCTCTAAGTGAACAAAGTGCCCGATATACGATAGAGACACCATAAGCTTCATTAGAGGATGATCTGAAATATCTGTGTAAAGGACCATCAACATCAACGGGGCTCCAATCCGGCAAGGTCAAGGAATCAAGGAAATGTCTCAATTGCAGGTAGCGGTAAAAAGAGGAGCGGGGAAGATCAAATCTAGCCACCAAATCCGAAAAGGATCTGAGCCCCATCCCCTCCCTCACCTGCCGCAAGTACTCCACCCCAAGCGCCCACCATGAAGAGAGAGAGAGAGAGTCAACCAACAGTTCCACAGCCTGTACAGTAATGTAATGGTGTAAAAAAAGGAGGAGAACTCTACTGTGTGAGTGCCAAATTTGTAAGAGCGTGGACATAGATCTCAAGTAGGATGGAACTTTGCAGTGAACCAGGAGGGTGCTCTCAAGTAGAAGTCTGGTGGACTTGCGAGGAGCACAGTGCTTCTCAATCTGCAGCCATAGGCAATCTGAGTCTTCCTTCCACCACACTCCAGCAGCGGCTATATGAATTGCCTGATAGTAGGAGGTGATGTCAGGGAGAGCCAAACCTCCAAGTTTAGTAGGCAAAGTGAGAATTTTGTGACTCACCCGAGGTGGCTTAGAGTTCCAAACAAATCTGTTTATCAGAGATTGCATGGATTTTAGAAGGCGATGGGGAAATGCAAAGGGAAGGCACCTCAGTACATGTAGAATTTTAGGGAGGTAAGTCATTTTTATGATTTGGATTCTTGCCATCCAGGATAGGCCCAGAGAGGCGTGCGAATCCAACCCAGTCTTTAAATTTTTGTACAGGATATCAAAGTTACAGCGTACTATATCAGGTATGGATGTGATTTGAATTCCCAAGTATGGGAAGCCCCTGGTGACCAGGAAAAGGGCAAGTCTCGCTGGAGTTGATGGGCTGTGTCCGGAGGAACATTTACCGGAAAGAAGAGCGACTTTGATGGGTTTAGCTTATAGTAGGAGACCTCCGAAAACTCCGTAAGTAACTGAATGACATGAGGGATGGATCTACAAAGGTCCGTACATATAAACACCACATCATCAGCGTAAAGACCAATTTTGTGATTTCGGTCTCCCACTTTGAGACCCATGATATTGGGGTCATTCCGTACTCTTTCAGCCAATGGCTCCATCACCATAGCGAATATCAGAGGCGAAAGGGGGCAGCCCTGTCTTGTCCCATTCGCTATGGTGAACCTAGAGGAGGTGAAGCCAGCGGACCTCACCTTCGCATTGGGATTAGAGTAAAGGGCCATCACCGAGTTCTGGAAGTCCCCCACCACCCCAAATCTGTTCAGAACCTCCTTTAGATACCCCCAGTGCACCCTGTCGAAAGCTTTCTCAGCATCCAAGGAAAGGAGTGCACTGGGGGCCTTGCTCCTCTCCATCAACTCCAGGAGATCTAATAGTCTGCGGGTACCATCCGCTGCCTGCCTGGTTGGAATAAAACCGACCTGATCCGGACCTATCAGTGACGGCAATACAGACATTAGTCTAAGTGCCAATACCTTGGCGTACAGCTTCAGGTCAGCATTGAGGAGAGCTATAGGTCGGAAATTGGCAGTAGAAGTAGTTGCTTTGCCCGGTTTCGGGAGAGTAGAGATGAGGGCTTCCAGTCCCTCTGGAGCGATATGTCCCCTTTCACGCCAGAAATTAAAGAGTTTAAGCAAATAGGGAGATAGGTTTTGGAGAAAAGATTTATAATATGTGTACGTAAAGCCGTCTGGGCCAGGGGCTGAGTTAGTTTTCATAGATTTAATGACCGCATGGATCTCTTCTAAGCGGAACGGGGCATTTAAGAAGGCGTCTTGTGTAGCAGAGACCTTAGGCAGGTTGACCTGATCTAAAAATTGGTTTATGCGGACTGAGGAAGGTTGAATTGTTTGATTGTCCCCATGAAGATTATACAAATTAGAGTAGTATTTACAAAATTCTTCCGCGATCAGCAGAGGGTTTCTGATTGGGACATTTTGATGGTCGAGGAGGTGGTCTATTTTAGTAGTTAAATGGGGTTTTTTAATGCGTCGAGCTAGTAATTTCCCAGCTCTATCGCCCATACTATAGAAGTTTGCCTTCATTTTTTTAAGGTTGTGTTCGACTCTGCCCAGAAGAACATTTCGCAGCTCAAGGCGGGCATCTGATAGATCAGCTAGCACTGTCGAGGTATGCTTGTGTTTATGAATTTGTTCTAATTGTGCAATTTTCTGCGTCAGGTGCCTAGTAAGTTCCTCTCTTGCACGTTTAGCTCGAGATGTAATCTTGATGAAGACACCTCTGATGTAAGCTTTGTGTGCAAACCATAGGGTTTCTGGAGAGGTCTCTCCATTGTCGTTCTGGGCAAAGTATTCCTCAACATGGGAAGTCACTTGTTGTGTATATTCTCGGGAAACGATAGAGCATGATCGTTCAGACGCCAGGGGATGGACGGTTGAATGTGAGAGGGCTCCGCTACAGTGAGAGACACAGGGGCATGATCCGTCCAAGAGATGTGACCGATATCTGCGCTTAGACAGTGTGGAAGGATAAGGTCATTGACCAAGATGTAATCAATACGACTGTACGTGTGGTGTCTGGGTGACATGTAAGTATAGTCTCTCTCCTCTCCATGGAGGTAACGCCAGATATCGTGAAGTTGATGCAGGGCAATAAGCTTACTCAGATCCATGCGACAGTGAGAGGAAGAGGAAGAATCGAGATTCCCACCCGGAGTGATGTTATAGTCCCCTGCTATGATCATTGGCCCCTTTGCTAGTTTTCCAATTTTGGACAGTAAAGCTCTATGAAATTTCATTTGACCATTGTTTGGCCCGTAAACCGAGACCAACAAAAACAACTTATTATTCAGGGTAGCCCTTAAAATAAGGAATCTGCCCTGGGGGTCAGGGATTTCCTCCAGTATGGTAACAGATACAGATTTGTGGATGAAAATCGCCACCCCAGCCCTCTTTTCACCTGAGTCCGCAAAATACCTATGTGGAAAATTTGGGTGAGACATTCTATCATTATCTTGCCGCAGCAGATGAGTTTCCTGGAGAAAAATTACCTCGCTATGGAGTTTTTTAAGTTGATTCCATACCAGAGACCTTTTACCGGGAGAGTTGAGCCCGTTGACGTTGATCGTCGAACACTTGATAGACATCTGTGGCAAGTACTAAGACCAAACCAAGACAAAAGAGATGTAAGTTTCAAAGATGCTTAAAACAGTTAATTTAAAACAATGTTAGGAATGAACCAATCTGAGAGATAGGAAGAAGAGAAAGATTGAGAAGGGACTCGAAGATTAGAAAAGGGAGAGGGGGGGGAGGGATTGAGGGTAAAGGAGCAAGGGAAGCGGAAAAACGGGGAGAGGGGGGGGTTTGAGAAAAAATGAGATAGTTTATTTACAAATCCACCTAGTTAAGTGGAAGGTGCTAGGCACCTTTCTGACTCAATGTGATCCAAAAGAAAGGAAACACAGGGAGACAGTAGGTCACGGTACTCAAAATGTACCGACTGGGGCAAGCTCGCCCAAAGATATGGACTTAAGGAAGAATAGGTACAGAATTAAGGAAGAAAGAGAGTGAATGTAGATGAACAATAGACTGAATACTAGAATTGAGAATAGTAGGAGATGGAGTGTGCAGAAACAGCAGAAGATGAAAAGAATAGAGAGAAACGATAAGAAAGGAAGAGAGTCAGAATAAAGTAAACAGGAAAAGAGGCCCCGAGTCTATAGTGAATCAAATAAAGAATGACTTATAACCATCATTAAGCAAAATATGTCATGTAACAGGTCAGGCAGGGTCAAGACGAAGAGGAGATGTAACTGCTTCTTCCGGAGTAGCTGCACCAAGAGGAGATGATGGGCGTTGTTGTGGCGGGAACATCTTCCATTGCTTCAAGAAGTCCTTCGCTTGCTGCGGGTGGTTGCAGGCGTAGATCACATTGTCCTTTTTAATGAGCAGTTTTAACGGAAATCCCCAACGATAATCAATGTGTTGCTCCCTCAAGATGGATGTAAATTCTTGAAAAGCTCTCCTCCTAGCCAGAGTCCCAGCAGACAGGTCAGGGAACACAGAGATGTTTTGGAATTCTCCAGGGACCTCCACTCTACTCCTAAGGGCCCTTAGGAAGTCCTCCTTAACCTCAAAAAAATGTACTCTTGCCAAGACATCGCGAGGCAGTGCAGGGTCAATAGTGGCTGGCCGGGGGAGCCTGTGAATCCGATCAATGACTACTTCTGAATGTTGCAGAGCAGGGAGGATTGCAGAAATGAAGCGCTGCAGCAGAGGTTTAAGGTCCCTAGGAGAAACAGAGTCAGGGATCCCTCTCAGTTTTATGTTGTTCCTTCTGGAACGATCCTCCAAATCCATTTGCTTTAGTGTTTGCTTCTCAACCTTTGCCTGCAGCTCAGAATGGGCATCTAATAAAGCGTTGTGCGATTTGACCAGCTCTCCCATCTTAAGTTCAAGATGATCAGTTCTTGTAGTTAGGGCACCAACCTCACCCCTCAGTCCCGCCAACATGCCCTGCATATCCTCTTGGAGTGAGGATCTGAGATCCGCCAGGAGATCCTTCATGGCGGCATGTGTGACAGGATTCCCAGCCAACAGCCCAGGCGAGGAAGGGAAGGAGGAGAGGGAGGCAGAGGAGTTGCGCCTGGAGGCTCGTGTGCTCCGTTGTGGGGAGAGAGGCGGGAACGCCATTTTAGATGCAGCGAGGGGGAAGCTGCTAGGTTGGGCAGGTTCAAAAAAGTCCGTAACCCGGCGTGGTGGAGCTCGTCTGGTGGGTCTAACTCGGCCCATTCAGTGCCTGACCTGTTCCGCTGTCGTTCCGGATCAGTAAGGAGATCGGTGTGCCGGTAGATGCAGAGTACTGTCGCTGTAAAGACTCGGGTGCCTCAGAGCTCCCGGATTATGCGGCCATCGCGTCTCAGCTCCAGGCCACGCCCCAAAATGCCATATTTTGATCGCCAGCCAGGTAAAACCAGACAGCTGGGGTCTGGGATTTTCAGTGTGGTAAGACCCACATGTTCTGGACACCCACGCTGAAAACTGCAACCGCCCCTGAAAATGGCGCATTCATCATAGCGCACTTTCCAGGTGCTTTACCTGTCTTTTCCAGCGGCCTGGTGGGATGGTGGCACGCTGGGTGATAATGAGGTTAATGCCGGCTTTGTATTCTCAGCTGGTACTAAGCCCGAAATTCACAGTGTCAAGCCAAAGTAGACCTTGCCACCATGAATTTCTAGTAAACATTAAAAAGAAAAACACAACACGAAGACAACATTTTTTTATTAGAAATAAAGCAAAAAACACATTTAGGGACTCCATCTTTAATTACAAATAAAAACCCTTAGTCTGATGTAGTCCACAGGCAGAACAATGTCAGCTCTGCTTTATTACTTTGAACAGACAAGCGTCTGTCCAGAGAGACAAGCAGGCTGAGACTGACAGTGACAGAGGTCAATCGAGTTCATAGCTGAGCCGTGAAATCAGGTGACTCCTGATGTCACCGCGAACATTGACGACAACTGCAGTGAATATCCCCGAAAGTTAATGAGCAGCCCCGGAGATAGATGCGGCCGGGACAGCAGGACACGCGCCGAGGGACCTAGTTAGTATATTCTCATAACTGTAAAGTCCAAGGTCAGGGTTCAGACACAAATTCAAGTTACTCCCGGGCCCGAACTCGGACTTTACAAAAAGATCCAGGTGAACCAACCGATCCCTAGCATCAGCCGGTTCGCCCATCACTATTTAAGAAACCATTGCCCCCCATTGTGACGCAATTGCATTGTCATGATGCGTTACCAAGGAAGTTGAAGGCCTGCCTGGTGCCGCCATTTTGGTTCTCTCATGTAGTCTATTGTAGCATAAATTAAAAGTTTAATTACAGATTATAGTCCAGTAATCTTAAAATGAAAGTCTGCTACTACACTACACACTATGAGATATATGAAATAGCATAATGGCTAACAATGAATGGCAGGGCCCTATGCAAAGCTAATACAGAAATGAGGAAAAGGACATGGCAGAAACTGCTTGAGAATATAAAGAAACTTGAGAAAACTTAGCTTTAGCAGTGGCCACTGCGAAAGTGCCCGATAACCGCGCCAAGGTGTTTCTCATTTTATCGGGTCCTAACCGTGTGCCTCTCTAGCAGTATAATGTTGCATGTGTGGGTTTTTATCCCTCTGTATACAACTAAAACCAGCATTGAGGGGTTGTCCTGGACCTGGCTACAATAAGATGAACGGCTTAGCATGGCCACAGGGTCGGGGAAGGGTGCATAGTCAAAAAAATAGTCATACCAATTATTAAGAAATGACTGGCATCACCTTCTGTGTAGGTGCTAGCAAGAAACACCATTAATGGACTAAAGAGAAATATATAAAATAATTTAGACAAAAAAAAGTTTCAATCACCTTCTTCTTGCCAGAGTCTCAGAAAATGTTGAAAAAAAGTATTTTTTGTTTTTATATTTTCTAAGTCCTACATTTTTTTTAAAAGCAGTAAATAAAAATAATATTTAGAAATTTGGTAATTTTTACCAAAGATCAAACAAAATAAAAATGAAAGCCAAAAAATGACAGGATTAGGGTTTTTTTGCCATTTCACCCTAATTGGAATTTTTTTCCTGTTTTTTTGTGTGTTACATGTTAACATGAATGGGGTCCTCATACAATTATAATGATGGAAAAATAATTTTTTTGGCTTTTGGAAGAAGATGAGAAAAAAATGAAAGCAGAAAATGTAATGGTGGGTTTACACACACCAATTTATCTGTTCAATCTCTGAACCAATCTCTGGTTGCAGTGAAATCATGGATACAATGCTCCATGTTGTACACAGCCACAAAATGGAGCAATGTATCCATGATTTCACTGCAACCAGAGATTGGTTCAGAGATTGAACAGATAAATTGGTGTGTGTAAACCCACCATAAGAGAGTTTATAGTAACATCTGGATGTGGAGTATATGACCTAAAAAAATACCCCAAAAAGGACATTAAAAATGCTCCAAATCTCCGTGTGTGAATGCAGCCTTACAAAGCATGGAAGAAGAAGAGCAGTTTGAGGATACGGGGAGGAGGAGGGGCCCCATCATGATTTAAGGGCCCCATCTGCTACATGAATATTCTGATATCAGTAATTGTTTTTAACACAGATGTTTCTAAAGACGATGATCCAGAATATAGAGCCATTATAAAGCAAATTACTAAGGAGGTCGGGGAACCGCGGAACTATGGCCTGACCCCAGAGGAGTTAGCCGAGTTAGAGAAGAAACAGGCAGAGGAAAGTCTCGCTCGTGAAGCAGAAAGGATGGCCGAATTAAACAGAATGGAGGCTGAGGAGGAAGCTGAGAAGATTGCCCGATGGGAGGAGTGGGTGAGTTGGGACAGCGGAGGCTGACCAGAGGGTTATTCCCATCTTAGACATTAATGTCCTATCCACAGAATATTATATAAGTGTCTGATAGGTTCTTGCTCTCAACAATGTGGCCCCGACTAGTGCTGTTGTGAATATAGAAGCGGCTGCGCCCATTCACTTCTATGAGAATTCCTAGATTAGGAAAAAATGGCTGTTTGGCCACCTCTACATTCACCGCGGCTGTGGAAGTGTGGCCACCTCTACATTCACCGCGGCTGTGGAAGCATGGCCACCTCTACATTCACTGTGGTTGTGGAAGTGTGGGTGTATCTACATCACTGCGACTGTGGAAGTGTGGCCACCTCTACATTCACCATGGCTGTGGAAGCGTGGCCACCTCTACATTCACCGCGGCTGTGGCTGATTTTAAAACTTCCAAATAAATGAATAGAAAGATCTAGGCATGTGGGTTTACTGCATTTGACCCCACACTACAGGTCACATCTATCTTTAACTTTACAGAACTCTCGCCTCGAAGAGGTAAAACGCCAGGAGCATGAAATGCTGGAAGCCCAGTCCGTCCCTTTAAGAAATTACTTAATGAAGAACGTCATGCCAACACTGATAGAGGGGCTGAATGAATGCTGCAAAGTCCGACCGGACGATCCTGTTGATTATCTGGTAAGATCTAACTTGGGATGATCACAGGACGTTTAGACTCCTTCACACCCTCCAAAAACTGACAAAATACTATGAACATTATGTGATGATATGTTCTTTATTATAACTAGCCTTAAGGGTGCCGAGTCCTCACCATTCTGATATTGATGACCTTCAATATAATAAGCCCGGACATACCCTCTTAGGGCCCTTTCACATCAGCGTTTTTTTCAAATCGCGGCAGATGCGGTGAAAAAACCGCATCTGCCGCGATTACCGCATACCGGCTGCACTTGCGGCGCGGTTGCGGTAAACGCTATGCAAAGTATAGGCGTACTTGCGGCAGGTGTGGCAAGTGCGGTTTTGCACTTGCGGCAGGTGCGGCCGCGAAAAAAACCGCGGCTGACCGCGAATTTAAAAAAAACGCTGATGTGAAAGGGCCCTAAGCCGGAATTGACGATTTTACATGAGTTCTGCTATTTCTGTAGTGCACAGGGTGCAGTCTGCTCTGAAAGGACCTGTCAGTCTCAGTGAGGCAACAGATCCATTATAGATATACAGTTTGCTGCCCCTTAGTGGCCTGCTTGTGACACAGAATTATCTGTGTACGGTTTTCTACCAAAGTATCTTGTGATGGGTGAGGACTCGGTGATCAGGAGCTTTTTCCCTGCAGCAGACATATAGTATTACATTGTGCCCATTCACACGACACACGCAGGTGCTCTCCGGACCCCGTCTGACTGCTCGTCCCCTGATTACTTCAGACTCATGCTGCAGCTAAACATTAACTAATAAAGGTTCTGAGTTGCTCTGTTCTCCTTTCTCTGCTTACAGGCGGAATATCTGTTCAAGAAAAACCCACAGATAGAATGAAGACGTATTGAGAAGTTATCTGATCAATAAAAAGCCATACAACATGAAGCCCAGTGTAAAGTGTTTACTCTTTGTGAGGCGCTCAAGACATGGAAGCGGTGAGAACAGTGCAAGGTCTTGGGACCATTGAATCCAAAAAATCATCATGACAGAAGTCAGAGATCAGGGTGGGAACAGTCAGCTCCGGAGCTTGATGTAACACCAGGAAAAATAGCAAGAAAGTAAGCAACAAAGGGCAAATTACAATGTCTGAGCACCTCCTAACAGCAGATCTAGTGTGGGGTTCCTGGTATACGGCAGGTCTTGTGGGGCGTTCCCACTATACGCCGGGAACTGTGGGGTGTTCAAGGTAAATAGCAGGTCTTGTGGGGCGTTCCCACTATACGCCGGGAATTGTGGGGTGTTCAAGGTATACAGCAGGTCTTGTTGGGTGTTCAAGGTATACAGCAAGTCTTCTGAGGTGTTCAAGGTATACAGCAGGTCTTGTGGGTTGTTCCCACTATACAGCGTATCTTGTGGGGTTTTCAAGGTATTCAGCAGATCTTGTAGGGTGTTCAAGATATACAGCAAGTCTTGTGGAGTGTTCAAGGTATACAGCAGATCTTGTAGGGTGTTCAAGGTATACAGCAGGTCTTGTGGGGTGTTCAAGGTATACAGGAGATCTTGTAGGGTGTTCAAGGTATACAGCAGGTCTTTTGGGGTGCTCAAGGTATACAGCAGGTTCTTGTGGGGTGTTCAAGGTATACAGCAGATCTTGTAGGGTGTTCAAGGTATATAGCAGATCTTGTGGGGTGTTCAAGGTATACAGCAGATCTTGTAGGGTGTTCAAGGTATATAGCAGATCTTGTGGGGTGTTCAAGCTTTACAGCAAGTCTTGTGGGGTGTTCAAGGTATACAGCAGATCTTCTGAGGTGTTCAAGGTATACAGCAGGTCTTGTGGTGTGTTCAAGCTTTACAGCAGGTCTTGTGGGGTGTTCAAGGTATACAGCAGGTCTTCTGGGGTGTTCAAGGTATACATCAGGTCTTGTGGAGGTGTTCAAGGTATACAGCAGGTCTTGTGGAGGTGTTCAAGGTATACAGCAGGTCTTGTGAGGTGTTCAAGGTATACAGCAGGTCTTGTGGGGTGTTCAAGGTATACAGCAGGTCTTGTGGGGTGTTCAAGGTATACAGCAGGTCTTGTGGGGTGTTCAAGGTATACAGAAGGTCTTGTGGGGTGTTCAAGGTATACAGCAGGTCTTGTGGGGTGTTCAAGGTATACAGCAGGTCTTGTGGGGTGTTCAAGGTATACAGTGGGTCTTGTGGGGTATTGTCACGGCTCAGTTTGAGTCTTGTGACAGCTCTGCCTCTGCTGGGTTTAAATATAGTTAATTTCTTCTGTGTCGGCAAGGGTTAATGTCTGTTTCACCTTGCTGGCAGCTCCAAGCCTGCTTCTGTGTTGCAGCCTGATTGTTTTCCTCGCCACTCCCTATAAATTGTCACATGATCCATCTCATGGCCCAGTGATAGAGTATAATTTCTCTCATTGACTTGGTGAAGGAAGGATGTGTCTTGCTGCTACTGGAGATCTGGTTGGAGCGGTGTCAGCTCTAGCCTCTGGTGTTTAGGCTACAGCTTTCTAGTTGATTTTGTATTCTTTTGTTTAATTTTTGTGGGGTTTTACCACTCCTGTCCCAGCCCTAATCTCTGGTTGAAGAGGGGGTGTTAATTAGGTATGCTCAGGAGTCAGGGCTACGCTGGTGGTGGTCCAGACCTCACCAACATCAGGCGTACATCAAGGATAAGGGACAGCTAGGGCCTTGCCTGTCTGAGGGTCAGCCTAGGAGACCCAGTTCCCCAGTTTGTTTTTCAACCCCTGTGACAGGTGTTCCCTGTATATGCTGGGTCTTATAGGGCATTCCAGGCATACAGCAGGTATAGTGGGGTGTTCCCAGTATACAACATATCATGTGGGGTGTTCTCAGTATATGACAGATCTTGTGGGGATCTCCTGGTGTACATTGGGTCTTGAGGGGGTGTTCCCGTTATATGGCAGGTCTTGTGGGGTGTCCAAAGTATAGAGTGGGTCTTGTGGGGAGTTCCTGGTACATGGAGGGTTTTGTGGGATGTTCCCAGTGTACAGTGTGTCTTGTGGGGCGTTCATAGTGTACAGCATGTCTTGTCGGATGTTCCCAGTATAAGGTGGGTCTTGTGCGGTGTTCCCAGTGTACAATGGGTCTTGTGGGGTGTTTCCGGTATACAGAGGGTCTTGTGGGGTGTTCCCACTATACAGCAGGTCTTGTGGGGTGTTTAAAGGATAGGGCGGGTCTTGAGAGGAGTTCCTGGTACATGGAGGGTCTTTTGAGACGTTCCTGTGTTCAGCGGGTCTTGTGGGGCATTCGCAGTATACAGCAGGTCTTGTGGGATGTTCCCGGTATATGATGGGTCTTGTGGGGCGTTCCCGGGGTAGGGTGGGTCTTGTGGGGAGTTCCTGGTACATGAAGGGTCTTGTGGGATGTTCCCGGTGTACAGCGGGTCTTGTGGGCCGTTTGCAGTATACAGCAGGTCTTGTGGGATGTTCCCAGTATATAATGGGTCTTGTAGGGCTTTCCCGGGGTAGGGTGGGTCTTGTGGGGAGTTCCTGGTACATGAAGGTTCTTTTGAGACGTTCCTGTGTTCAGCGGGTCTTGTGGGGCATTCGCAGTATACAGCAGGTCTTGTGGGATGTTCCCAGTATATGATGGGTCTTGTAGGGTTTTCCCGGGGTAGGGTGGGTCTTGTGGGGAGTTCCTGGTACATGAAGGGTCTTGTGGGATGTTCTCGGTGTACAGCGGGTCTTGTGGGGCATTCACAGTGTAAGTTGTGTCTTGTGAGATGTTCCTGGTATATGGTGGATCTTGTAAGGTGCTCCCAGTGTAGGGTGGTGGCTGTGGGGTACTCGGAGCCGAGCCTCTCTCGATGTCCTCGAGTGTCTGGGGGCTGTCACGGTGGTGTGACCTGGTCTGTGGGCACCGGGAGGGTCAGTCAATAAAAAGGGGGTAAAGAGTTAGGGATTAGGGAGTAGTGTTGTTGTGACACCACCCATGGTATGCGGCTGTAGTGGCCGCTGCTGCAGGCCGGGACCTCTGGGGATGATGGAATGGCAGCTGAGATTGTATCGCTCCCCATGGGTGGAATGGGTCCCCAGGGCATCTGGAGTAAGGGGGTATTTGGGTGCTGGAGAGCTAGCGGGGCTGAGCTGGCTTCAGGGATGGATTGGGACTTCTCCCAGGCAGACTTCTGATGCTGGTGCGGCGTTTCAGTCTACCACTCCTCAGTCTGGAAATAAACAGTCTCACACAGTTCTGAGTTCCAAACCCGGTTTACTTCAGTTCTCTCTCTACATGTACCACAGGTCACAGTACAAGTACATTGGCAGTCCGGATAGTCTTTAGCAACCAGGATGGTTTGTCCTGTTCACCCCTTTTATATTCCCTTCCTCTCAGGCCTTCCTTCCTCTGCCTGTTACTCTGCCTGTTCTCCTTCCTGCATGCACCTCCTCGCATAGAGACCCAATCCAGCAGCCACAGGCCTTGTTGGGCGACAGGCTATGACCCCTGGCTCTACTACGGCTGACTTCTCGGTGGATGTGCCGGGGGTTGGCCACAGCCCCCTGGACCTTGTGGCCACTGGTTCCGCGGTTAAGGCTTGGAGTCTCCTCACCACCTTTCAGCATCGGGTCCCTGGTTCTCGCCCTGCCCCTCCGCTTCACTGCAGACTCGGGTGCACGGGTGGATCGCTCACTGCCCGTGCCCCTAGGGCTACCTCTGTCTCCTCGAGGTCTCTGGCCTCGGAACCTGGGTAGAGTCTCATCTCTGCTCAAGTCCTCTGGGTCCGTCTTCATTGTCCTCTCTCGCTGCTGACCTCCTCCAAATGACCTCCCATTTCCCGTGGTATTTTCCCTTTGTTCTCTTCCTTTCCCTGACTGCTTCCTGCTCACTTTTCCACCCACCACCTTTCTCTCCTCACCGTCCCATGGGCTGCCTGAGCCATCCCACTACCTGGGTTCACTTGCTATCCCTGCGACCGGGTGTGTTTTTGGGTGACTGAACTTACCAACCCTGGTTGCCGCAGACGGCAATACTACCCCCTGCTGTGGGTGCAGTACCCCTCAGTGGTGACCAAACTGCTGGGGCGCCACACTCGCAGTGTACAGCAGGTCTTGTGGGATGTTCCCGGTATATGGTGAGTCTTGTGGGGTGTTCCCATTGTAGGGTGGGTCTTGTGGGGTGTTCCTGGTATACAGAGTGTCTTGTGGGGTGCCCCCAGTAAATGGAGGGTCTTTTGGGGTGTTCCCGGTATATGGAGGGTCTTGAGGGGTATTTCCCAGTACATGGCGGATTTTGTGGGGTGTTCCCGGTACACGGCGAGTCTTGTGAGGTATTTGCAGTACATGGAAGGTCTTGTAGGGCGTTCCTGATATACAGAGGGACTTGTGGGGTGTTCCCGGTATACAGTTGCTCTTGTGGAGTGATTCTAAGGAAGGATATTGATGAAGTGACAACAATGCTACCTAGGGCTTAGATGCATGTGGGACTGAAGGTGCCTCTCTGGTCTAATCCAGTAGAGGAGCAGTTGTACCCCAGACATACTGCTGGTGATAATAGAAAGGTGACAGGACACGCAGATCATCGCACCTGGCTGTGCATGGGGCTGTGTCGCGATGGACTAGTCACAATGTCCATAGTGATCTATATTGGTCATGTGAGCATAAGGTCTAGACCAGGGTCAACCTAGTGTGACGAAAGTGAATGGTGCCAGGATACACTAAGGGAGTACAAGCCGGCATAGGTAGTGTGACGGGGAAATGTGATTGCAACATGTACAACTTGCCTAACGCTACAGACCGAGAGCCCCCTTCATAGCAGCAGTGTCCCCTAATGGCAGTGCTACCTTCAGCAGGATAATGATCGGTCAGACTTAGTTTTAGGTGTGAGATAAAGACGTGCCGGTCTGTCGCCCCAAAGAGCGTATTGGTAATGTACAGATAACTGATGCCAGTGACGAGCGGCTGCCTCTTCCTAACACTCCATTTGCTGATCGCTGGCGACAGGCGTCTGATCTGCTTTCTTCTTTCATTTGTACAGAACATGTTTTTCACTCAGACAGTTCAGTATTAGGCGGCTTTTATCACTAGTGTAAAGCCTCCCTAATTGCCTTTGAGAGCTTGAGCTCGATGCCAAGCGTGAAAGTAGTAGGATGGCCACAAGATGGCGCTAAGTGACTGTACAACTACTGGGATCCTGGTCAGAGCTTCGCTTGCCAGCAACTACTGAAGGGTCGGCCGCAAGTTATAAAATATCATGGAAGTGCAAAAAGTTTCCCAAAGAATTTATAGAAGATGGAGGTCTGCTCTCTTCATTAAAGGGATGGTGCTTTTTATTGAGTGAGTGCCTATGGGAATTCCTATTAAGGGGCTAGCACTTTAAAAATCTAGTGAGTGGGTGAAATATACTCTATTACTCACTTCTCACAGCGGAGAGCTGCTGATATCAGACTCAGGGATTGCTGGACAGTTATAGAAACGTCCTGGAGGCTTCCAAAGATGAGGAAGACCTCCTGCACTTACAAAGTAGCTATCAAGTCTTCCCAGCACCCCTAACCAAGAGAGATGCACTGCAGTGCATGCAGCATCTCCGAACTTTGCTGGACTTTGGGGAGGCTGGCAACGCATTTAAATTTTGTTGGGTATCACACTGCTAACTAAATCTGTGACAGAACCCAGAAGAAGGTGTTTAATTTTCCTGCAGTGCCTCCATAGGTTAAATAAGGAACTGCATGGTATCCATTAAAATCAATGAGGTGTCCATGTAATGCACTAAGGTGCTGAGTCCCTCAGACTCTCTCATTTGGATGAGGATCCTTACTGGGAAGCTGAGGTGTATTATAGTTTCAGCAATATACAGTATACGGTTGAAACCAAAAGTTTACATACACTATATAAAAAGACACATATGCATGTTTTTCTCACTATCTGACATGAAGTCTGAGTAAACCTTTCCCGTTTTAGGCCAATTGGGATTACTATGCCTTTAAACAATTTGGAAAGCTCATATGATGTCATGTGTTTGGAAGCTTCTGATAGATTTATTGGCAACATCTAAGTTAATTATAGACACACTGTGGATGTATTTTAATGCACACCTGAAACACACTGCTTTGTGTAGCATCATGGAAACGTCTAAAGATATCAGGAAGAGAATTGTGGACTTGCACAAGTCTGGTTCATCCTTGGGTCCAATTTCCAGATGCCTGAAGGTGCCTCATTCATCTTTACAAACAGTTATATGCAAGTACAAAGAAGATGGGAATGTCGAGACATCATACCGCTCAGGAAGGAGACAGGTTCTGTGTCTCATAGATAAACGGTCTTTGGTCCGACATGTGCATATAAACCCGAGAACAAAAGCAAAAGACCTTGTGAAGATGATAACGGAAGCTGGTAAGATGGTGTCACTATCCTCAGTGAAACGAGTACTGTATCCACATGGACTGAAAGGCCACAAAGCCAGGAAGAAGCCATTACTCCAAAGGAAACATAAAAAAGCCAGATTAATGTTTGCAAATGCATACAGGAACATAGGCCTAAATATTTGGAGACATGTCTTTCATGTCTTGTTGTATGACAAAAGTAAAATTGAACTGTTTGGTCATAATGAACATCGTTACGTTTGGAGTTAAAAGGTAGAAGCTTGGATGCCTAAAAACACCATCCCAACTGTGAAACATAGTGGTGGCAGCATCATTTGTGGGGTTGTTTTGCTGCACAATGGACTGTGTACTCCACAAAATAGATGGCATCATGAGGAAAGAAGATTATGTGGCCAATTCTGAAGAAACATCTCAAGACATCAACCAGGAAGGTAAAGCTTGGGCAGAAATGGTTCTTCCAAATGGACAATGGCCCAAAACATACTGCCACAAAGTGGCCTAAGGATAACACAGTCAATATTTTGGAGCAGCCATCATAAAGCCCTGATGTTAGTCCTATTGAAAATTATGGGCAAAGCTGAAAAGGCTGCGAGCAAGATGACCTACAAACATTGCTCAGTTACACCAGTTCTGTTAGAAGGAATGGACCCAAATTCCTACCAACTATTATGAGAATTTTGTGGAAGAATATCCAAAACGTGTGACCCAAGTCATACAATTCAAGGGCAATGGTACCAAAGTCTAATGAAGTGTATGTACATTTTTGACTTTGTAGAAAGTAAAAACATGCCTTAAAACATTCTCTACCTCTCTCATTATTCTAGCATTTGGCAAATATAAATAATTATGGTAATCCTAATTACCTTAAATGGGAAGGGTTTACTCTGTTTTGATGTCAGAAAGTGAGAAAAACATTCAGCTGTGTCTTTTCATATAGTGTATGTAAGCTTCTGGTTTCAGCTGTATGTAGAAAGGTATTGGGCCACAAAAAGTAATCAATAAATTAAATTTTCTTCTTCAGTCCCATTGCCCTTATTGTATAGCATCCAGCCCCTTGTTCCCCAGTGTCTAACCTCCTGCCCTTTGTTCCTCAGTGTCTTGTCTCTGGCCCCTCATTCCCTAGTGTATAACCTCCTGCCCCTTGTTCCTCGGTGTAGAACCTCCGGCCCTTCGTTCCCTGGTGTATACCCTGTGGCCCCTCATTCCCTGGTGTATAACGTCCGACCCTTCGTTCCTCAGTGTATAACCTCTGGGTCCTCGTTCTTTGGTGTATAATCTCTGGACCCTCATTCCCTAGTGATATAACCTCCGGCCCCTTGTTCCTCGGTGTGAAACCTCTGGCCCTTCGTTCCCTGGTGTATACCCTCTGGCCCCTCATTCCCTGGTGTATAACCTCTGACCCCTCGTTCCTCAGTGTATAACCTCTGGGTCCTCGTTTCTTTGGTGTATAACTCTGGACCTTCATTCCCTAATGTATAACCTCCAGCCCCTTGTTCCTCGGTGTAGAACCTCCGGCCTTTCATTCCCTAGTGTATACCTTCTGGCCCCCCATTCCTGGTGTATAACTTCCAACCCTCGTTCCTCAGTGTATAACCTCTGGTCCTCGTTCTTTGGTGTATAACCTCTGGACTCTCGCCGTTTGGTATATAACCTCCGGTATCATAACCTCTGGCCCTTGCTGTTTGGTGTATAACCTCCAGCCCCTCATTCCTCTGTGTATAACCTCTGTCCCCTTGTTTCCCAGTGTATGATCCCTAGCCCCTCATTCCTCGGTGTATAACCTCGAGCTCTTCATTCCTGGTGTATAGCCTCCAGCCCTTCGTTCCTCGGAGTATAACTTCCGACCCCTCGTTCCTCAGTGTATAACCTCCTGGCCCTCATTCTTCATTGTATAACCTCCAGCCCTTAGTTCCTCGATGTGTGTATGCTGTAGCCCCTCGTTCCCCTGTGTATAACCTCGGTCTCCTCGCCCCCCTACCCTGGGATATAATCTCCAGCCTCCCACTTACCGACTGCCATCTTGATTATGATTGTCCTGAAGAAGAAGCTTGTGCTGGCTTCAAAACGCATTGTCAAATCATCATTCATGTTATCATTCATTTTTGACATCAGATCAGAATATATACCCGCTTCCTACTTCTACATGTTTGTCTTTACTAATGTGACAGAGCAGCTGATGGTGCATAGCTCATTGATACCAGCGCAGTCGTGCAATAGGAGTCTCCGGTGTAACGTTCATGACAGTTCTTTCATCCCAAATCTTTCCCCATCACCTAGGAGTGATATTAGTGAGGCATGGAAGGAACCGTAGGAACTCAGCCACAAGGCGGAGACCCTGTATTGTGACAAAGCAGGGGGCCAAGAGCTAAGGAGTAAAGGACAGAGAAGTCACCACTGGTCTGCTGACGCCATAACTGCAGAGTCCAGACCTCCTCTGATAACATCAGCACAAACACTGTGCCCGCCGGGAGCTTCATGGTTGAGCAGCTGCAGCCGTACATCACCAAGCACAATGCTGAGCGTTTGATGGAGTGGTGTAAAGCCTCCATCACTGGACATTAGAGGAGACGTGTTCTGTGCAGGGATGGATCACACTGCTCTAGCTGGATCTGATGGAGGAGTCTGGGTTTGGTGAAAGAGATTGTTCCCCACTGACTGTATTGTGCCCACTGTACAGTTCGGTGGAGGAGGATGTAGCGACCGGTGGTAAGGCCGCGGGTATGTGTGTATGATCTTTCTCAACAGAATCCCCATACTCAGGTTTAACCGATAATAACATTTCTTTACTGTAAAACATATTTATCTCACAGTCAACCGAACTATATGCGCACTTGTATATATTAGAGTCTCTGGATCTTCACTTCTTCCGGGTACGCAGCAAGAAAAGAAAACACAACAATGAAGGTATCTTTCCCTAACTTTCCCTAAAATCACGTGTAGTCTTATCACAGAAGAAGATGTCGCTCCCACGTAGCAGGCCTGGGGATCTCCTCACTCTTCTTCTTTGGTCTCCTTCTGCAGGTAACAGTCTGTCTCTCCCAGTCTCAGGGCACACAGAGCAACAGCAGAAGGGAGATCACAGCAGCACAAATGGCTCCCTTATGTCGGTCACGGCCCAGCACATGCACTCTGGGTGCTCGGCGGGCAAGGTTTTGCAGAGCGGCCAGAGTCACAGCACCAAAGTCCAGTGGCCCAGGATCAGTCACAGGGGCTTCTGCGGGGTATTTTTCGGCAGGTGTAGCAAAGTAGTCCACTTTAAACAGACATCCGCAGGTAGATCTTCTCAGCTCTGGATTTATACTGCTCTGATTCTCTGCTTTCACTTCCTGGTTAAACAACAGAGATGGCTGGGAGTTCCCAGCTTGTGATTGTACAGTCACTGATGCCCCCTGTGGACAAGTGCGGACTGTGCACAGTTCATTCAGTTTCAATTTCAATAATACATCTGAATTGTACACCTCATTACAAGATAAAGCTCTGGGCTGTCATCAGGGGCGGCCCCAATCTATTAGCTCGATGAACGGAATCTTAAGGCTTCATCACTAGACATTGTGAATAATTGTAGCTTCCAGCTTTGTGGGAACAATTTGGGGAATACTGTTTTCTGTTCCTTATGGCTGTGCACAGTGCACAAGGTCTATAAAGGCATGGAGAGGGGCGAACATGATGGCCACACATAGCCCAGACCTCAGACCCATCTATTACCTATAATAGAGATTGTGAGCCCGGCCTCTCGCAATATCAGCGTCACTTTACATATACTTTTATGGATAAAGGGGCAAAAATTCCCACAGACACGTCTAAAATCTTGTAAAAATCCTTCCCAGAAAAGCGGGAGCCGTGTGAAAAAGTGTTTGCTCCCTTCCTGATTTCTTATTCTTTTGCATGTTTGTCACACTTAAATGTTTCAGATCTCAAACAAATTGAAATATTAGACAAAGATAACGCAAGTAAACACGAAATGCAGTTTATAAATGAAGGGCTTTATTATTAAGGAAAAAAGAAATCCAAACCTATAGGGCCCCATGTTTAAAAGTGATTGCCTCCCCCCTCCCCAAAACATAAATTAACTGTGGTTCAATTTCCCTAACCACATCCCTGGCCTGATCACTGCCACCACTGCTCTCAAACAAGAAATCACTTAAATAGGACCTTCCTGACAAAGTGAAGTAGACGAAAAGATTCTCATAAGCTAGACATCAGGCCGCAATCCAAAGAAATTCAGGATCAAATGAGAAAGTAATTGAATCTATCAGTCTGGAAAATGTTATAAAGCAATTTCTTAAGCTTTGGGACTCCAGCGAACCACGGTGAGAGAGATTATCCACAAATGGTGAAAACATTTAACAGCGGTGAATATTTCCAGGAGAGGCCGGCCGACCGCAAGAGTGCAGCGACGACTCATCCAAGAGGTCACGAAAAAATCCCACAACCACATACAAAGATCTGCTGGCCTCACTTGCCTCAGTTAAGGTCCGTGTTCATGACTCCATTATAAGAAAGGGACTGGGCAAAAATGGCCGCATGGCAGAGCTGCAAGACGAAAACCACTGCTGAGCAAAAAGAACATAAAGGCTCATCTCAGTTTTGCTTGAAAACATCTTGATGATCTCCAAGACTTTTGGTGTGGACTGATGAGGCAAAGAGTTGAAGTTTTTAGAAGGTTCATGTCCCATTACATCTGGCATAGAAGTAACATAACATTTTAGAAAAAGAACATCATTCCAACAATAAAATATGGTGGAGGTAGTGTGATGGTCTGGGGCTGTTGTGCGGCTTCAGGAGCTGGAAGACTTGTCGTAGTAAATGTCACCATGAATTCTGTTGTCTACCAAAAATGCTAAAGGAGAATGTCTGGCCATCTGTTCATGACCTCAAGCTGAAGCACGCTTGGGTTATGCAGGAGGACAATGATCTGAAACACACCAGCAAGTCACCTCTGAATGGCTTAAGAAAGACAAAACTAAGACTTTGGAGTGGCCTAGTCAAAGTCCTGATCTTAATACGATTGAATTGCAGTGGTATGACCTTAAAAAGGCGGTTCATGCTTGGAAACCCTCCAATGTGGCTGAATTACAACAATTCTGCACAGGTGAGTGGCTAAAATTCCTCCAGACAGTTGAAAAAGACTCATTGCCAGTTATCGCAAACGCTTGATTGCAGTTGTTGCTGCTGAGGGCGGCCCAACCAGTTATTAGGTTTAGTGGGCAATCACTTTTTCACACAGGGCCCTGTAGGTTTGGATTTCTTTTCCACTTAATAATAAAGACCTTCATTTATAACCTGCATTTTGTGTTTACCTGTGTTATCTTTGTCTAATATATTAATTTGTTTGGTGATCTGAAACATACAAGTGTGATAAACATGCAAAAGAATAGGAAATAAGGAAGGGGCAAACACTTTTTCACACCAATGTATCTTCAGAGGAGTCAACACAATAGTAATGTCTATGGATGGAGGTCAGAAAAGTTCCTTTACATGGAGGGGGCATGTACTTTTCTCCATATAGTGTATTGCATCACATATGATATACGACTAAGGCCCCTTTCACATCAGCGTTTTTCGCTGATCGCGGCAGTTGAGGTGAAAAAACCGCAACTGCCGCGATTACCGCTTAACGGCTGCACTTGCGTTTTACTTGTGCAAGCCCCATAGAATGTCTATGGGGGCTTGCAGGCAGGTGCGGTATCGGCACTTGCGGCAGGTGCGGCCGCAAAAAAAAACGCGGTATGCCGCGTTTTTTTTCGCTGCCGCACCTCCCGTATGTGCCAAAACACACTGCCGCACTCCGCCCGCCGCACACTTACCGCAAGCCCCATAGACATTGTATGGGGCTTGCCGCAAGTGAACCGCAAGTGCAGCCGTTATGCGGTAATCGCGGCAGTTGCGTTTTTTTTACGCAACTGCCGCGATCAGCGAAGACCGCTGATGTGAACAGCAGACTAAGCCTTAGACTTTCTCCTTCAATCTTCCAGCCGTAGATTTCTGCACTTTTTCTGCCTGATTTCTAGGACAAAGGAAGGTAAGTGACTCCGGAGAAATTTTCTTAATCCATTGTTTGTCCCCAGTTTGTGAATCTTCTCATCAGAGCCAATTATCTCCATATTGCATGCTGCTCTCTCCGGTAATAATGCGCCTTCCTCAGGCACTTAAAACATATAAAATACCTTGATTTGGTGCATAAAGATCCGGCTTTATTAAAGCTGAATGGTATATTAGATCATGTATCCTTGACTAATATGACTCTGATACCGGAATGGATTAAGGGGGGGGGGAGGATGGGAGTTCTAGAACTTTCTTTGAGTTTTAAAATTGATTTTCACAATCGGTTGGAGCTTTGGATTATTCCTAAATGAAGGCCCCGGGCAACTGAAAAAAATGGATATTGTAATAAAGCTAAAAGAAAGAAGAAGATAAAAAAAAAACACTTTCCCTTGGTTTCCTTGAAATCTTGTCTTCGCTGGCACACGGCGTTCTCATTGTATGGTGCCCGGTGTCTTGTGCGTTCTGGAAATTTGGCACAGGCATTACCCCTTGTTTGCATTTTCTGTCTGCAGTGAAGCTGTTAATAATGAGATTGATGATAAAGTTGTTGAAAAGAGACAGTTGGAGAGGGCTCCTCTCCATGAGTGACAGAGGGCATGCCCCGTTTTCACAGCCAAGAACGCCGCCTCCAGCAGAGTGCCGACAGTGCCTGGTCACTGTGCCAAGACTGTTAGAAGGAGCAGGAGGAAAGACAAGCCTTCACTATCTCTATTAATACCCAGCTTCTGGGTTCATGAATAATAATTCCCAGTCCTGTTCTCCGCACCTCCCGGACCACCAAAGTCAACTTCTCCCGGTCCTTGGGGCACCCAGAACCCTCATCACCACCCATCCTCCCCCATAGCCATAGAGAATACTACTAATCATCTTAGGGTTGGAATAAAAGATGTTCCCAGATGGACGGAGGCGTTCAGTAATCCAGCCACAGGTCTGGCTGATAATTGTATGCAGCCACAATGAAGGAATGGCAGCGATCGCGGAGCATCCGCTTCTTGCGCTCCATATGTCACTGCTGTTTTACTCATTCTTTCCAACTACTCTCTGGCCATGTGCTGTCTACATTTCTATCTGATCTGCTCGGATACATATGGATATTTAAGACAAGTTCTTAAAGCAACACTTAATCAATTATAAAATGGCGAGCGATCCAGAGCCTTGTCTAAATATTAACGTGTCGCCGCGGTATACGTTAGGGGCGTGTCACAGAGGGAGGCAGGCAGGAAAATATGGGCACAGACGTCAAAGATAAAATGGTATGGATAATTAGAGATGGTGAAAACATACATTAAATACAGTAAGTAGATGAAAAAGAGGAGATTTCCCATAGATAGATATGAGAAATATGAAATAGATCTAGACAAATAGCTGGTGAAGAAGGGAGCGCTCAAGGCTCATGAGTAGACACTTAGCATTGGGCTTTGGGTGGCTCATGCACATGAAATATTGGAGGGGGCCACCTTATTTCGCTGGCATTTTTGAGGGTTTTCAGTAATCCCTGGAGTATCCACCCAGTGCGAATGCAACTCGTGGGTTTTATTTATTAGATAACATAGGCAGAGGCTGGCTGGCAAATTTCGCCTGGGGGAAAGCCACAGGTAGCCTATGAGTAGTGAAACTTCAGGGGCAGAGCGGCCTCCCAACCAACATTAAAGAGGGCCGGGTGGCCCCAAAACTGCTGCTTGACCACGCCCTGGGGGGCATCTGCCCGCCTGCCCCCTGGTGCCAGCCAGCCCCTGAACATAGATTTGGTTTGGTGATGATGATGGACAGAATGAGATAGATACATATAGGGATAGATACATAAATTAGGTTACACAAGGGACAGATTGGAGGAATAAATAAGATATAAGAATACAGAGATAAAGAAATAGAAAGATATGAGATAAGGGGAGGCAAATAAATGCAGCAGAGAGTTATATATGAGATAGCATATATTGGGTTACATATTTGACAGAATAGATAATAGATATGAGATAGTGGCCAGCAAAGAAAGATACTCGATAGTTAGATTCCCTTTTATAAAATAGAAATTTATACTGTAAAGAAGAGAATTTATATTTTTGAAAGAATAAAAATTTTGCAAAATAGGGGTGAGATACCGGTAGATAGATACCAAAAGTATGGAGAGAGAGATAGATAGATACAGTAGATAGAATGAGATAGGATAGATACCATAGATAGATAAAGATACTGTAGATAAGAGATAGACGTAGATAGATACCGTAGAAGATAGATAGATATCGAAGTTAGATACCGTAGATAATGATACGAGAATAGATACCGTAGATAAGAGATAGATAGATACCGTAGATAGAGAGATAGAGTACCTAGTGATAGATAATACCGATAGATAGATAGATAGATACCGTAGATAGATACCGTAGATAAAGATAGTGTAGATAGATAATAGATAATAAATAGAGAGATAGAATACCGTGATAAGATACGTAGATAGATACCGTAGATAGATACCGTAATAAGAATAGATACCGTAGATAGATACCGTAGATAGAAAGATAGAATGGATAGATAGATAGATAGATAATAGATAGATACCATAATAGAGAGATAAGATACTGTAGATAGATAGATAGAGATACCAAGTAGATAGAATAGATAATACGTAGATAGATAGATAGATAGAAGACTAAATAGATAGATAACCTAGATAGATACCATAAATAGAAGATACGAATAAGATAGATAGATACATAGATAGATACCGTAAGATAGATACCGTAGATAGAAGATAGAATAGATAC
This sequence comes from Allobates femoralis, assembly GCA_033576535.1. Classification (NCBI taxonomy): domain Eukaryota; kingdom Metazoa; phylum Chordata; class Amphibia; order Anura; family Aromobatidae; genus Allobates; species Allobates femoralis. The sequence continues at coordinate 40,197,212 of JARQOC010000012.1, forward strand.
CGTAGATAGAGAGATAGATAGATACCGTAGATAGAGAGATAGATAGACAGAAATATAAGAAAGTGATAAAAGAGTATATGAATACCGGTGAAAATAGATAATAGATATAATAGATACCTAGAAGAGAGATGATGTCACTATTATTAATACTATATAAGAATAGATGTAATAGATAATATAGACATATTAGAATGAGAGGAAGAAAATTAGATAAAGGATAATAATAGATAGATAAATGATAAAATAGATACTATGAGAACAGGAGAGACTGATGCACTTAAGTTATAGCTAATAGCATAGATTAGATTACATATGAAGACATATTAAATGGAGATTATGGAGTGATAGATGATGATGGAAATGATAGAAGATAGATAGAATTTGGAGATAGAATAGATTTTATATAAAATGATCGTCTGGGAACCTCATTCTTTGCAGTGAATAAGATTTCTTGAAGTTTATTTTCCTTATAACTTGGGGATTTTCGCTAATTAGACAACAAATCTAAATGCTTCTGCGGCCAATAATATATGACGGAAAAATAAGCAGTTTTTTTTTTTCCAGTTTTCAATCTGGAGCTTCTGAATCAGGAGACACAAATCATCTCTGGTTCATGATGTTTTAGGCAGAAATCTCTCTACAGATTTCCTCGCTCAGTGTCAGGTTAGGGTTGCATTTTATGGACATTTGTTTCTCTCTCCTATTGGCCTATACACAGACTGACATATACAGTAACAGAGGTATCTTACATAGGAGATGACGCTGATTACAGGAGCGAATGTTTGTGCTATGCGGACAGGGGTATAATTTATACTGTATATTCTCCCCTGCCCTGCTATCCCTGCCATTGCCAGGTAAACGGGCTCAGAGACGTGCACATGTTTGTAGTCTCCACTAGAGGGGGACTCATCAAATTTCTGATTTCTACAGACATCTGTCTTCAGTGTGCTCCCCTAGTGGTGCCAACCAGAATAGAAAACTGATCCCATTCTTCAGAGCACGAGTCCTGAGACTAGGATTCTTCAACTATCTATTTTCAAGTCCTTGAAAAGTATTTAAATGGGTTTTTACAAAGAAAAACATGTTGTGTGGGGGAGTGACCAATACAGAGGAGTGGTGGTCACATATGCACCCTGCGGCTTCCATTCAGTCTATGGAGCTGTTATTTGTTGTCTTTATCGCAGCTCCATAGAATTTGAATGGAGTTACATGACAAATGTGTGACCACCTCTCCATGTGACCCTCACTGCAAGCTTTGGACCCCCATCCTAGTGATTGTGGGGTCCTTGGGGAGAGGGTTCCAGCGATCAAGTAAAGTCTTTCCTTTCACAGCCCCTTCTACAACAAACAAAGAGATGTCAAGATTACAGATTATTATTAAATTACTGTATAGGAGCTGATTTTAGGACCTTAAAAATAGAAATGAGTAGTATAATTGCATTTCTGATTAAAATACAGTTAAAAATAATGATTAATAATAATATTACTTAAAATTATATGTGCATTTATATCTCTTTTAAGTTAGCTAATAAATGTAAATTATGAATGTCAAAATTGCGTTTGTAATTAAAATAATGTTAAATAAAAAAATACTAATAGTAATAATTATTACTATTTTTACTATTAGTTTTTTTTATTAATTATTATTTTAAGTATTATGTAATATTTATTTACTATTAATTATTTATATTCTTTAAATGTATTTAATATTAAATTATATACTTCTTGTATTTTTTATGAATTATTTTAATTATTTAATAGGAAAATTCAGTTTAATAATAGTCCTTATTGCTAAATACCTTCTACAAAATAACTTATTATTGATAAATTATTATATTACTAATAAGCAAAATATAATTATATTTTTTTAGGTTTTATAGGAATGCCCAGAAGGACATTTTTGCAGATGCCTGGATCTGTGTACAATGTGTCTAATTTGTAATCCCTTAGAAGGATCTAATCTGGGTTTGTACCTATATACGCTGCACAGTCAGACCATCCTGGAATGAATAATGTATGGTGCGAGTGTTTTGGTTCCGGTAGACGTCCCCTGAGAGGAGTTCCTCAGCCTCCAGTGTATCATTAACTAGCTGTGTAGTACATGATACATTGCTCTACCCCAAATATTCTATATATAGTTTACAAATCTACCAAGACCCCTCCCGAACTTATGTAAACCGAGGATCTGTGCAGCTCTGAAGGCTCGTAGGGAGGCCGAGCATTTTTCATAGAGTAGCTGGATGTTTCTGGTGTCACGCCATCATTTTATTGTAGATATCACAACTTCAAAGTATCGGCAGAGTTAAAACGTTGTAATCGTTGTGATAAAAAAAGAGTTCTACTTGCAATGCCATGCCCTACCTCAAGGAGTGCTGTTCATTTATCCTAGCAGTGTGATCCGTAAAGCTCCACCTATGGTATGGATGTGTGGTCCATTTAAATTTTCTTTTACATTATACCTATGGTACAAAGGTTTATAGCATTCAATTATTTTTTTTTATATGCAAAGCATATCTGAACCCTAGAGATTAGTGTCATATATAAATATATAGTACCCTACAGGTAAAATGAAGAATTACATTTTGAAAATAATTATCACTGATCGTCCAATCTTTACAGACGCCCTTTTCCCTGCTATAGTAAGTCATAACACAAATCATATCTTAAGGTAGTACCATGCCCTGACCACATTGAGTGCTGTTCATTTAGCAGGTATAGTTGATCCTGTAAAGCTCCATCAGTGGTACGGATGTTTAAAGCAGTCATTTAATTTTTTTTATACATTTATGTAATGCACATAGCAGCCCATTCTGGTTCACAGCACCCCATCAATGAGAAATGGCACCCCATCCTAGTACATGACACCCATCCTGGTACATGGCACCCATTCTAGTACACCATAACCCTATCCTGGTACATAGCACTCTACCTGGTACACGGCACCCATCCTGATACATGGCAAACCATCCAATTACATAGAACCCCATCCTAGTACATAGCACGCCATCCTGGTACCTGGCCCCCATCCTGATATATGGTACCTCATCCTGGTAAGTACTCCATCCTGGTACACAGCACTCCATCATGGTACATAGCACCCCATCCTGGTACATGGCACCCCATTCTAGTACATGTACCCTATCCTCGTACATAGCACTCCATCCTGGTGCATGACACCCTATAGTGGTACATGGCAAACCTATTCAGTTACATAGCACCCATCCTAGTACATAGCACACCATCCTGGTACATGCCCCCATCCTGATATATGGTACCTCATCCTGGTAATGGTACTCCATCCTGGGTACATAGCACCCCATCCTGGTACATGCACCCCATCCTAGTACATGACACACCATCCTGGTACTGGCCTGGTACATGGCCCCCCCCATCCCATCCTGATAACAGTGGCCCCCATCACGCTGCACACTGATTAGCTGCTGGGATACTGTATTCACTACTCTCTATGCCCTGAATAGAGTAATTCAGTGTTTAATGAGTGGGCACACATGATCACGCAGCAGCTGCTCGGCTGCTCTTAACTCAAATTTGTGCTTGTATCTTAAAGCACAAAAATAAAGAGCAACAGCTCTTATCTAATACAAAATGTGTATGTTGGGGCTCTCTTAAGTCAAGGCACTCCTGTTTATATGCAAAGGAAATCAAAGAACGAAAGACACTAGAAGCGCTCTGTAATGTTAAGCAGGTTTTCTCTACAGCACTTTTGCAGGTGAAATTAATAATTACATCTTGAGCATTAAAATCATGACCCTGCTCTAATGCGACATGTAGAAAGGAATATTTAAGGCAGAACGAATCTTGAAGGCTCGAGACCAAGGAAGAAAAAGGAAAAATCTGTCTATGGGTTGAGGTCGCTTTTTGTTTTATTCTCGTCACTTTGGATTCTGTGAACAGGTGCTTGACAATGGGTTTTTGTTTTAACATTCAGTTCTGGTAGACTTAATAGCCTTGTGGCGAAATTGAGTCTATAAAGCTTATCTTGTATATATTTAGAGAAAAGTTCATTTAGGGATTAGGGAATGGTCTTGTATAAGCGCCATTAAGCATAGCACATCTGCCACTGAGCTGGGATTCATAAGACAACGGAGGGAACTTACAAAGGAATCTTTTTTTTTTCATTCAGAGCGCTAGACATAAAAGGAATTTGCATACCGCAGGAACACATCATAGGGAAAAAAATGTCGTCTACCCAAAGGTTAAAGTTTTTGGGAAAAAGAAAAAAAAAATCTCTATTTATTTTTACCCTTTTATTCTTCATCAGAAAGTAAAAGTAGGTCAGTACCATAAGCAACGTATAGGTGGCCGGCTCCTAAGAAGTTACCTAAAGACTCAGATCATTCTTCCATTGACTTGACGTGATTGCGCTGCTCTACCGTTCTCGGTATTTTCTGCAGGTAAGCCGTGGCCTAGAGACAAAAAAAGAAAAATTTTCTTTATACCTCGCACGATCCAATTACAAAGCAAGAACCAACAATGGAATATTCTCAGCGAAGCTCGCAGTCTTTATAAATATAATATATCTTGTTCTGTACAATCTCAGCTATAGTTATGGTCAAAGAAAAAGCTAGAAAAAAAAAAAAAATATATAATATAAATATATATATATTGGACTATGGAAAACAAAAGTAATACATTAAGGAAAAACACTTTTCTGCTTTTAGTCGTGTTAATTTTATGTTGAATGCTTCAAATGTGTACCTGTACCCCTCTTTCATATAATATACCCCAAAAAATAAATAGAGAAGACAGGCAAATAGGACTAAAATTCACACAAAATCCCCAAAATGGTATGGACAAAATTGTTAGCACCTTCCCCACAATTGCTTTAAGCATGAGATCTCGTTGCACTTATTTGTGGCAATTAACAGGTGTGGGCAATATGAAAATCACACCTAAAACCAAATAAAAAAGAGAAGTTGACTCAATCTTTGATTTATGTCTCTGTTGCCACACACTTTACAATTCATGGCACTGTAGCTAATCTCCCTGGAGGGACAGCAGAGAAATTTATGACAGGTTGCAATGCACAATAGTCCTGATGGTGGATAAGCAGCTCCAATCAAGTTCCAAACAGATCAAGCTGTCCTGCGGGCTCAGGGAGCATCAGTGTCAGTGCAAACTATTTGTCCACATTTCGATGAAAATGAAATGCTGTGAAGGAGACCCAGAAGGACCTCACTGCTGACACAGAAACACAGAAAAGCCAGACTGCAGGTTGCCAAGCTTTATGTCAGTAAGCCAAAATCTTTCTGGGAAAGCATCTTGTGGAGAGATGAGACCAAGATAGAGCTGTTTGGTAAAGTGCATCATTCTACTGTTTACCGAAAAGAATGAGGCCTGCAAAAAAAAGAACACCAGGACCTACAGTAAGATAGGGTGGAGGCTCAAAAACGTTTTGGGGCTGTCTCTGGCACTGGGATGCCTTGACTGTGCACAAGACATCATGAAATCTGAAGATTACTAAAGGATTTTGGGTGGCAATGTAGAGCCCATTTCAGAAATCTGACTGTGTATCCTAGGTCAAGGTCTTACCATAGGACAATGACCAAAACATACTGCAAGAAGCCCAGAAATAGATGGAAACAAAGCACTGGAGAGCTCTGAAGTGGCAGCAATGACTCCGATCTAAATCCCATGATCACTTGTGAGAGATCTGAAAATTGCTGCTGGAAGAAGACACCGTCAACATGAGAGACCTGGAGACGTTTGCAAAAGAAGATCCAAAATTCCAGGGGAGAGGTGTGAGAAACTTGTTTATGGTAATAAGTAGTGATTGATTGCAGTTATTTTCCAAAGGGTGTCCAAAAAAAATTAGGTTGGGGGTGCCAGCAATTTTGTTCGGTCCATTTTTTGGAGTCTTGGGTAAAATTTGTCCAATTTGCTTTTTTCTCTGTTTTTTTTTTTTGTTGTTCCAATACACATAAAGGAAATAAAATGGGTATAACACAGCATACCTGCAATAATATTCTGTGAGAAATACTTCATTTTCTGGAAACATTTCATGGGTGCCAACACTCTTGGCCATGACTGTAAGTGCTAGTCATGTTTATATTTCTCCATAAGTGCCAGTTGCATCCAAAATTGTGCTTAGGTGGCAGCCACAGTGGTCCGTTTAGTGCCAGTTTCGGCCCGGGTCAACATACCAAGTCAAAAAATGTATTTCTTCCATGCCTTAAGCCAAGAGCCACCTTGTGTTCTGGTGTAATGGCTTCATGAACTCCTCAAAGTTATGTCAAAACACTTTAAAGCTGTGCACCGGGGCAGGATCTGGGCTTTTGCGGCACATGCACATTGGAGCTTAGGGCAGCTATTGATGGGTTAGGCATCTACAAAGTAGCTAGAAAAGAAGTCAGCGCTAATTATAACGGACATCGTGACGGAGAAGACGTGACACTAACAAGATGGCAATGCAGTGGTTCAGGAGGAGTTTGCAAAGGATGTGAAATAGTGTGAGCTTTCTGTTTACGCTATAAAGGTCTCCGCCAACTACCACACTCCACTTGTAGTACTGGCATCCTTCGATGGGATATGGGCATTTTGTGGCTCCAACCCCTAATTTGCCACACAGAGGATGATCACACTGCTGACGTCTAGACTCTCCCATGATTATGCACATTCAGATATTCCATCAATTGGGAGATCATGGAAGGCAATTAGGGCAAGATCATGTGCCAAAACCACTATCTTTTCTTTGACGAGACTATAAAAATAAAGAACCAGGGCAGATAACAAAGCTTTGCCCCGGATAAAAGGAGACCTAACTACATCTCTGACCTAAGCGGCACCCCCTATCCCAACATGACCCGTAAACCCAACATTCCCAAGCCCTCTTTCCCTTTACATTATTAACCTCTATTTACATTCAGAGACTCAGTCAATAAAAATCTTTCCGAGTTGATCCCTGAAAAACTCGAACTTCAGATTTCAAAGAATTTTTTTTAAATATTTTTCTATCGGTCAATATTTTTTGATAAACTGCAGGTGTCACTGTTAGATTTAGAATAAAAGGCTAGAGTAGACCGTCTAGTTAATGGCTCATGTGCGCTGCTCGTTACTATCATATGCACGTGTTCACACTGACTTTGGTTAAGCTGCCGGCAGATTATATTTGGTGGTGAGAAAGTATTCAGGAGTCTCAATTTTTGGAGAAAGGAAAAGGGGCCCCAGGAGTAAAGAAAAAGGGTTTTCCCCAAATTCTAAATTAAAATTTTCAACCGAATAAAATTTATTCTAAGATGCTTTGAAAGTAAAAAATTTTGGCAAAAAACTGGGGGCTGCCCCCAAAGAGGATAATCTGAAACCTACAGCTATTATGAGTACAGAGAGACTGCACCAGCAAAAGTGAGTGAGCTCTGGAGTTAATACAAGGAACTCGGAATCAGTTTAATGTAATTAGTAAAACATTCTGCACCCGAATAGTGAGTGCGCTCTGGAGTATAATAAAAGGTAACTCGGCCTAATTAATGTGTACACAGTGACTCACCAGAAATAGTGAGTCAGTCGGAGAAATACAGGAGTAACTCGGGGTCGTAAGAAAGTATTACCAGGGGTGCACCACAGAATTGAGTCAGCTCGGGATTTAAATACAGGGGGTAACCAGATATAATGTAAGTTTTAAACCATGACTGCACCACAAATAGTTTTTTCGCTCTGGGTATAATACAGGAGGAACCCGGATCAGAAAATTTAAGTTTACACAGTGACGCACCCAGAATAGTGAGTGCACTCGGGGGTTAATACAGGAGGAACCGGGGTCATATGTAATGATGTACACATTTTACTGCACCAGCAGAAAGGATGCAGCTTGGGGTAAATAAGGAGGTAACTCAGGACATAAGTAATGTATGTACACAGTGACGCCCGAAGAATAGTGGTGCAGCTCTGGATTAATAAAAGGGGGTAACTAGGATCAAAATTAAATGTATGTACAATGACTGCACCAGAAATGTGAGGCACTGGATGTAATACAGGGGGTAACTCAGGGGTCAAATAAAAATTTTGATGTACCCCGTGACCCCACAGAATATGAGGCAGCTCTGGAGAAAAAAACAGGAGGTAACCAGGACCTAAAATGTTTCACATTCACCCAAAATAGTATTCGTTTTAAATATAAAAGGAGGTAACCCAATCAACAGGAAAATAAGTATTTTGAAACCGGACCACCACAAATAGTGAGGCGTCTGGAGAAAACAAGGTAATCGGATAGAATTAATTATTACACGTGTGCAAAAATAGGATGATTGGGGTATAATACAAGTTCCAATCATAAGTAAACAGTATGCCCCAGAGAATGTGAGTGCAGCTCTGGATATAATCAGGAGGAATCAGCATAATGTAAGTATTTCCCAGGGGGGTGCACCAGCGAATATATGCGTTTTGGGTAAAAAAGGGGAGGTAACCGGATCATTTTGAATGAGTACAGGGACGCACCAGCGAAAAATGGTGCCTCTGGGTTAATGCGGGGGTAACTCGGAAAACAGTAATTAAGTATGTACACAGGACTGACCCCAAAAATGTCAGCTCTTTAATAAGGAGGAACCCCCAGGCCATAAAGAAAGAAAAAAGTGTTCATCTTCACCCCAAATAAAAAGGGTAACTATCTTGTTCTTATGAGGGAAAAAAAAAAAGCGGGTATTTCCTTATTTTTTTTTAAACCCTTTTTTCAGAAAATTAAAACCTTATTAGGAAACCCCCCGGGGAAAACTCCCCCAAATGCAGAGCAAAATCAGGCTCAGAGATCTTTTCTGTTACATGCAAAGAAACATAGGAAAAAAAAAAACTCAATGAATTAGAAATCAAAAAAGTTAATTTACACTTTCAAAATTTTTTAAAGTTTTATTTTTTGGGGGACTATTTTTTTTTGATCAACAAAGTTTCCCAACAATAAAAAGAAAAAAATATCAAAGCAATTTTTTTGGGGAAATTGGGTGGGTTTTTTTTGATTTTCTATCTTTTGGGGGTATCTTTTTTGGCAGGAAAAAACTGGGGAAATTTTTAGGCAAATAATAAAAACCAAATCATTCCCCTCTCATGTTTTTTTTAAAACCCGGGAAACCAAATAATGCAAAAAAAATTTTGAAAAAAACATTTCTAACAGGCAAAAACAAAAAAAAAAAAAAATTAGGCCCAAATACCCCTTTTTTTAAGATGACTCCAACGCCCCCCCCAATTTTTTCATTTTCTTGATCTTTTAGATCAACATTGGTGAGCGCCACCAAAGCCTCCCCAAAATTTTTCCAGAGGGTACTGTTTTCCCTCCCCCCGTTCCCCTTTTTTGTTTTTTTCCCCCCCAAAAAAAATTTCCCCGAGGTGTACGTTTTCCCCCCCAGACACTGTTCCCAAAGGTGTATGTTTTTCCCCCCCTGTAATTCCATTTTAGGGGGACCACAGGTTTTTTTGGGGTTCAATCGGGAAAAAGGGGGGGCCAGTCATTTTTTTTTCTTTTTTAACCTTTACTCCAGCCACCGTGGATGTTGGATCATGTAGGGGGCCCTTTTCCTGCATAAAATCATTTTTTCTTGAACATCCCGACTTCTTCCTTACCCCTGCTTAAAATTTTCCCCTCCCGAAATGGCAGAGGCGGGAGTTGAGCTTCACCCACCTCAACCCCAAAAGGCCCCCAAAATTATCTTTGATAACCAGCCCAACCGTCCCAAACCTCCACCTTTTGGGTCTGATCAATGGAGCTCTCCCCCTTTTTCTGACCCACCCCTGCCCATAAAGAGTCATTTCTTTCATCAGAAAAAACCCTTTTTAAAAATCAGTCTTAAATATTTTTTGGGCCCCATCTTAAAGTTTTATCTTAGTTTTTGTTAAAGGTGGGGTTTTTCCCCCTTCCTTGGCCATGCCCGGTTTTGCACACTTTGTTTTTTTTTATATCCATAAGGTTCGCTCTGAAAAATGCAAAACGGGTACAAATGGCATCTTGCAGCTTCACGCTTGATTTTCCCCTTTCAGGGGCATTATTTTGCCCTTTTTGCCCCACGCTTCCTTGGACCTGTTGGTTTTTTCCGAAAATTTTTATTTTCGGGGAACAGTTTCAAAGTTTGGTTTTTTAGATGCTCATCCCTCAAGACACTCACAATTGGAACTTTTGAGCCCCATCTCTCTTCTGACCCATTTTGCCTAAGGAAAGGTTTTTTCCAAATTTATTAAGCACACCTTATATAGGGGGGTTGATGTCATTACACCCCCCCCTCCCATTACAAGAGCCTCACCTGATTTATTTAAATTGGATTGGGCTCTCAACCTATACAGTTTGGAGTAGGACAACATGATAAAAAGTTCATGTAAATCAAAATACTCATTTGCCTAATAATTCTGGGCACAATGTATTTCAGTAATTCAATACCTAAAGTGAAACCCCAAATTATATAGGTTGTACAAACAGAGTGATCTATTTCAAGTGTTTATTTCTGTTAAATGTTGATGATTTTGGCTTACAGCCAATGAAAACCCAAAGGTCTTTTATCTCAGAAAAAAAGTAAGGAGGTTTGAAGGGTCTGAAAGAAAAAAAAATGACCAAAAAGGTATAAGAGTTTTCACCTTTTTGGGGTTTTGTGAGAGTCACAACCACAATAAAAGCAAGATCATGGCTACTGCACACCCACGTAGTGATGACTAGAGAGTAGGGAGGATGAAGGGTTAAAAACTCCCACTGCCATTTCCATAGACAATCAAAGGGTGAAAATAATACTGATTTATTAGTCAACGCGTTTCAGGGTCCCAGGCCCCTTCCTTCGGGAAAATCAATATCATATTGCGATGTATCAAGCTTTTTCGGAAACCCTGACTAATAAATAAATTATATTCACCCTTTGATGTCTTGTGGAACATGGCAGTGCTGTTTTTAACTCTTCATCCTCCCTACTCTAATTTTGTGAGATAATGACCTTGACTTTTAATTGGTTTGTAACCATAATCATAAAACATTAAAAAAAAAAACTCTTGAAATAGATCACTCTGTTGTAATGACTGTTTGTATTTAATTATTGAAAAAAAAATAGCTTTTTTGTATTATTTTAAATTTCATTGAGATGCACCCCGTAGTTAGAGGATCTTCCAGAAAGATAGCCAGAGACGAGACCATGCCAGGCTGGGTGTCCCCAGTGTCGCTAGAGGTGACTGACAGTTCTCTGCCTAGTATGTTTCTCAGAGCTGCTGACTGGGGGCAGCACTAGACTAACCCTGTCTCCGCTATGGACCTGGTCAGAACTTCTAAAAAATATCAGTCATGAAACGATGGGGTTTTTCAGAGCAAAAACATACCTTGCAGCAACCCTGTAGCCCGGCTGCGATGCATGCTGCCCATGGTGTGAGCTGCATGAATCGCCTGATAGGTTCCCTTTAAAATTTAACTGTATACTGTATATTTTTTTAAATAATTTTTATTCCAAAATTTGTATTTTACTGTTTCGCTTCTTCTCTTTGCACCTCGGTTCTCTTTCCATTTCGCAAACCCAATTTGCCACCATTTATTTAAGGGAGGGGGCCTTTGGGAGCGCACTTAAACAACCCGCCCTTTTGAAATTTAAATTTCGTTTCGCAGGGACTGGTACTGGCGAATCTAAAACAAGTGAAACAATGATTTTTTTCTGCTTTTCCCAATCAAACCCAGGAGCTCAGGGGCGGCCAGCAGGTGTATGGAAAAATGCTGATTTGGGCCATCAGATGCTAAACATAAGGGATTATTTACCGTTATCTGCAATTAGCTCAGAAGCATAAACAGGCACCGTCTTAGCGGAGACCCGCAAAAGATCAGAGGCTCCTCCTCGCATATTTATATATGTTTAGTGCTCAACGGGGGTCCTAATAATTAAATTTTCAGTAAGTGACCCAACCCATAAATGTATAATCACCCTATGGTCTTGTTTTACTGGGGCTGCTCGTTTTTAAAATTGTTGCTGTCTTTTCTGCAACCATAAATCAATATGGAGGGGAACCTAAGACACTCTGTAATCGTATCATAGAAATGCTACTTTCTCAACTTATTGAGATATATCTCATTTGCTGCCTACTGATCTCCTTATTAACTAGAAAAAAGGGGGTAAAGTCGCCTTTAAGACAAGGACGGGCTGCCAGCTTCACTGAGGGTCAGATTACAGCTGCCCAATGAAGTCATTGAGGAATGTTTTGTGAGAGGTGGCGAAGAAATAATGGTGCCTCACACCTGCGATCTGGCCAGCGATGTGGAAGCGATGCACGGGTGCCCGCTCGGTTTCCACATCGTGGCCAGCTGCACACAGCATCGCTGCAGCCGGCGACACTGCCCGCGATGCGGGCGGGTGACATCGCTCGCTGGGCTGGCTTAGCCCAGCGAGCGAATCCCAGCAACGCTGCGGTTTTAGGCTTGGGTCGCCGCTGACATCGCTCCCGGCGATGTCACACCCGGGGCGATCCACCTTATTTGCAGGTTTACGGTTTTTCCCATAAACCTGTCAACCTGCACAGCGATAAAAACGCGGTTCGCGCTGCTCGTTTACACAGCGCACTCGCTAGCGACATCGCTGATACGTCACTTTTTTCGGCATGTCGCTAGCGACGTCGGCAGGTGTGAAGTCACCATAAGTACACTTTATTTTGCTTTTATGTATTTTTCAGTGCCTACAAGTAGTATTCAACCCCCTGAGATTTAGGGTGGTTTTGATAAGAATTTCAAATAAGTTAGAGCCTTCAAACTGCAAGCGAGAGTGGATTTATTAACAAAGCAGAAAACTTACAAACCATAAAGTTATGATGCTCAGTTGAATTTAATAAATTTTAAAGATAAAAGTGTGGGTCAATTATTATCAACCCCTCAAACCACCAGAATTCTGTTTGGTCCCCCTAAAGTATTAAGAAGTAGTTCCGCACAAAGAACAATGAGCTTCACATGTGTGGGATTAATTATCTCTTTTGGCCGGCCTTTTCTGACTATTTAAGACCCTCCCCAAACTTGTGAACAGCACTCATACATGGTCAACATTGGAAAGACAAAGGAGCTTCCAAGGCCATCAGAGACAAGATCGTGGAGGGTCACAAGGCTGGCAAGGGGTACAAAACCCTTTCCAAGGAGTTGGGCTACCTGTCTCCACTGTTGGGAGCTCATCCGGAAGTGGAAGGCTTATGGAAACTACTGTTAGCCTTCCACGGCCTGACAGCCTTTGAAAGTTTCCTCCGGAGCCGAGGCCAGGCTTGTCCGAAGAGTCAAGGCTAACCCAAGGACAACAAGGAAGGAGCTCCGGGAAGATCTCATGGCAGTGGGGACATTGGTTTCAGTCAATACCATAAGTAACGTACTCCACCGCAATGGTCTCCGTTCCAGACGAGCCCGTAAGGTTCCTTTACTTTCAAAGCGTCATGTCAAGGCTCGTCTACAGTTTGCTCATGATCACTTGGAGGACTCTGAGACAGACTGGTTCAAGGTTCTATGGTCTGATGAGACCAAGATCGAGATCTTGGTGACAACCACACACGTGACGTTTGGAGACTGGATGGCACTGCATACGACCCCAAGAATACCATCCCTATAGTCAAGCATGGTGGCGGCAAGCTAATGCTGTGGGGCTGTTTCTTAGCCAAGGGGCCTGGCCATCTGGTCCGCATCCATGGGAAGATGGATAGCACGGCCTACCTGGAGATTTTGGCCAAGAACCTCCGCTCCTCCATCAAGGATCTTAAGATGGGTCGGTAATTTCATCTTCCAACAAGACAACGACCCAAAGCACACAGCCAAGAAAACCAAGGCCTGGTTCAAGAGGGAAAAATTAAGGTGTTGGAGTGGCCTAGTCAGTCTCCTGACCTTAAACCCAATGAAAACTTGTGGAAGAGCTCAAGATTTAAAGTCCACATGAGACACCCAAAGAACCTAGATAACTTGGAGAAGATCGCATGGAGGAGTGGGCCAAGATAACTCCAGAGACCTGTGCCGGCCTGATCAGGTCTTATAAAAGACGATTTTAGCTGTAATTGCAAACAAGGGTCCCAAATTCACAGATAAATTGCTCAGTTTCTGCTGCTTTAGTAAGTTTATATGTCCCTCCATAGCTCAAATCGCAGCTATATGGCTCAGTATTTGCTGTATAAACCATCCTTCGTGTGGGGTTGCAGCTTTCTGGTGTTTTTTTATAGCCCAGTGCTGAATTTAACAGCTATCTTGCTCAGTTCTGTTTTTCAATAGGTGTTATATGTCACTTCATTCACTCATTCATTCATTCACAGCACACTGATCAGTACTGTTGTTCTTTCTCCTCCATGCTGCGCCACAGTTTTCTGGTGTTTTCTTCTAATCCAGTGCTGAATTCACAGCTACACTGCTCAGTTCTGCTGCTGTGTTTTTTTATAAGTGTTTTATTTCCCTCCATAGCTTAATTCACAGATACACTGCTCAGTACTGCTGTATAACTGCCTTCCGTGTGCTGAGTTTCTGGTAGTTTTTTTTAGCCAGTGCTGAATTTACAGCTATCTTGCTCAGTTCTGTTTTTAATAGGTGTTATATGTCACTTTATAGCTGAATTCACAGCTACACTGATCAGTACTGTTGTTCTTTCTTCTTCATGCTGCGCCACAGTTTTCTGGTGTTTTCTTCTAATCCAGTGCTGAATTCACAGCTCACTGCTCAGTTCTGCTGCTGTGTTTTTACTAAGTCTTTTATTTCACTCCATAGCTCAATTCACAGCTATCTTGCTCAGTTCTGCTGCTGCTGTTTTTACTGTTTTATTTCACTCCATAACTTAATTCACAGCTACACTGATCGGTACTGTTGTTTTTTCTCCTCCATGCTGCGCCACAGTTTTCTGGTGTTTTCTTCTAATCCAGTGCTGAATTCACAGCTACACTGCTCAGTTCTGCTGCTGTTTTTAATAAGTGTTTTATTTCACTCCATAGCTTAATTCACAGATACACTGCTCAGTACTGCTGTATATGGCCTCCGTGCTGCTGAGGGTTTCTGGTAAGTGTTTATTCTAACCCACGGGTAGGGAACTCCAGGCCTCCAGAGCCGCCAACAGTGCAGATTTTCAGGATTACCTTAGTATTGCACAGGTGTTGGAATCATCACCAGTGCAGGTGATTATATTATCACCTGTCCAATGCTAAGAAATCCTGAAAACTCAGCACTGTTGCGCTCTGAGCCTGGAGTCCCACCCCTGTTCTAATCTGACTCAGCACTGTAGTTGTTGCGGCAACCACAGCTCAGAAAAACTGATAAGATAGAGTCTGTCGGAAATGTGAAAAATATAGAAAGATATATTGGCAGAAATAGCGTCATTCTGACAAGCTCCACTGACATACATGGGTTAGTTTAAAAGTGTTTGCAGTAAACCTGCCACATGTGAACGTGCGCTCACAAAAATTGTGTGAGATTACAAAAAACAAGGATGCGGTAAATTTCCCCGAAACATCATTGTTACACCGAAGCAGTGTCCTAGCAATGCAGCATTCACTTCAACAGACAAAACTGCAATACCTAACACAGCCATGGGCACTGGTGGCGCTGTTTTAAAATAAAAAAAAACCTTTCCGCATCAGGTTCCTTTTGGACTAGCATCACAGTTGCTCATTCACTATCCTATTCTAGTAATGACATGCTAGATTTTTTTTTCTCTCGTGTGCAAGGTATTTTTAGCAGAATACAATATTCTCATTAAACACCAATCTTTACAGCTAGCGATTCCCCACCTGAATAGTATGGCTTCAAAGCTCGCCGCCTGGTAAATGACACTGATTAGCACACTATGTTAACATTTATGATACTCTGCGGGTTTTCTTTTGATTCTTAATGCAAACAGAACATTTTCACAATTATAAACAATCTCTGGATTCCGGGATGATCTATTCTGATTCATTTATCTAATCTTTTACCTTCTTCTTGCTTCCCTCTCAGCCCTGTGGTCATCATTATCTCCTTATTCTCCACCAGCGTTTGCCTGTTCTTCAGTATTAGGAAAATCTTTCCTCAATAATTAAATAGTTGGGTAAGATCGTAATGTAAATGTTTATAAAGTAGTGATGTGCTGAGGAATCAGCTGGCATTGGAAAGTGCAAATGGTGTGAAATAGTGACAACTGTGTATATTATAGAAAAGATTCCCTTAAGGCCCCGTTACACGCAGCGATATCGCTAATGATTTCTGCAACGTCACAGGTTTTGTGACGTTGCAGCGACCTCGCAGTGCTGTCGAAGGGTGTGACATGCCGCAGCGACCATCTCGCTGATCGCTGTGGAATGGCCAGGACCATTTTTTGGTCGTTGGTCTGCCGCTGGGCAGCAAACATCGGCGTGTGTGACGCCTTTCTAACCCGATGTGTTTCTTGGTAACCGGGGTACACATCGGGTTTCTAAGCACAGCACGCTGGTAACCAGAGTACATATCGGGTTTCTAAGCACAGCGCACTGGTAATCAGGGTACACATCGGGTTACTGAGCACA
>JARQOC010000012.1:40213739-40229359 GCA_033576535.1 Allobates femoralis
AAAAATCCCATTTTCTCAATGCCTCATTGGGGACACAGGACCATGGGACGTCCTAAAGCAGTTCCTGGTGGGTAGAATAAAACTCACAGAACAATATCAATAGTCTCTGCAAGACCTGCATATTATAGATGGGTTACGGCCGCCTGCAAGATACGCCTACCCAGACTCGCATCTGCGGATGACTGAGTATGGACATTTTAGTGCTTCACAAATGTGTGCAGGCTGGACCATGTGGTCGCTTTACACATCTGCTCGGCAGATGCCTGTGTCGAAAAGCCCAGGATGCCCCTACCGCACGAGTCGAGTGCGCTCTCAAGCCAACTGGAACGGGCTGTTCTGCAAACGATAAGCTTCCTGAATAGTTGACTTAATCCATGTGGCCAATGTGGCCTTGGATGCTGCCATACCCTTCCTGTGACCCTCTGGGAGAATGAATAGCGAATCAGACTTCCGGAAGGGTGCTGTCCTACATACGTAGTACCTAAGAGCTCTAATGAGATCCAATGTGTGCAGAGCCTTCACAACACGATGCACCGGCGCCGGACAGAATGAAGGGAGAAAAATCTCCTCATTCAGGTGGAATGAAGAAACCATCTTTGGAAGGAACAACAGCACCGACCGGAGCACAACCTTATCCTGATGGAAAACCAGAAAAGGCGCTCTGCAGTAAAGTGCTGCCAGCTCAGAGACACGACGGATAGAGGTTATCACCACGAGAAAGACAACCTTTCAGGACAGAAGACAAAGTGAGACCTCCTTGAGGGCCTCAATGGGGGGTTTCTGAAGAACCTCTAAGATCAGATTGAGGTCCCACGCCTCTTGCAGTCTTCAGTAAGGGGAAACCAGACAGGGGACACCCTGAATCAAGGTCCTAACCCAAGGCTTAACCACAAGGCGACACTGGAAAAGCACTGACAGTGCAGAAATTTGACCATTGAGGGAGCCAGGAGAAAGACCGGCGTCTAGTCCTGACTGAAGGAAGCCTAGGATTACAGGGAGAGAAAACAGAAGAGGTGAGTGGTTCAGAGCCTTGCACCGAGCGAAGAAAATCTTCCAGGTGCAGTAGTAGATGCGAGCCGAGTTGGGCTTTCTCACTCTGATCATTGTTTTGATCATTTGAGGAAAAACTGGCCTGGGTTAAAACCCAGGTCTCAACAGCCACGCCGTCAAATTCAGAGTCGTTGAATGATGGTGCAGATTCTTGGACAAAGTGCCTCAGTGTCCGCGCTGCTGCTCCGAGACCAAAGAAACACAGACACGGGAATGTCTGGATCAGCTACAGCCTTTATTTTCCAACGCGTTTCGAAGCCTCCTACCGAGCTCCTTCCTCAGGGAACATTTTTCGCAGTTGAATGATGGTGGCATATTGGACCTTGAGTTAGTAGGTCAGGACGGTCTGGGAGACGCCAAGGTGAAGAGCTGTACTAGGTCGGCATACTAGGCACGCCTGGGCCAATCTGCTACCACTGGAATGAAGGGACGCCCGCCGACTTGATTTTCCTCACCACTCTGGATATTAAGAGGCAGACGGGGGAAAGATGTAAGGGAGGAGAAACGGAGTCCAAGACTGGACTAGTGCGTCCGCTCCTACAGACTGCGGGTCGCGAGACTGAGCCATGAACTTAGGCACCTTGGCGTTCAGATGCGAAGCCATGAGATCCCCATCTGCAGTTGACCACGATGACATTTATTGGAACACCTCCGGATGTAGGGCTCACTCCCCCGATACAATGCCCTGACGGCTGAGGAAGTCCGCCACCCAGTTACCGGCTGTCAGCTCACCTGAGATGTAACAAGTGTCTGAATACTGATTCTCAATCTCCTGCAACCAACCAAAGCTATGGGGGCGGTTGTGGCACTTGCATCCAGCCATGCTATGGGGGAGGTGACTGGTGGCATTCATAGACACAAGGTTATCATTGGGCATCAGACATCCAGGCACATGTGACGCAAAGCTTTTCTGAATTTATGTCCCCTTTCGATGTTTTTTTCTGAATGTTTGGTGGTTTACCACTTAACAAATTTATAGTTAGGACTCGTAAGCGTGAGGACCCTTGACGTGGGTTACGAGCTTACATATTTGGCCAAATATCCATAAACAGCTCACATCTTCATCTTTTAGTGTTTTATTGCACCTTTTTATCTTTTGCAGTATGTGGCAGAGCCCTCTGGGGGGGCGTCGGTCATTTGTGATGCATATACATTGTGCGGTGCAGCCTGCCTGATCTAATAGCAGGGCGTGATCAATAGGCTGCAATCTGACACTTTGCGTCACATCTGCCTGGATGACTGATGCCCAATGATGTCTATAAATGCCATCAGTCACCTCCCCCATAGCATGGTTGGACGCAGGTGCCACAACCGCCCCCCATAGCTTTGGTTGGTTGCAGGAGATTGAGCATCGGTATTCAGACACTTGTGTTACCTCTCAGCAGAGCTGACAGCCTCCTGCTAGGTGCAATAGATGTTTTACATGGCCAGAATCTCCAGGAGGTTGATGGGCAGAGTGGATTCCCATGGAGACCATCTGCCTTGTGCCATATGGTGGTGGTAGACTGCTCCCCAACCTATGAGGCTGGCGTCTGTGGTGAGAACTGCCCAGTGAGCAGGGAGGAAGGACCTCCCCTGCTAGAGGGAAGCTGGGCGCAGCCACCAGCTAAGGGAATGCTTCATCCTGGCGGATAGCCAAATGGTCCTGTCTAGGGTGAATGGGCTCCTGTCAAAGGCTTTTAGAAGGGCCATCTGCAGAGGCCTGAGGTGTAGCTTGGCAAAGGGTACCGCCTCCATCGCTATAACCATCCTGCCTAAGACTCTCATCCCAAAGTGGAGGGAGTGAGACAAAAGGACGAAGAAGCGCTCGGACACCCTGACGCAGAGCACGGGACTTGTCCTGAGGGGGAAGTAACAACCCGTGGGAGGTATTGAAAACCATCCCCAGGAAGGTGATAGTCTGATCCGGAACAGAGAGGATTTGGCTGTATTGACCAACCACCCCAAACGAGAGTGTGTCTACTGTAATGTGAACGCTCTCTTCGCAGTGCGCGAAGCAAGGGGCTTTGATCAGAAGGTTGTCCAGATAGGGCAGAAGGACGGACGCCATGATTTTGGTTAAATCCCTGGGGGCCGTGGCGAGCCAAAAGGGAAGGGCGAAGAACTGAAAATGGTCCTCGTGAATTGCAACGCGCAGATATTGTTGAGGCGCCTGGGAGATATCAGGATGTGCAGATACGCATCTCGAATATCTATCGAGGCCAAGAATTCTCCCTCCTCCATCGAAGAAATGATAAGGCAGAGGGACTCCATGCAGAAATGATGAACAACGAACATGTTCAGATGCTTCAAGTCCAAGATGGGACGGACAGAACCGTCCTTTTTGGGAGCTACAAAAAGGTTTGAGTACAACCCTTTGAAACGCTCGTTTTCTGGAACAGGGACGATGACTCCCGCCTGCAGGAGGGAGTCGATGGCCTGGAAAAAGGCGCGAGCCTTTGATGGAGGCCGTGGAGGAATGGAGGGGAGAAAAAAAAAAAAAAAAAAAATGGGTGGGTGGACGAGTAGCAAACTATGTTGTATCCGGAAGACACCAGATCCCTGACCCACCTGTCTTCTGTGACGACGAGCCAGACATGACAAAAACAGGAAAGTCGGCCGCCTACCAGGGTGGTGTCTTCCGTGAATGAGGGCGAGTCAGGACGACGAGAATCTTTGGGATCTGGATCACTTAGGTTTCGATTGCTATGACTGAGACTGCCAGGCCGTGTTCGATTTTTGTGTGGCCTAGGAGCCTGTGTCTCTGCGTGGGGAACGGTTAGTAGTCTGCAATGGGCGGGAGGCCGTCCAGCCAAATGAATTCTGAAGGGAGCGAAAATGCGTCTGTTGACGGCGGACAATGGGGCATCTTAGTTTATGTTGGGGAAGTGAGGTACTCTTCCCTTCAGTGGTGTCGGAGATCAGCTTATCTAGTCGCTCCCCGAAAAGATGGCCTCTAAGATAAGGAAGGCTGGCTCTGAGAGTGGAGAGCAGATTCTGCCTCTAAGAAATCTCTAATTAGAGTGTCCTGCAGATGGTAATGGCATTCGATGCTGCAACGGCCACACAATTGGCCAAATCCAAGGATGCGTGAACAAGATATTCCTCAGCTACTGAGATCTGGTTCGCTAGGTCTGTCAACTCGGAGAAAAGACAACCATCTTGCAGAGAGGAATGTTAAGTATCTGCCTTAGCTACCCATACAGAGGTGAAGGAGGGCGATAGGGACGAACCAGTCAACTCGAAAACAGAGTGGGCCAGTTGTTCAACCTGGCGGTCAGTTAGATCCTTAATGGAGGAGCCATCAGGTAGCGAAAGCAAGGTGTGTGCGGCTAAACGGGAAAAAGGGGGATCAACTTGTGGGGAGTCTGCCCAGTCCTAGCCTAGTGCAGGAGAGAAAGGGTAGTGAGCTTCGATAGCTTTGTGGTTCTTATCTGGACGAGACCTATGCTTCTTTAAGATCTCCTGGAACTCAGGATTATCCACAAAAATGTTTTGTGAGCGTTTTACCCTCTTAAAAAGACGCAGCATGGCCTAGGGTCTCACATGGGGTGTCGTCGACCTTAAGGGTCTGGTTAACTGCTGTGATTAAATCCCGACTATGGCCTGCATGTCAGGAGTGTCTAAGTCAAAAGATGCTTCTGGTTCAAGATCCAAGTCAGGATCGTGGAACGTATCAAACGAGGGTGAGCCCGGCTGCAATTCCCTAGTGGGAGAGGCGTGAGAGCCCCGTGAGGACGCATGAGAAGCACTCCAATGGTGCCTTTTCTGCCTTGTCTCAGCCACGGGTTGTAGTGTGCTTCGTGGCCTGCCTCTATGTGGTGTGCCCTCGTGCACTGGAGTGTTGTCCTGCGGCTCAGATTGGCCACGGCGCGGGGTGGCTCTGCAAGGCCTAGATCAGAATAGTAGAAAGCTTGTCCATGGACTGCGACATCAATTGTGTTAGGAACACAGCCCAGTCGGGTGGGTTAGAGGCGCAGGGAGGCTCGGCGTCGACAGAGGGCTCCTGTACAGTATTGGGGTCAAAAGCCTGGCAGTGCGGAGTTGTATATCCATTAGGCAGGTGAGACCGGCAAGTGATGCAAGAGGCATAATAAGCTGTGAGGGTCTTAGGGGTCTTCTTAGTGGCCTTTGAGCTTCATGCTCAGAGTATATGGTTAATATAGGCAGGCAGAGGAGAGGGAGCAAGAAGAAATGAGCTGCAGCAGAGTGGAATCTGGTGAGCTTCTTACCCCAACCTAGATCCAGTGTCCGGTGCAGCTGCTGCTGTGCCCAGTGATCTGGTATCCCCCTGTGTAGGAGAGCCTAATGCAGCGGGAACCGGCAGTATGTAGCGATGCAGTGCAGTAATGGAGGCTGCTTGTGTGAGGAGGTAGAGGGAGGGCTGCGCAGAAGGCGTGCAGTGAAGTCTCGCGGGGGGGGGGAGGCGCCGAAAGCAGCCGGGCCACCCCTTCTGTGACGCAGCCGGGGGGCGTTCCCGGCCACGATGACTTCACCTGGCGGCTGGTTGGAAGGGGCGGGAAAGCAGCCGCGCCGCCCCTTCTGTGATGCAGTGGGGGGCGTGGCAATCCAGCTGTGATGACATCACCCGGAGGCGGGCAGTGGGCTGGAGCAGGTGGGACCGCTCGGGAATAGGCCGGAGTCAGGGCCTAAATTGGATTGCGGCCCCGGGAAAGAAGTGGGGGTGGCACGGAGGAAAAAAGCGCTGTTATTGGCGTTGTGTTGAGGGAGCCCCCCACCGATGGCAAAGCCCTCCTAATGTAAAGGGGGGCCTCAATTTGCAGGTTGCTCCGCGGCAGGGTGGATAAAAATCAATGTTTTTTTTTTTCTTTTAATCAGATTTTTTTTTTATTTAAATCGGATTTTTTTCAATAAACTGCATTTTGAGGAAAATATTTTACCATCCAAAGGTTCTTCCATCATGAGATAAAGCTGAGTTGTTTAACTCAGTAGAATAAAGGCTGTATATGTGTAACATTCACAATGCCTTGCTCTTCCAGAGGCTTCTGTAGGATTAGTGGGCAGTTTCTCTCCTATATTATCACAGACACTCGCTTTACTTACGCAGTTCTCAAAACTGAATTTGACTCCGCAGAGGTCCCAGCCTCTTCTTCACGGCAAAAATGTTACAACATGAACAGAGTTAGAAAAAGACCTTAATCCTATTGTTCTACAAACCTATGAATACAGAATCAACCCCTTCAGTGCCAAGTCCAAGAAGTTAGACAATATGTTTCTGATTGTTTGGAGTGGAATAGATCTGCACAACACAAGAAGAATGTGAATCTAAGTGTGAGGAGGAGGAAGGGCAAGCAGACAAGAAAATGAAAGTGAAACTTTGAGCACAATACCGCAGCATAGCCACAGACAGACAAGTCTTGATCTGTTTGTGTGTACGATCTGAGGTTTATTACATTCTTTCCTTATAATGGCAGCAGGCCGTAAAAGAGACCCAGTTTGGGAATATTTTAATGAAGCTCATTCGCCTATTGGTAAGGCAGGCATGCGTGCAAAATGCAAACGATGCAACAAAGAGATGCAAGGCCTGGTGGCGCGAATGAGGCAACATCATGAGAAGTGCAGGGATGAAGATGACCAAAGAAACACTTCTGAACAGGCAGGATCTTCAGGTTGGTAAACATTTTTATTGAATCCTATTTCTAAAGACTGAACTGTCATGTGTGAGAAAAATTATATTTCTTATTATTACTGCATGTTACTGTCATTTGGTACAGTTATGAAGAAAAACAAATATTCCTTTTGGGGCAGGGGCAGTGATGTGTTGTGTACAATAAGCAGAAATTGTATAATAAACAATAAAATAACAGCATTGACTTTTTTTGTTTAGGGGAATTCATGGATTCTGGAAACTATCCACCTCCAAGATCACCATCATCCTGTTCTACAGTTTCAGAGTTATCCATTCAGGATAGTGCTTCATTAGCAGCAGCATCATCATCAGACACCCACTGCCACATATCACCATCACCCAAAAGGAAGAAAAAACCTTTACCTCCTGGAACCACCATAGATAGGTTTGTGATAAGAACTAGCAGCTTAGAAAAAGAGTTGATTGATGAAAAAATTGCCCAGTTTATTTATGCAACGAACTCTTCTTTCCGTCTGACTGAGAACCCACATTTCATTAATATGGTTCAGTCACTGAGACCAGGATACAGTCCACCCACCAGAGCTGATGTTGCAGGGAAACTGCTGGATCAAGTGTATGACAGAGAAATGGAGCAATATGCAACAGCTCTGGAGGGTAAAATTGTTAACCTAAGTATTGATGGGTGGAGTAATGTCCACAATGATCCTATTGTATGTGCTTGTATAACAACAGAAGAAGGTAAAGTCTTCCTTGCACAAACAACTGATACGTCAGGAAATGCACACACAGCAGAATACTTACAAGAAGTGGCAGTAAAAGCTATAACGACATGTGAACAGAAATTCAAATGTCTAGTACGCAGTTTGGTCACTGACAATGCTGCAAACGTAAGGAAGGTCACACCAGTAAACTGGTGGAAGTCACTTAAGCGCTTGGATTTAGAGACTGTTCAAGTAATGATTTCACTTTTAAACAGCAGTAGCTTCTTCTGCAGGCGTTGAAAGAATATTCTCTTCCTTTGGACTCATTCATTCTAAATTGAGAAATCTGTTGGGACCCAATAAAGCAGGAAAGCTTGTTTTTCTTTTCCAGATTATGAATAAGAACAAAGAAGATGATGATGAAGATGACAAATGAGCTACAGAGGACAGCAGGGACAGTAGTATTTAAGTTTTCCATGTGTCGGCTGGGCTGAAAGTCTAAGTTTCTTAAAATATATATATATTTTGTTTAGCCAAATTAGTTAACAAACATGGATGTTTGTTTAAGCAAATAACTTATGCTGTAATGTTATTGTTTCAGTTGAATAAATCTATTTAAATTGTTATTAAGGTCAGGATTATGTTTCTCCTTCCTAAGTACAACACAACAGTGGTGTCCAAATATGAATGATTAACCCATTAAACTGGGGAGAAAAAAGTAATATAAAAAGGGATTCTAAAAATCTTCATCTACTTGCATGTTAAAGTAGCAAGAACTAGTTTAGGTAGAAACTTTGATTTAAATCACTGATTTAAATCAAGCCTTACTGACTAGTGATTTAAATCGTGATTTAAATCAGTTAGATTTAAATCAAATCCACCCTGCTCCGCGGTGTGTCCATCAGGGTCCCTGGAGGATGAAAGGAGCTTGGAGGCATTACCTGGTGCTGGCTCCTCAACCCAAGGTCTCTGTGAGATCGATAAGTATTCGCCTACCACCCAAGATCCCTGAAGAGGGAGGATGGGGAGGCCAGGGTCCCGAAATGTGGCACCAGTCAACTACAACCCAGGTTCCCAACTGTGGGATCTGGGGAGGATTGTAGGGTTTCATGTCGGCAGCTGGAGTTGGAGAGTAGCCGATGCAGAGGGGGATACGGGGAGGTAACACTCCGTGTTCCCTTCTGAAGTGCGTTGGAGATCAGAACGCAAAGGGACTGTCGCCAATCACTTATAATAAAGGTAAAATATCGTCCCTCATCGCAGAAGGAGACACGTGGCAGTAACACCCCGCATTTCCGTCTGTTGGTGCTTGCAGGAAATCAGTACGCGAAGGCACTGTTGCCCGTCTAGTCTTCTTCGATGGGAAAAACTAAAAAGCAAAAATAATAATAAAAATAAAGATGTGGTCTATGGACCACATCTGGCTCCTAATGACACTAAAGCCCCCGTCACACTAAGAGAGGTCGCTGCTGAGTCACAAGTTTCGTGACGCAACAACGACCTCAGCAGCAATTTCGCTACATTTGACAGATAGCAGCGATCAGGCCCCCGCTGAGATCGCTGATCGTTACAAACTCTTCTTGACCATTTTTTGATCGTCGCGCTCCCGCTGGGCAGCATGCATCACTGTGTTTTGACAGGGACAACGACCAACAATCTCAACACTACGCCCAAGAGTGACAGGCTCCTAACGACCGCCGTATCATTGCTGCATCGCAGGTGAGATCTGACTGTTTGACATCTCACCAGCGACCACGTAGCGACGCACCATCGATCCCTAGCAGGTCGTATCATTGTCGGGATCGCTGGAGCGTCAAGTGTGATGGTACCCTAAGCTGAAACTGGTCTGGCTTGTGCCAGCCAGGGGGTGTGTACTGCAGGGAAGTAGTTAATCTGTGTTTTTCAGATTCTACTTAGTGTTGCCTCCTAGTGAACTGCAGCATAACACCCATGGTCCTGTGTCCCCCAATGAGGCGATTGAGAAATAGCTAGTATAATACTGCCCCTATACACAAGAAAATAACTACTATAATACTGCACCTATGTACAAGAATATCTGTGAGCTTACCTTCAGGATCTGGAGTTACCAATATTTCGACTTCAGCTGAAAGACTTGTGAAAAAATCTTTCAAGAAAAACAAGGCATCCTAAAAATGGAAAGAAAAAAAGGAGGATAGAGCACCACCAGCCATTCTATACACCGTGCATGTTTCTAATAACGTTACTCTCTGACCATCTTATAATCTTATTTGAGAGTAATTATATAAGAGCCTCTCATCCTCCCAGGAGCTTCATTGCTAACATACTAATAATGCACAGGAAACAGCTAGCCCCCGTTTGTCCTGTACAGAAGGAGCTGGCGATTACTCAGGGGTAAAAGTATTTACAGAATATATGATGATTCCACTGAGAGAAGCATCCAATAACATTGGAGCATATTTCCTAACAAGCCGAATTCCAATTATAGAAGCAAATGTTACTTATACATTCCATTAAAAAAACAAAAAGACAAAGAAGTCACTGTGTACATACAGTGGGGAATAATTATTTGATCCCTTGCTGATTTTGTGAGTTTGCCCACTGACAGACATGAACAGCCTATAATTTTAAGGGCAGGTTATTTTTAACAATTTTAATTTGAGCGATAGAATATCAAATATAACATCCAGAAAAATCACATTGTCTAAATTATATAAATGTGATTGCATTTTGCAGAGAGAAATAAGTATTTGATCCCTCTGACAAACAAGGCTTAATACTTGGGAGGCAAAACCCTTGTTGGCAAGCACAACAGTCAGACGGGTTTTGTAGTTGATGATGAGGTTTGTGCACATGTCAGGAGGAATTTTGGGTCCACTCCTCTTTGCAGATCATCTCTAAATCATTAAGATTTTGAGGCTGTCACTTGGCAACTAAGGGCTTCAGCTCCTCCATATGTTTTCTATGGGATTAAGGTCTGGAGACTGGCTAGGCCTCTCCATGACCTTAATGTGCTTCTTTCTGTGCCACTCCTTTGTTGCCTTGGCTGTATTTTTGTCTCATCTGACCACAGCACCTTCTCCCAATCACTCTCAGAATTACCAGGGTGTTCATTGGTAAGCTTCAGACAGGAGGCACATGTGCCTTCTTGAGCAGTGGGAGTTTGTGGGCACTGCAGGGTTTTAATCCATTACAACATAATGTGTTACCAATAGTTTTTCTTGGTGACAGTGGTCCCAGCTGCCTTGAGATCATTAACAAGTTGTCCCCCCCCTCCCATGTAGTTTTTAGGCTGATCTCCCACTTTCCTCATGATCATGGATACCCATAAGGCGAGATTTTGCATGGAGCCCCAGATCGATGTGGATTGACAATCATTTTGTGTTTCTTCCATTTTCATAATATTGCACCAGCAGTTGTCTCCTTCTCCCCCAGCTTTGTCTTAAAGCCCCGTTATACACTATGTGAGACAGTGAGGGGGATCATATGTGAGGGGCGCTATGTGTCCTCCAGAAAGTGCACTGTCACGTATTGAACCCGGTATGGAATATAGGATAGAGGGACGCTCTACTCCAGGCCGGGTCTTGTAGGTTTTCCCCGAAGGGAGACACGGGGTTAAAAGCTAGGTTAGGAGACGGGGTGGGTCCCCTGTGGAGAGCTTTGGCCTGAGTTGAGGCTGAAAGGACTGCTGAGTGGTCAGGTCCAGGGTGTGAGAGGCTGTGTGCTGTTACAACATGGCCTAAACTGGGAGCCCAGGGCGACCTAGACCGGAGAGAACTCCTAACCTGAAGGGACCGTGTTACTGTCCGGGGGATGTTTGCATTGTACCCGGCTGCGTTCCGGAACTCGGCAACTTGTGCCACTGCTGTGCCTCATGAATAAATCCGGGTACTGTATAAACTGATCCCGGGCTCACGGCCTTTTGTCTTGCAATCCCGGCGCTACCTCACAGCTACGATATCGTTGCAAACGTCACTGGTTTAGTGACGTTGCAGCGATGTCGAAACATTGTTGCGTGTGACACGTATCAACGACCAACAATAAGTTTGTTGATCTTGAAAGAGTGGACTGGACCATAAATTTTCACTGGTTCTCCCGCTGGCGGCCAGCATCGGTGTGTGTGACAGCGGAGAGCCAACGATGAACGACCTCCCAGCGCCGCACAGCAAGCACTGGGAGCAGATAACCAGGGTAAATATCAGGTAACTAAGGACAGTGCTCTGCTTAGTTACGCGATTTTTACTCTGGTTACCAGCGTTCTCACTGATCGTTGATCGCTGGTGAGTCTGCCTGTTTGACAGCTGGGACATCGTACTGTGTAACGGGGCCTTTACTTATGGTTTTGTAGCCCATTTCAGCCTTGTGCAGGTCTAGGATCTTTTCCCTCAGTTCAATTCGGAGGCGGCACAACCCGAAAAGGTGAGAGCCCCCCCCCCCGTCACAACCTTCCCTTCCCCTTCACTGTGCATGTGGGTTCTCCCTATGGGAGCACTTTTCTCTCTCTTTTTGTATTATAGGATCTTTTCCCTGACATCCTTAGAAAGCTCTTTGGTGTTGCTCATGTTGTAGAAGTTATAGTCTGACTGATTCATTGAGTGTGTGGACAGGAGTCTTTTATACAGGTGACAATATAAGACATCTGTCTGTAATGCAGAGAACGAGTTGATTAAGAGCGTCTAACGGGTCCGTAAGAGACAGGACTCTTAATGGTTGGTAGGGGATCAAATATTTATTTCTCTCTGCAAAATGCAAATATATATCTATAATTTAGACAATGTGATTTCTGGATTTTATTTTTAACATTCTATTTGTCACTGTTAAAATTAACCTCCCCTTAAAATTATAGACTGTTCATGTCTTTGTCAGTGGGCAAACTTACAAAATAAGCAAGGGATCAAATAATTATTCCCTTCACTGTACATTACTGACCCTGAGTTACCTCCTGTTTAATACTCCAGAGCTGCACTCACTATTCAGCTGGTGCAGTCATTGTGTACATATAGGAGGTAACTCAGGATCTGGAGTATAATGCATTATATTACTGAGTTGCACTCACTAAGTGAACCCCAACCCGATCTGTAATCGCCTTATCACAATACATACATGACATTACTGATCCTGAGTTACCTCCTGTATTATACTCCAGAGCTGCACTCACTATTCTGCTGGTGCAGTCACTGTGTACATAAATTACATTACTGATCCTGAGTTACCTCCTGTATTATACTCCTGAGCTGCACTCACTATTCTGCTGGTGCAATCACTGTGTACATAAATTACATTGCTGATCCTGAGTTACCTCCTGTATTATACTCCAGAGCTGCACTCACTATTCTGCTGGTGCAGTCACTGTGTACATACATTACTGATCCTGTACTGATCCTGAGTTACATCCTGTATTATACTCCAGAGTTGCACTCACTATTCTGCTGGTGCAGTCACTGTGTACATACATTACATTACTGATCCTGAGTTACATCCTGTATTATACTCCAGAGCTGCACTCACTATTCTGCTGGTGCAGTGATTGTGTACACACATTACTGATCCTGTACTGATCCTGAGTTACATCCTGTATTATACTCCAGAGCTGCACTCACTATTCTGCTGGTGCAGTCACTGTGTACATATATTACTGATCCTGAGTTACCTCCTGTATTATACTCCAGAGCTGCACTCACTATTCTGCTGGTGCAGTCACTGTGTACATACCTTACATTACTGATCCTGAGTTACCTCCTGTATTATACTCCAGAGTTGCACTCACTATTCTGCTGGTGCAGTCACTGTGTACATACATTACATTACTGATCCTGAGTTACCTCCTGTATTATACTCCAGAGCTGCACTCACTATTCTGCTGGTGCAGTCACTGTGTACATACATTACATTACTGATCCTGTACTGATCCTGAGTTACATCCTGTATTATACTCCACAGCTGCATTCACTATTCTGCTGGTGTCCAATAAGTAGTGACCACATTGTGTAGTGACATTACTGACAGGCAGAATTGTCATTTGTTGGAAATGTATTCTTACATTTCTATGAGGAATAACAGTGTTAGGCCTAACATTAGAATACAAGATTCTCAATAAAAAAAAAAAAAATGCTCCAGAACTGTTATTGCTTGCGTTGTTGAGCACATCAGATGCCAGGAGCAGGCTCATCACTCCTTCCCTTGCACTGACGCCCCCTGTTGGAGAGATCAGTAGATTGCACTCTCCCCATTGATATTTTACCTGGTCAATGTTGAGGCGCAGCGGCAGAAGAGTCACCCGCAGACAACATTCCTGTGGGGAGTGGGCTGACTCGGGTCGGACATGTAAGGCTTTGACTGTTAGCTGAAGTAAAAAACAAAAGGAGTAAATTTAAGGAGAGAAACATCTGGGAAGAACACAACAGAGCAGATCAGTTATTGGTGTCCGGCCAAGAACCGGAGGGATTCACTCCACAGCAGGACAAGGCAGAGGTTTTACATCAGGGGCACAGTCAGGGCTGTTAATCACAGATAGACGCCCGCTGAGCTGTTATAAATGGGGCACCAATAGGCAGCCGTAGGCGAGTGCCAACTAGATGGGACCAGCAATCTATTATGTGTAGGAACCCTCAATTCTCATTCTCTGTAACTTTTCATCCACTCCTAAATAGTGGGTGCTCCCATTTAGTCAGTATTCTGCCAGCTCTATAGCTGCTGGAATTACCTTTATTCTACTTTTCAGCATACACTATTGCTGATTTTCCCTGTGGCTTACCTGACCTGAGCCAATATCTACCTCTATTGTGCCTGTATGCAGCTCCAAAACCAGAGAAAAATATCCACACCTCATTTCCAGTATAGAGACACTTGCCGTTGAGCGACTAAGCTTCACTAAACTACTTCCTGCCTAGACAAAGCCACGCCCACCACTTCCTGCCAGGAGACCAAGCTGTGCCTGTCACTTCCTGCCAAGACTAAGTCACAATCACAATTTCCTGCCAAGTGACAAAGCTCCGCCCACCACC
Source organism: Allobates femoralis (assembly GCA_033576535.1). Taxonomy (NCBI): domain Eukaryota; kingdom Metazoa; phylum Chordata; class Amphibia; order Anura; family Aromobatidae; genus Allobates; species Allobates femoralis. Next base: position 40,228,064 of record JARQOC010000012.1, read on the forward strand.
ACATGTAGAGACAACCATGCCCCACCACTTTGTCAAGAGAAAGCCCTGTCTACCTGTTCCCGCCGACAAAGCCCTACTCACCACTTCCTGCCAAGTCAAAAGCCCTACTCACCACTTCCTGCCAAGTCACAAAGCCCTACTCACCACTTCCTGCCAAACAAGGTCCACCCAGCACTTCCTGCCAAGATACAAAGCCCCACCCACCACTTCCTGCCAAGACACAAAGCCCACCACTTCCTGCCAAGACAAAGCTCCACCCTTTCACTTCCTGCAGGAAAAAAAACCCCCCCCAAGTTTCCCCCACCCCCCACTTCCTGCTAATAAAAGCCCCCCCCACCAAAAGATGAAGCCCTCCCTTTTATAATAGGTGATTTCTCACTAACCCCTGTACATCATTCTCTGCTGTTTTTTTTTTTTTGCTTTGTGGTTAAAGCAGCTATTGCAGGTAAGTTAGTGCCCCAAACATTTTGTAGAAAAGCCCCGGGGTGGTTAAGTTTGGGGGGTCCCCGGGGGGGCTTCCGAAATCCCCGTTGGAGGGCGGCCTTTTTAGTCCTTTTTGGCATCTCCTTGCTGCTGTACGATGGGGGAACTTATTCATCTGGACGAGGCCAAGCGATCGGGGAATTCCGGTCCTGGACGATGAACACCTGGCGAGATATTTGGGTGTTCTAAAAAGAGTAGACTCGGGCCAAATTTTTCACCCGCCTGCGGGTAAAAATTCATGCTGGGAAATTAACCTGGGAAAACACAAAAAGGATCAAAGCTAAAAATTGTGCGGATCTGCTCACATGACGCCTCCTGGCTGGGGGCGCGGCACATGCTCTGTCCTGATGCTTAAAAGGCGCGCAAAAACCGGTTTCCGGTCGCCCCGGAATCCAAAAACTGAAAAAGGAAAAACCGGTTTTGGAGGGCTTTTGGGGTAGGGCCGCAAAGCCCCTTTTCTTAACCCCCAATTAGGGGTTTTTTACACTGAGGTTTTTTTTTTTTAAAAAACCCAGATGGGGGGAAAAAAAAAGAATTTTCCTGAAAAACCCTCACCCCCTTTTTGGGAAGCCCCTCAATGTAAAAGGGGGTTGCGGCAAAGGTTTCGGCAAGTGCGGGTTTTTTGGGGGTTCCGCAGGGGCGGCCGCGGTTCTTTTTGCGGCCGCACCTGCCCAAGGCCCAAAAAAAAAAAACTTGCCCCAAGCCCCATATACAAAGTATGGGGGTTTCCCCCCCTGTGCCGCAATCAGCGGTTATGCGGTTTAACGGGCAGATGCGTTTTTTTTTTACCCCCACTGCGCCGATTTAAAAAAA
>JARQOC010000012.1:40236544-40277766 GCA_033576535.1 Allobates femoralis
AAGGATGAAGATGAGGTAGGAGTTAGCACTGTAGATTAGAGCTGTTATAGATGCACCGGATTAAAAGGTAACAAGAGAATCCTTCCTCCAGTCCTGAAGCATGAGGTTCCAAAAATGGTGAAGAAAAACAAAACAGGAAAAGAAGCATCCCCAAGGAGGAGTTACAGACAGAAAAGAATTATGGGAAAGTACAATAACATATTACAGCCTAATGCAACAATGACCAGTAGATGGCAGCAAAGGATAGCAGATGCAATAGATGATGCGATTAATACATAACATTACAATGTCCACGTATGGCTGAAAGTCAGACAAATGGGCACAGCACATTAACGGACGTATTTAGGTCCTCGGCCATTGTCGGAGTGTCCGTGAAATCTAGCTCAAGGAACGCATGCAAGTCCAGTTCAGAGGCTGGGCCATAAGACTCAGTAGGGACGGGGGAACCTTGATAGCTACCTGTAGTGGGAGATACCGAGGGTAGTTGTCCTACGGTGCAGACTGTGCTGACTGACCTGAGGTGCAGGATGAGGTGACTTCACAGAGCCCGATTAATGTGAAGGGAAGTGTCTCAATGGCTGTGACATGGATTGAGACAGATGAACTGCCCCTGTAGGTGTATTCGTACCTCCACCAGTTAGATAGCTTGCATAGAATGCAAGCGTCATAATAAGGAATAAAGACCTTAACAGTCTTATTGTTCCTTGGCTCCGACATAGGAAGTAACGCAGTCTGTTCACTGTTCTGGTGCCTGCACTGCTCCTGCTCTGGTGTCTGGTATACAGGGAGAGAGAGAAAGAGCTGCGGCAGGGGAGAAGCACTGCTGAGCTCCTTATCACTATAGTGAGTCTGCACCAGCTGCCCATGTTTGTGAGGAGCCTGTGTAGTCGCCTTTCCAGTGGCGCTTATTTTTAAAATCTGTTTACAAATCATAGATTGTGTTGTAACACTGCAGAAAGCAAAGCTGTCCCATGCTGGGCTTGTGAAAAGCAGATATGGTTACAACCGAGGGAAGACTGTGCTCAGCCAACCTCAGCATATGTGCTGCCATGCCCGCAAAGTCACCCTGTAATGGCCACCGCTGCTTGGAGAAGAGAAGGGGCATGCCCGACCAGCAAAAGGGCGACCAGGATAATTCGCGACGAGCGAGAGGCACCGAGAACAGGCCATCCCGCCCCTCCTTAATGATGCGGCCGAGCAGAGGCGGATTTGGGCAGCAACTTAGTACTCTAGTCCGAAGCCGGGACCAAGAATACAATGCGGACCCGGAAAAACGTGCGGGCCAGCGCGAAAGTCCCGAGACACCACCGGAACCGCTGCTGTGGCCAGTCTCTGCTGCCTGCTGGGGGTATAACCGGAGGGCTGCTGGATTTATGGGAACAGAGTGCCGGCGTCATCGGTCACAGTGCTGAGGAGGAGAGTTCTGTATTAGACATGGCCCTGCGCTGTACTTATATGGGAGCCTCGAGCCATAACCCCCCTATGGGGTACGATGGGGAGGGTAGCCGGTCTTGTCTCCAGTGGCCCGTGTGAGAGTCGTCGCCATCACTGTCTCCCACAGCCTCTGCTGTGGGGGTCTGAGGAGGACTGCTTGTTAGTCCTGGAAGGGCTCAACTTCAACCCAGCTTTCCCACTTGTGGGAAGCCGAGGAAGGGATATGGCAGGGTCCATAGTGGATCTCGACTTTCCCAACTGTTGGGAGCCGAGGAAAGAGGGGTGCCGAGGTCTTATGATGAATCTCGACTGCGACCCAGCTCCCCAAATGTGGGGGGCTGAGGGAGGAGGGTGCCCCATGATGGATAGAAAAAGGAAAGTTGAGAGAAATCGAACAAAAATACAGAAAAAAAACGAACAAAAAAACAATATGTGCCTCCTAACAACACAAAGCAAAACAGTAAGGCAAGCCAGCAGAGGGGTGTGTATCTGCAGAGAAGAGCACATTAACTTTTCAATACTCTAGTGTCACCTCCTAGTGGACAGCAGCATAACGCCAACGGTCCTTTGTCCCAATGAGTGAAGGAGAAATTAACTTTTTGATGACATTCTAATTCATTGATGATTACACCCTCCTGATCAGAGCTGCATCCCATACGGTAGTCCTGTGTAGTTACCCCATAGTATTATGAACGGAACCGAGAATTACTTTATTGATACATCTCTACTATTCTGAGTCATGTGTACATACATTACATTACTGATCCTGAGTTTTAAACCGTCCTGTATTTATACTACCCCATGAGTCTGCACTCACTATTCTGGTCCGTGTACATACATTACATTACTGATCGAGTTACCTCCTGTATTATACTACCCCAGAGCTGCACTCACTATTCTGCTCTTGCAGTCACATTACTTATCCTGCCCTGATCTAATCTGGCTCAATCATTTCTTTCTCAGGACAGTGGGGGATCCTGGCAATCCCTTGCTCGCACCCAAAGTCTTTTCTCCCCGCTATGGTCTGACAATTTCTTACTTACTTTGCAGTAACTCACTGATCAGGTTCATCATCTCTTTAGGAGACACAGCGGCTGCCGCCCCGCTCCCAGACTTCTGGGTCTTCACTCGGCTTTTCTTTCCCATTGTGGATTGTCTCTGAAAGAAATTGTTCGTCAGTAAAGGATGGAGACTTGTGTAGAGTCTAATGGGTGAATGGATCACCTACATGCAGTCTCCCAAATGTGGTCAGTTTACTGTTACCCGGGGGAAAGATTCCATTTCCCTAGGGCACTGCGTATCCTCCTTAAAGGACATGTCCACATGCTCCCCCACCTTCATTAATTCTATAGTGCATATAAAATAATATTTTTTCTCTTTATCTCCTAAACATTTTATACCACGTTACCTTTATATCCTACGGAGACTCTTAAAACAAATTCAGGCACACCTACAAAAAAAAAAAAAAAAATTAAAACATAAGAATACAAAGTCAAGGATGCTCAAGATCTGACATCACCTGTTTATTTAATGTGCAGATTTGTTATGGAGCCTTTCAAGTACGTAATACAAAGCATCCCTATGCTTTACACTGCAGCTCTTCCTGCTCAGGCTGGATGCACAAGACTAGCAAAACCCAACACACAATACACTACAAGCTAAACCGGTGACTGAGAAAAAGGAGATTATGTAACAGCAGAACTGGGGGTATCGAGCCCCGATAAGAGGGATGGGGGGGGGGGGTGTAATCGGGAGAATCTGCGACTAGAATTGTAAAAAAAATAAAAATCAACACCAGTAAAAGAATCCAGTGTCATTTCAGCCTGGAAAAGCATAATTATTTAGTCACAGGCGCCATGGTAACAGAGGAAAGGGATTATTTAACTATCACATACGATCGCAGCACAGTAACGGGGATCGGCTGCCATATCCCTTTCTATGGATACGGACAACTGCAGGGACTTTTTAATTTTAATTTTTTTTACTTAAAATGAATTTATTTGGGTTAAGAATATCTTTGGCGTCTGGGTTTTATTTCAAGTTTTCCATTATTTCCCCCCCCCCCCCCATCAGGGATTTATGACCCAGCAGTCATAACAAACTAAGCAGAGCTGAATTCGTTTTGGTGACTCCCTCCAAAACCAGGCCATAAGCTCTTTGTTCTGCAGCTACAGACCTTTTAAAAGTCAAATTTAATAACACACAAATCATATTTTTGGGATACTTACATTTTTGGGAACACACTACCCCCTCTACATGTCTGGGAGACTATCAGAAACCTGAGAAATGAAATCTGCCCACCAGCACATCACAAACTCATCATATTTGGACTCAATAAGCACCTAAAATCACAAGGGAAAACATGATGCCGCTATCTTTGACCTGGGAACGTCCAGGCAAAAGATATGGAAAAATGTAGTTTTTGATAACTGTGGAGATGGGTGTTTCTCCAAGAAAACAGCCTATGTGAGGTCAGCACAGTGAGAGCCCGGGCTTTTGGCTTAAAGCATAAAACGCAAGAGTCCATCTTTGGTGCTTCATTCCAACCCAGTCGAAGGACATAGCACAGCTACAACTGTGAGGTTGAATCATAACCCATTTCCAGGGGTGCCTTCTACCCCCTCTAGGTCTGTGACTGTCACTGCATGGCACAGGTTTAGTGTTAGATCTTATTTTAATCCCTTTTATTTCCATAACTGTTATGCATACATGTAAATTGTCTCTTTTGTAATATCTTTTATATCTTTCTGTAAACACAGCCATTTCTTTGGAATAAAACTTAAAATTTGCTAGGTTCGTTCTTCATGTTATACGAGAGAGCGACACACACCTCCCACAAATTCATGTTACCAAACAGGTTACCGATCCACCTAAAGATCGGTGGTGGCAGCAAGGGTGCTCAGAGAGTTACAGGTCCTGACTAAGTTCGTGACACTCAGTTTGATAAGACCAGGTCAGTATGGGTCACATGACAATTACAGCTTGAACCTTATAGAGGACCTTCATGTGACAACCACAGATGGACCCCCCCAGTTATGTCACAGGACCCATTATGTGACAACCACAGCTGACCCCCTTATATGCAGGACCCTTATGTGTCCACCTACAGATGCATCAACCAGCCCCTTTATTCACAGTGATCACAATTCATGGTCACAGTATGTAATGCAGCTGGACCAGACACAGCGTTGATGGGCTACACCCTTATGTGCCAGTTCACAGCAGGTGGAACATCAACCAGCTTTATTCACATGTCACAACAGTCACAGTATGTAATGAGCTGCAGACTACAGCGGGCACACCCTGGCCATTCCGCAGTGGAAACTACAACTCCCAGCATACCCTGAACAACCCTAGCTTTATACCAACTGCAAATAACCAGAGGGGAAACTAGAAATCCCAGCATGCCCTGCAACTGCAGCCTCCAACCTGTGGCTTTCTAGTGGTGGAGACACAATAACTGTCTTAGCATACTGGGAGTTGTAGTTTCCCAAACTGCTGAAGTGCCACAGACTTGAGACCACTGGTCTAGAGCTACTGGCCATACATGAGCTGCAATGACTGGAACCTGAGCGTCCCCCAGCACAGATCATATGATGCGACAAGTCCGCAGGCCCCCCCCCCCCCCCCCCACCAGACGCTCGCCCACCCGGCCCACCACAAGATGCAGAACCGCCACTGGTTGCTCGTCCACCCGCCTGCAAAACCTCGAATGGTTGTTCACCCACCCAGCCCGCAAGACCCCCACGGTTGCTCGCCCACCCAACTCGCAGAACCCCCACCAGACACTCGCCACACCGGCCCACAGGACTGCCACCGGTCGTTCGCCCACCACAGGACAGACACGCCGACCTGGCCCGCCACAAGATGCAGGACCGCCACTGGTTGCTCACCCACCCGGCCAGCAAAACCTCGAATGGTTGTTCACCCACCCAGCCAAGAAGACCCCCACCAGTTGCTCACCCACTCAACTCGCAGAACCACGAACGGTCGCTCACCCACACGACCCGCTGGACCCCCACCAGACGCTCACCCACCCGGCACACAGGACAGCCACCGGACGCTCACCCACCCTGCCCGCAGGGTCGCCACCGGACACTCGCCCACCCTGCCCGCAGGGTCGCCACCGGACACTCGCCCACCCTGCCCGCAGGGTCGCCACCGGACACTCGCCCACCCTGCCCGCAGGGTCGCCACCGGACACTCGCCCACCCTGCCCGCAGGGTCGCCACCGGACACTCGCCCACCCTGCCCGCAGGGTCGCCACCGGACACTCGCCCACCCCTGCCCGCAGGGTCGCCACCGGACACTCGCCCACCCTGCCCGCAGGGTCGCCACCGGACACTCGCCCACCCTGCCCGCAGGGTCGCCACCGGACACTCGCCCACCCTGCCCGCAGGGTCGCCACCGGACACTCGCCCACCCATGTTCGATGGCCCACCTGACCTGCAGGACCCACAGTAGACGCTCGACCACCTGGCCCGCAGGACTGTCACCAGACACTCACCCATCCACTGCAGCCCATGACCCTGAGCACTAGTCACCCGCCATAAAAATGAATGGACATCACACAGCCACCATCCAGTGACTTCCATGGGAAGAAATAAGGCCATGTGCCCAGCAGAGGGCGCTCCCGAGCCAGTGCCCTGTGAGCGGAGCAGCAGCTGAGTGCAAGCTCCTGGGTCTATCCGCAGTGCGCAGGACGTGCAGTGACTGCAGAGGCGGCGGGAGAACAGCCAGCACTCACCTCCCGCGTCCCCCCGGTCACCCTGTCACACAGCGGCCTGTGCCCGTCACCAGCCGGGGAGAAGCAGCAGAGCAGAGCCGGAGAGATGGAGAGAGAGGAGCACAGCACAACCTAACTTACCCCGACAGCGCCCAGTATCACACTGCAGAGATTGGACGGCGCACGACCTATGAAGCCTATGATTGGTTACATCACCCGCCAATCACTCACACCTTAGAAAGCTCAACACTCTACATCAGTCAAGTTTGGTTGTAAGTGTAACATCGCTCAGCCCGCCCCTTACTGTGACGCCTTCCGCCCTGATTGGACTATACCAGTCCGTGTCCTTTTTAGAGATTACAGTGGGGGCGTGTCCACTTGTGGTAACGACACGGGGCATAGTCGAATCCAAGATGGCTGCCGCTGTAGTGCTGCGCTGGTAGTTCCTCATACGGAAGCCGCTTCGTACAAGGAGCCGGGACTGCGGTGAGTCCGAGCCGTTATAAGGCCTGAGCTGTGTCCCGTGTAGTCCTCGGGTATTGGGGGCCGTCATCTCTGATAGTCGCACTCTGCTCCTCAGTGTACCCAGCTCCAATCATCCTGGCCAAGCTCCACAGGACGCTCACATATCTCTGCTGTCTGCAGGATAAACACTCACTGTGCCAGTACAGGGGGCAGCACTCTGATGGCTGGAAGACAGAGCAGGCTGCTTCTTCCCCCCCCCCCCCCTTCGTCTTCATGGGCCGTCACTTGGGCCGTCTCCCCCCCTTTGGGCCATGGGCCGTCTCTCCCCCTTTGGGCCATGGGCCGTCTCTCCCCCCCCCTCCCCCTTTGGGCCATGGGCCGTCTTCCCCCCTCCCCCTTTGGGCCATGGGCCGTCTTCCCCCCCTTCCCCCCTCCCCCTTTGGGCCATGGGCCGTCTCTCCCCCTTCCCCGCCTCCCCCCTTTGGGCCATGGGCCGTCTCCTCCCCTTTGGGCCTGGCCCTCCTCCCCCTTTGGGCCATGGGCCGTCTCCCCCCCCTTTGGGCCTGGCCGTCCCCCCCCTTTGGGCCATGGGCCGTCTCTCCCCCCCCCCTCCCCCTTTGGGCCATGGGCCGTCTTTCCCCCCCCCCCCTCCCCCTTTGGGCCATGGGTCTTCTCCTTTGGCCTGCCTCCCCCCCCCCTTCCCCCTTTGGGCCATGGGCCGTCTTCCCCCCCCCCCCCCCTCCCCCTTTGGGCCATGGGCCGTCTTCCCCCCCCCCCCCCTCCCCCTTTGGGCCATGGGCCGTCTTCCCCCCCCCCCCCCCTTCCCCCTTTGGGCCATGGGCCGTCTTCCCCCCCCCCCCCCCTTCCCCCTTTGGGCCATGGGCCGTCTTCCCCCCCCCCCCCCCTTCCCCCTTTGGGCCATGGGCCGTCTTCCCCCCCCCCCCCCTTCCCCCTTTGGGCCATGGGCCGTCTTTTCCCCCCCCCCTCCCCCTTTGGGCCATGGGCCGTCTTTCCCCCCCCCCCCTCCCCCTTTGGGCCATGGGCCGTCTTCCCCCCCCCCCCCCCCCCCCCTTCCCCCTTTGGGCCATGGGCCGTCTCCCCCCCCCCCCCCCCCCCTTCCCCCTTTGGGCCATGAGCCGTCTTCCCCCCCCCCCCTCCCCCTTTGGGCCATGGGCCGTCTCCCCCCCCCCCCCTTTGGGCCATGGGCCGTCTTCCCCCCCCCCCCTCCCCCTTTGGGCCATGGGCTGTCTCCCCCCCCCCCCCCCCCATCTTCCTCTTTGGGCCGTGGCTCTCCCCCTTTGGGCCCGTTGTCAGTTCATGTGAAGTAATCTATAGCAGATCCCCTCTGGATGTTATAACCTGCTGTCAAAGGTTTTTTATTAATTTGCAGTGTTGTGGTAAATCATAACGTTTCGGCTCAACACGAGCCTTCCTCAAATGATCCTGTGCAGAATACAAATCAATAAAACAAAAAATCATATAGTCATGTGCAATTTGCATTCAAGTGTATCACGCCAGGTGATAGGGGTCTGAAGGTGTTGGTGGTGACTGCTGCACGAGATGAACATGAGTGCAAGGTGACTGGAAATAGTGTGATGTAAGTGATGTGTAGATGTGGGGAGTGAAGGATTAGAGAGAAGGAAAAGACAGATATAGGAAAAAGAAATGGCAGATAGATAATGGTTGTAGAATAAAAGGAGAGAAAAAAGCGTGGTATCTACCTTATCAGGAAAGTGATGGATGTACTCTGTAGATACATATGTATCACTTAAAGGTTGGTTCAAGGACTGACCCTACAATTAGTAAATCACAGGTGTCAATAGTGAGGAGTCTACACATGTAAGTTACAGTAAAGGACTAGAATGGTCACAGATCATATGGTCAGAAATATGGATATGTATTAAGAGTGGTTTAGACTCTGCTTAATGTGACCAATAATGTTTTTACTGGTTCAAGTACCGTAGTTACCTGTGGGGAGCTAGTATCATGTACAGTGACTCTAAAGATTAGAGAACGTCAAAACATAGTTGTCTACCTGTGGAGACGTAACAGGTATAAGGATACATATAGTATGAAAGAGAATTGGTATAGGTGCAATAAAAAGAAAACATACTGTAGTCAGGTGTTAGTATAATGACTCCTGTCCTGTAAAAGCAATTAGTTTCATTAAGGTGAAAGTTGATTAAGTATACAGGGTGCTCATAGTCAAAATGACTTAGAGAGCAAGTTACCTTAGATTTTTTGTGTGGGGTGCATGGTGGCTTGGTTAGGTGAGTGGACCCAGGAGCAATGGTATGCCATGACCGGCCGCTACTTATAGCAGTCGGCTAATGAGAGACGTGGTGGAGACAGGAAGTGCGTCATCGGGTAGTCGCGTAACATCGCATGCGCAGCGCCATTTTGGTAGGGGAGTTTTTGTCTGGAATTGAATATAGCGCATGCGCAGGCCGTGAAAAACGGAAATGTACCATCTGTGTCGGTGATGACGCTGGGAGCGTCCCTGGAGACGTGGGAGATGTTCAGAATGGTTGGAGAGTGTTGTGACAGGTCCAATTAGGTGGTGGCAAATTAGGGCCGTGCGGATACAACATGCAAAGGCGTTCCTGTGCGATGGTGTCCAGTGATGGTGCTTGATTTCATGTTCCTTTCTAGAATAGAAATAGGACATATTAGTACAACCATATTGTGTATCTTTTACAATCTTCTGGGGCACAGAACAAATTACCGTATATACTCGTGTATAAGCCGACCCGTGTATAAGCCGACCCCCCTATTTTTGCCCCCAAAAACTGTGAAAACTTATTGACTCGCGTATAAGCCGAGGGTGGACTCCAGCACAGGTATACAACCCCCAGCAGTGAGGTATACAGCAGCCTCCCCAGTGGTAGTATACAGCAGCCTCCCCAGTGGTAGTATACAGCAGCCTCCCCAGTGGTAGTATACAGCAGCAGCCCCAGTGGTAGTATACAGCAGCAGCCCCAGTGGTAGTATACAGCAGCAGCCCCAGTGGTAGTATACAGCAGCAGCCCCAGTGGTAGTATACAGCAGCAGCCCCAGTGGTAGTATACAGCAGCAGCCCCAGTGGTAGTATACAGCAGCAGCCCCAGTGGTAGTATATGCAGGCCCAGAGGTATATGCAGCCCCAGGGGTATATGCAGCAGCCCTTAGGTAGTATACAGCAGCAGCAGCAGCCCTTAGGTAGTATACAGCAGCAGCCCTTAGGTAGTATACAGCCGCAGCCGCCCCGGGGCTGTAAGCAGCCGCAGCCGCCCCGGGGCTGTAAGCAGCCGCAGCCGCCCCGGGGCTGTAAGCAGCCGCAGCCGCCCCGGGGCTGTAAGCAGCCGCAGCCGCCCCGGGGCTGTAAGCAGCCGCAGCCGCCCCGGGGCTGTAAGCAGCCGCAGCCGCCCCGGGGCTGTAAGCAGCCGCAGCCCCGGAGGTATACAGGCCCCCCATCAAGTTCCAGGGGCCCCTGCGCGCCAGCCTGTAAAGTAAAATCATACTTAGGGCCCTTTCACATCAGTGTTTTTTTTTAAATCGCGGCAGATGCGGTGAATAAAACCGCATCTGCCGCGATTACCGCATACCGGCTGCACTTGCGGCGCGGTTGCGGTTTTTGCCATGCAAAGTATAGGCGGACTTGCGGCAGGTGCGGCAAGTGCGGTTTTGCACTTGCGGCAGGTGCGGCCGCGAAAAAAACCGCGGCTGATTTATGCTTACTTATGCGGTCACGGATATGCTGGGTAGTTTCCCCAACATATCAGAGACCGCACGGGCATTTGATTAGGTATATGACGTATGATGAATCACACGTAAAGAAGCCGTTAATGTTATATCTTTTTCCTGACCTAGGGTGTGTAAAGGACTCGCCTTTCGCAACATTTGTACACTGGGCGCAGTTTAAACATGGAAATGTCCCTCTTTTGGTTGTGCCGAGGGTTTTTTATTTCATTGTCACTACGTTTGACCCAATATCCGCTCACTCTATATGATTTTTTAAGTTATTAGCTTTTTTGTGACATATAAATGGTGGGTTTCTGAACTCCGGTATGTCAGGGAAAGCCGTGCCAAGAAGAGGCCAGTGTTGCAGAATAGAGTTTTTTATTAAAGGTGAAAATGGGTGATAAGTATTGATGAATTTGATTCTGTCACTCACTGATCTTTTGGATGATGATGGGGTTGTAAATCTCGGGGTACAGATGTCATCGGGATAGCCACGTTGTTTAAATTTATTGGTCATTTCATCGTGTCGTTTGCTTTTTATTGACTCATCACTGACTATCCGATTGACCCTGTGATGTTGAGAGGATGGGAGGGATTTTTTCACATGTCTTGGGTGACAGCTGGCTGGTCCAGTGTAGTAGGCTGTTTCTGTCGGTTGGTTTAGTGTAAATGTCACAACTTAGTTGTCCTTTGTTGATTCTTCAGAATCACTGTGTCTAGGAAGTTTATTCTGTCTGGGTCTGAGTGTAAGGTAAATGAAATATCTTTGTTTTTGTGATTCAAATTTTCGAAAAAAACGTTTAGAGTTGTTTTGCTGCCCGTCCAGACGCAGAAGATATCATCTATGAATCTAAGCCAAATAATAGCATGTTGTTTAAACAGGTCATCAGGATAGACGTGGTCATGTTCGAATTTCGCCATAAAGATATTTGCGTACGGAGGTGCAACATTAGCCCCCATCGCGGTTCCGTGTTTCTGAAGGAAGAACCTGTCCTCAAATAAGAAAAAGTTATTTGTGAGGACAAGTTCTAAGATGTCAATGCAAAATTCTCTTATTTGTACATCAGTGTTGTTTTGTACATCTAGAAACCAGTCTACAGCTGCTTTACCTTTGTTGTGGTCTATACTGGTATACAGGTATCAGGATATAGGTGTCCACGGTCCGCGCTGCTATCACTGGAGAATTATCCCTGGATGCTTCAGTTGGTCCCCCAAAAAAGACAGGAGTCCTAGGGGTGATGTGACGGTTCCTTTATTCCACCTCCCTTTTTATTTTCTAGTATGCTGGTATACAGGCTGTTGACGTCGAGTGTGACCAAAAGACTATCAGGTGGAATTTTGTCAATTAGACCTGTATGGCTCAGAAAATTATTTGTGTCTTTAAGGTACGATTTTACCTGTGGTATTAGAGGAGTTAACATTTTTTCCAGTGTAATCGAGAGTGGTGAAAGAATTAAGTCTGTTGAGGCAACGATTGGTCGGCCAGGTGGCTTTTCTAGGTTCTTATGAATTTTGGGCAATATATAGATGTTATAAATATATAAGATATTCTGCGAGTTAACCGAGTTTCTTATCTATAGTGCTGGTGGAAAGAAATTTGGTAGTCAAATTTTCAATTTTCTTTCTAATCAGTGGAGTAGGGTCTTGGCGGATGGGTGTATAAGTGTCTTGGTCAGATAGTTTTCGATAGATTTCCTTCAGATAATACTCTTTGTCAAGGACAACGATGGCACCGCCTTTATCTGCAGGTTTTATCTTTTTATTCTTTTTAAGACTATTCAGTGCCATCTTTTCTTCCTTTGAAAGATTGTGCCTGATGTGGAAATCGCCCTTTTCGATGTTTTTTACACACTTATTCACTGAGTTAGACACAAGAGAGATGAAGGTCTCTACAGGATGTGAGGTTTTGGGAGGTTGAAAGTTGCTCGTAGTACGTAAACCTAGATCTCTAATGGCCACTTTACACGCGGCAACAGGAAGATAGAAACCGGCAGGTGTCGGAGACAATTGTACCTTTTACCTTCAAAACACCTTGAAGTGGCTGCGTGTAATTCAGGTATCTGCAAGGTGTTTTGAAGGTAAAAGGTACAATTGACTCCGACACCTGCCAGTTTCAATCCTCCTGTTGCTGCGTGTAAAGTGGCCATTAGACATAGTGTTTCTGGTTTAACAGACACTCTTTCTTGGCTAAAGTGCACTTTGAGTCTTATAGAGCAGGGGTCTCCAACCTTTTTTGCTCCGGGGACCGACGTCAAGCATGATAATTTCTCTGAGGCCCGGCGGGGGGTGTTGTAGGGGGCGGGGCTTTGACCATATGGGGCGGGGCCATGTAGAAGGGGTGGGGTTTAGTATCCTGTTTCCCTGAAAGATGCATTATATCTTATTTGTGGGGAATCTCTTATTTCTCTATCCCCTTGCGGCCCCCAGCCTCTCCTCTTCCGGCCCCCAGCCTCTCCTCTTCCGGCCCCCAGCCTCTCCTCTTCCGGCCCCCAGCCTCTCCTCTTCCGGCCCCCAGCCTCTCCTCTTCCGGCCCCCAGCCTCTCCTCTTCCGGCCCCCAGCCTCTCCTCTTCCGGCCCCCAGCCTCTCCTCTTCCGGCCCCCAGCCTCTCCTCTTCCGGCCCCCAGCCTCTCCTCTTCCGGCCCCAGCCTCTCCTCTTCCCGCCCCCCACAATCACACACACACAGACACACTTCATTCACCGCCCTCTCCCCCCAGCACCTGCTGCATCTCGGCCTCTCTCTTCTTTTCCTCAGAGAAGCCATCAGCCAATCACAGTGCAAAAGCCACTAGCCAATCAGGGCCCGGCTGCTGCACCGTGATTGGCTGATGGCTTCTCCTGTAGTTCTTTTCCTCAGCTAGTGAATAGAAGAGGGAACGTAATGAATGATGCAGGGGGCGGTGACATCACTCCGGGAGCCGCCGCAGAGCACACAATGTGTAGTGCTGGTCTGCGGCGGAGCGGACCAGCACCCAGACCCCCGCGGCACGGTGGTTGGGGACCCCTGTTATAGAGCGATAAAAACGGTTCAGTTCCTGTTGGACCCTGAAAGAGTCGAAGGCTGGGGTAGGACAGAAGGAAAGTCCTCTCTGGAGTACCTGTGTCTAAGCTGGGGAAAGGAGATATGAGGAAATATTGAAGACGAGGTTTGTCTCTCCTGAGATCGGGTTTGTACTCTGCTGTCCTGGTAAGGATCTTCGTCCATTCCCCCTTCCTCCTCTTCTCCATCTTCGGTGTTGTCTCTCGATGGTGCCGCTGGGTGTTTCGGTGGATTCGGTCTGGGTCCGAAAAAAGGTCGACGGGGTTTCCCACGTCCTCCCTGTCCTCGTCCCCGTCCTCCATCCGATCCGGAAGATCCTGATGAACCATAGCGGTTGCGTGGTCTGTCTGGCAAGGTGGTATCGCGCCATCGGTATACCTGATTTTTCGCGTAATCGTCTTGGTCCCTAAGGAATTTTGCACGTTTTCTTGCTTTCAGGTCGTTTGTGAAATCTTGTACATTTTTTTCCGCTCGTGCCTTAAGGCTTGCAAGATTCGTAGAAGAGAGAGTGTTGCTTAGTTGATTTTCGACTGCCGTCAGATGTTCTTTTTGTGTGCCAGGGATATATTTTATCACTTTGATACCCTTTTTCCCTTGAGCACCTACAAAAGCAGTAGAGCCAGCCTCTATCCTTTGATAACCTGCTGTCAGACACAGAGCTACAGTGGAGTCTTAATGCATTAGTCTTGGGCAATGGCCTCCAGGTCACTATATTCTTGGGTTGTGTAAATTCGACTGTCGGACAGCTTCTCTTCCCTGTGTGACAGGCGGTGATTGTCAGTGGCCAGTCATGTGGCGGTGTGTTATATTCGTTATGTTGCGTAATTTACTTTGTTCTTCTTTAATCATCAGTTCATTGCAAACAGCAGAAAAATTTCGGTTAATCAACCAAATGTGCCCTGGAGGTGAATAGTTTTGTTTGCTGCTTTGTATCTCAGCCAGTAATAGTCCGACTTGTCTTATTGGTGATGGTCTTGTGTTTCTGTTCTTTGCAGGTAGTTTGGATTCGTACAAGACTCGATGAAAGAAAACAAAGAAAACTCAAGCCCCTCAGTGGCATCTGGTGCTCTGGACCACTCAAAACCATGTTGGTATTGGGACAAGAAGGATCTGGCTCATACTCCTTCCCAGCAGGAAGGCCTGGACCCTGCCACCGAGGCCAGATACAGGCGCGAGGGAGCCAGGTTTATATTTGATGTTGGCACAAGACTGGGACTGTATCCTTATCAGCAAATAATAGTTGTAATTTAAAGAAGTCCACCAAAAAAATGTGTTCCCTAAATGTAAAACATCACACAAGACACATCCTTTATATACTACACCACTCAGGAAAACATTTCTATATACTACATCGCACGGGGCACATCCTCTGGATGCTAAACCGCACGGGGCACATCCTCTGGATGCTAAACCGCACGGGGCACATCCTCTGGATGCTAAACCGCACGGGGCACATCCTCTGGATGCTAAACCGCACGGGGCACATCCTCTGGATGCTAAACCGCACGGGGCACATCCTCTGGATGCTAAACCGCACGGGGCACATCCTCTGGATGCCGCACAGCACGGGGCACATCTCTGTAAATGTGACTAATGTCCTTGATATTTTCCTTCCTTAGCAATGATCTCAGACATTATGACACTCTTGCTACCGGCATCATATATTTCCACAGGTTCTATATGTTTCATGCATTCAAGCAGTTTGCCAGATATGTAAGTTCAGTGTTTCCATTTTCCGCCTCTGTTTCTTCCCTGTCTTCCTGAGGTGACCTCTGAACTCTTTCTTCCAGGTGACAGGTGCCTGCTGCCTCTTTCTAGCTGGAAAAGTGGAAGAAACTCCTAAGAAATGTAAGGACATCATCAAGACGGCCCGCAGCTTGTTAACTGATGTGCAGTTCGGACAGTTTGGAGATGACCCGAAGGTGAGGAGTTGGGTGCACAGGATTTATGGCCAGACCCGTACAGGTTGATATTATATATTCTTGTTACATCCATATCCAACTAATAGTCCGATCAGTGGACATACCCTTTGAGGTAAATATATACATTTTGGATTTAAAAAAAATGTGGAATTTGGCTCCATTAAAGATTTAGTGCAGTCTATGACTGGCTGCAAAAGAGGAAGCCTGAGAATCCTATCAGTGAGCTCTATCTCACTTGGGAGAGTGTGACGTATTCTGTACCTATATCTGAATTCCTCTGTGCTGTTTTATGACCAGACACCACATCAAAGTTGAGCTGAAATTTGATGTGGTCATAAATCACTTGAGAGGACATCCCGACACAAGGCAGATAAGACTTACATGTTTTGTCCGAATGAGCTCACTGATAGATCCTCAGTAAACTTGTTCTGTAGCCAGCAAATGTGAGAGCCAAATGGTGCAACATCTTGAAAGCACCGCTGCAGTGATGCTTTAATTCTGAGTCCCCTGAGCCTTGTCAAATACACATCTTCCACCGCCTTCTTCCTTTTCCAGCGGCGCCGACAAGGAAAAAGCCAGCAACTGCAGTGTTTCAGGGAGCATGCTGGAGTTCCTTTTCAATGCATTTCTATGGGAGACTTGTTCTGGCTCTCCTAGAGATGTATTGAGCGCCGATGACATCACTTCTGAATCAGACCAGTCAGACGTTACAAGGAGGAAATGGTACTGTGAGACTGGAGGAGCATCTGTAAGGTATGAAGGTGCTGGAAGGTGAGTATAAGGCTGGGAGCAGGGGATTACATTTAAAACACCACTCCAATGAAGAAAAAAAATGCTGGAGTGATGCTAAAAGAATCCCAATAAGAAAAATGATTCATTTATTTTTTTCAACTTTATTTTTTATTAAATGTTTATATTTATAACATAAATAAACAAACAAAAACACACAGGGTTAATTAAGAGAAACTATGAGGTATCAAAACCTATCAAGGTATGGCAAATAAGATAATTCAAGCAGAGTAGACCAAGTCCAACAACGTCCTAGGTTTATCAGTGTTTCCAGTCTCTGTACAATTCAAAGAGTGGTAGTACCAATAGAGTCCAACAGGTCAAGAGTCACCTGATAACGACAAGATCCATTAGGTTAAGGCAGTGGCTTCAAATAATCTTGGGGCCCTTTCACATCAGCGGTAATTTCAAATCGCGGCAGATGCGGTGAAAAAACCGCATCTGTCGCGATTACCGCATAACCGCGACACTTGCGGCAAGCCCCATGCAATGTCTATGGGGCTTGCGGTAAGGGTGCGGCAAGTGCGGTTTCGGCACTTGCTGCAGGTGCGGCCGCGAAAAAACCGCTGCAAGCAGCGTTTTTTTTCGCGGCCGCACCTGCCGCAAGTGCCGAAACCGCACTTGCCGCATCTGCCGCACCCTTACCGCAAGCCCCATAGACATTGCATGGGGCTTGCCGCAAGTGTCGCGGTTATGTGGTAATCGCGGCAGATGCGTTTTTTTTCACCGCATCTGCCGCGATTTGAAATTACCGCTGATGTGAAAGGGCCCTTACAGTTGGAAGTTTTCAATGAACAGTGTCCAGCCCTTCAATACCTTTGCAAAAGTTTCTATATTATGCAACATAGCGGTCAGCCGCTCCATAAGATATACGTCCTTTATTCTAGCGTATAAATCGGACATAGTAGGGACTGCAGACCTTCTAGAAGAGAGAGATTAAACAATTGGCAGTAAACAGATGTAGTAGCAGTTTTATCTCTGATTTGTCTAAACTCATAGGAAACAGATTCAACAAATAGGTCAAAGGGTCCAAGGGCAAGTCCCTGTTTAAAATTCTCTCCATCAGTACCCTTTTTTTTTTTTTTTTTCTCTCTTTAATAGGTCTTCACCCCACTACATGCCCAAAAGATATGGTATATGGATGCACCCCCCACCCCACACCTCAAGCATAGGTCCGGAATAGTATGATTAAGTTTATGGAGTAATTCAGGTTTGTTGGTACCAGGTCATCAGTAATTTAATTTGGTTTGGAATATTTGAATGCTCTGGACCATACTAGCTGTCACTTTTGTTGGGAAATCTCCCTTCCCAGCCATCCTTCCCACCTCTGCATGTATAGATGCTAAAGCCCCCGTCACACTAAGCAAGATCGCTGTTAAGTCACAAATTTGGTGACACAACAGTGACCTCGCCAGCGATCTCGCTATGTTTGACACTTAGCAGTGACCAGGCCCCTGCTGTGAGATCGCTGGTCGTGTCAGTCGCCTGGACCATTTTTTGATCAATGGGGTCCCGCTGGGCAGCATGCATCGGTGTGTTTGACAGGGACAATGACAACAACCTCAATACTACAGGTCTGAAAAACAGGGTCCCAACGACCGCCGTATCATTCCGGATTGTTGCTGCGTCGCTGGTGAGATCTGACTGTTTGACATCTCATCAGCGATCCCGGCAGGTCTGTTCGATGGTGCGTCGCCAAGTGTGACAGTACCCTTAGTTGGGGCTCGCGGGTCAGAGGCGTGCAATAGACTGTAGATATCAGTGATAAGACCTTTGGTGGAGATGCCTCTAGAGCACAAAGCTCAAATACCATAGAGGAGGGATCTTCCGGGCAACACATCGCAGATCTAAAGTAACGCATTATTTGCTGGTGTGAAAATGATAGGGTAGGTGGTAGGTTATATTTTTCTGAGAGATCTTTAAACGTTCTAGATTTCCTAGTCGGGGGATCTACCAAGTCCCTGAAACTAAAAAGACCCGCCCCTGCCCATCTATGGGTCACCAAAGTACTCCTCTTCCCCATTAAGTGCGTGCAGAGAAACTGTCACGGGTGGCACGGATGACAGGGTAGAGGCCACGCGCAGACGGTCCCAGCGTTTGGCCAATCAGCCATAAGGTTTGAGGACGGTCCGTCTTTCAGGGGCATTTACCTTCTGTGTAGATAAAGAGAAGGTATGATAAGATCTCCCTATCATGGGGAGACGGCTGGGAAGGTCTTGTGCTCGGTCTGGTTTCTACACCAGTATTCTGGGTCTCTAGGACCCAGCAGGTTCTTCCCTCCTTTATAAGGAGTTTCATTGCCCTCCCTCGGTGCAGGTGATATTTCCTTGAGGACTCATTATCCTTGCTCCAGCAGAAGCTGAAGTTGTGGAGGTTGCTGTGCTCTGCTGCAAGATAAGTGTTTTCTTTCCCCATTGTCTGTTTTTTCCTTGTGTTGTCTTTAGTTGTTAGTGGAGGGGTCTAGTGAACCTCTCCATCTGATCCTTAGATAAGGTAGTTCTAGGATCAGAGAGGGACGAGGTTCGTGGTCGGCGACAGTTGAGGAAACTGTATAGGGACGTTAGGGCAGACAGGGTCAGCCCTAGTAAGACTAGGGGTCACCCTCTCCCTCTTGTGCCCATAGCTTTAGGGACTCCTTATTCTCCCCCCCCCCCCCGTCGTGGTCCTACGCTGAGTGTCTCTCCCGCTCCCAGCGTGACAGAAACTGGGTCAGGAAGGAAGCGTGGGAGGCCAGCTAGAATTTTATTCTGCACTTGCGCCATAAGTCCCTAGTGAAAGAGGGAGTTAGAGGGTACATTGTATGGCTGTCCCCAGATCAGCAAACTTGGATGATAACAAAAATTATTTTTAGCACAAAATTCTTGTGGAAAAAATTGCCAAACCCTACCGTGGTCGTCTTATTGATTGTGTTCAGCTTTCCCAGAAGCACATGGATGAGTGAAAATGTTAACTTTGTACATGAAGAGGCTGAAGCCGCCTCTCCAGTCTTCTTCCCATTATGTAACCTTTATTCTTGCACAGACGATATTCACTGGAGATTGCTGTGTACATTATAGCAGAAAATGCAACGGCAACAACAAAAATGTCCTGATTTCCTGTAATTTTGCGTTGTTTCTATTCTTAGGAAGAAGTTATGGTCCTGGAGAGGATTCTTCTTCAAACCATTAAATTTGACCTACAAGTGGAGCATCCATATCAGTTTCTACTAAGATATGCCAAACAGTTAAAAGGTGACGTGGCATGTAATGGTTAAATTAATTTTATAATGTCATAGCTTGGAGTTTTCTGGACTCAATCCAAGAATGAACAAAAAATAAATTAATTCAAAAGTTGAATAATTCACACATTATATTTCTATTGTTATCTCGCTCTCCCTTTTTTTTTTTTTTTTTAATTAATCACCAAGGACTTAAACCTGCAGTGGTTTAATCTTTATACTGTGACATCTAGGTATTGGAGTGTCTAACAAAAGTGTTGGTCTTTAGGCTTCATCGACTATTAAAAAGACCCTGTAAGCACTCCGCAGCCTCGCCCACCGCTGCTCAACTGCAGCAGAGGCCAGTAACCTAGAAAACAAGTATGGACTGGATCTAAAGTCTGACCAGTGATGAAAACGTTTGTCACTGGTCATTAAAACATTTTGTGCCGCCTAACGGCCACACTTGCAGTATACTTGCGGTAAGCTCCATGCGTTGTCTTTGAGGCTTGTGGCAAGTGCGGTATTGTCGCGATCCAGCAGGTGTGACAGCACAAAATAACCACAGCTAACCACGGTTTTTTTTTTTCGGGTTCGCAAGTGCCGGATCGTGGCAATACCGCACTTGCCACAAGCCCCAAAGACAATGCATGGGGCTTACTGCAAGTGCGGCCATTAGGCGGCACATGCAGGAGATGCGTTTTTTTGTCCGGACACAAACGCTGATGTGAAAGGGGCCTTAAAAATGTAAAAAAAAAAAGATTCAAAATTCCTGTTATACTTGTACGTAGAGTTGCATGATTGCTGGTACAATACAGCATAATATTTATGTATTGAGGTTTATTGCTAATCTTGCACATGGCAGGACTACTTTAGATAAATACTAAGATGCTAGATAAAAGGACCTTTTATAGTCCCCAGCTGTTAATTGGGGGAGAAAAACTCGTATATGGTTTTATATGGTTTGTTAGTTTTGGCGCATAAACCAAATATTTGTGGACTATCAATATGGTCCAGTGCCCTGCCATATTGATGGTCGAGAATCAGAGACTTATGGATCTGCCCCTCTACAAGGGAATTTCTGATAAAAGGACGGACAAGACCTTTTGACTGATTAACCTTAGACAAGGACATATATATCACTTTGTTATAAATCTCACTGACATATATCACTTTGACACAGTGAATAGATTCTTTTGTTTAAGCGACAGAAAATTACCGTAATCAAAAATTGGAGACCAGTGCTCTCCGAGATATATTCTGGAGACAAATTGTGTCCAGGACCATTTGGGGACCGCAACATCTGCCCTTGTCTATGTATCAATACTAAATCTGTCTCCCTAGAAGTGGTAGATACTTTTGTGTGGTGTTTGTACCGGGGGGGGGGGGGGGGGGTTGATCAGCAGTCGCATTGTCACTGATCTACTCAACTCTTTTTGAAATAAAATTGAACTAACAAACCATATGAGTTATTCCCCCTCCAAATCAATGCCTAAATCAAATTTGATAAACGCCACATTCAAAATTCTCCAGCTGCAATGATCCCCCTTTTTCATTAGTGACCCTAGCATCTAAGGGGTTAGACAGCAGCAATGGAAACGAGCCATGATCGCTGCAATGGTGGCCGGGTAGCATAGCACATATGACATTTCATAGTCATGGAGGTAATAGGGAATAATTTCTAAGAATATTAGCAGTCACCTTGTCTGCCGCCTCCCCAAATTTTCCTCTTGTAGCCTCAGTTCCTGCTTATATCCTAAACATTAACATCTGATGGGGTTTTTTTTTTCTGTTCAGGAGACAAGAATAAAATCCAGAAGTTGGTGCAGATGGCATGGACGTTTGTCAATGACAGGTAGCGGCGATGCAAGTGTTAATGTGAGACCCCTGACACTATCCAGCGGCTTCACTCCTCACCCTGTGCTCTGTCCACAGCCTCTGCACCACGCTGTCCTTGCAGTGGGAGCCGGAGATCATCGCAGTCGCCGTCATGTATCTCGCCGGACGTCTGTGCAAGTTTGAGATCCAGGAATGGACGTCCAAGCCCTCGTACCGGCGGTGGTGGGAGCAGTTTGTCCAGGACGTTCCCGTCGACGTGCTGGAAGGTAAGTGCTATGTCTAGTGGATGATATTGTCACAGGGATGCCTCCACTGTACTGATGCTATTAATAAGTAATTGCATAAGGGTCATGTTTTATATAAAATAATCTGTGCTGCTGGGGGCTGTGCTCCTCCTCGCACACAGACACTGCCCTAAACGTATGCAGTCCTGACCTCAATAATATGATTACACTTGCCTTACACTCACCCCTGTGGTTGTCAAAATTCTTAAATGGGTTATCTCATTTCAAATATGATTTCTTTCTTAGCTCAGGAAGGCGCCAAAACCCCCAATACAAACAGGTCCAGTGCCGCCTCCCATCATTGCTGTGATCTATATCACTTGCAGTGGTGAGTTTACATCTACAGTGCTGCAGACAGTCACTGGACTCAGCAGCTTGTGCTGTCTAGCTTATTGACTGCAGCGCTGGTCCCCTGGAGGCTGAGTAAAGGCTTCCATTTTTTTTTTCTTTCATCTTTCACCCTTTGGAGCAATAATTTTTTAAATGGGGAAAATTCTACATAAATCAGAAAGCAAAGAGTTTGCTAAAAGGGGTGAGGACCTGAGGAAAAGTTTCTGGATGATTTACCAGGGTCACTGTAGGTTGACTTATGATCCATCTAATAAAGGAATTAAAAAATAAATAAGGAAAAAGGTGCCTGACTCGGGTCCAATTTGTGGATAGAACTCATCCATTCAAATGATTGGGTAAAAATGTTCCCATAAGAATTAATTTAAACAGATACCGTATATACTCGAGTATAAGCCAAAAATTTTGCTGTAAAGTGCCCCCCTCGGCTTATACTCTAGTCACAGTGATGGCTCAGTGGGGGGGCGGTGATCAGGAGCTGGAGGAGGTGGGGGAGGCTGCAGTAGGAGCGGAGGGTCACGTGCCCCCGCTCATTAGTGCAATGCAATATGCACTGCATCCCCTGTCCATCAGCGGCAGGGGAGTGGTGGATATTACATTGCACTAGGTCAGCACCCCCCCCCCCCCCTATCAGTGGTATACAGGCCCCCCTTGCTCCTGCACACAACTGATGGGGGGTTGTAACCTCTGATGGGGGTAACTGTATACCAGTGATGGGGGATTATATACCAGTAATGGGGGGCCATTTATCATGATGAGAGGGGCTGTATACCGTGATGAGTCTGCTTCATTCCCCCCCCCTCCCCCAGGCTTATACTCGAGTCAATAAGTTTCCCTAGTTTTGGCCATAGAGAGTATCACTCTAGGCATCTACAGGCCACCATTTATGTGCCGCAGCCATCAGTCTAACAGGGCTGCTGGTCTGTACACAGTGTAGGGCTGCCCTGGGAGCAGCTCACAGTGGCTGCCGCTCCCTGTCGCTCAGAGGTGGTTGCCTTCATCTTAGCAGGCACAGTGAGGAGTGGTTGGTGCACATTTCTTTATTACACAGGCGGCTCCAGTCCTATCGGGGTTTGTATGCCACTGCTCTTAAGAATCCAAGCTGGCACCGCTTTTTTCTGGAGCTCTGCACCGTGGGCCTCTCGCTTCCAGCCAAGGCCAAAAATTTGATCCCCTGGTCAGCTGCGGCCTCTAGGACTTCTAGGCACCCACAAGGAACACCCCTGGGACAATTAACTTTGAGTGGAGGCTGGGTCGCACCGATGAGAACCACGCCCCCAACCTCTCGGGATGGCCTCCTTCTGTCAGAGAAAGCCAAGCTCTGCCCCCAGACCAATGGGATGCGAGCACGGGATCAATTTGTGGTGTCCAGTTAGTGGGCGGACTGCGGGGGCCAGGCGGGGGTGATTGGGCGGACTGCTGGGAGCGGGTGGGAAGAGCATGCAGCAGGCTGCGGCTGCCATATTGCCATACCCATCACTTGGGTGTGGAAATATGGTGTGGCTGGAATTGACGTAGGCAGACAACCAGACGTTGATGAGCCACTTCGCAATTATATAATTTGATATGTATAATATTATACACTCTTATGCATGCTGCTTCCTAAAACGATGCATGGTAATGTAGAAGGCTTTATTAGCTGTTAGAGTAAAATCATCACCCATTTTAAAGAAAAAAATAATTTAGATTTCTATATTGACCATATGTAGGTAAAACAATTACAAGCTGAGATGCCAACCCAAGTCTTACAATATCTGCGAATGTCACCAGGGGGCAGCAAAGTTCTGGAAATAACGCTAATCACATGGCAGCTGCATAGGAATAAATGTGTTTATCTTGTGCTGCTGACAATCATTCAGATAATGTGGTATTGGTGAATGAAAGATTAGTCTTTATTCCATTGACGCTTTTCGATGTCCACTGACTTCTTCCTCAAGATTTAAGACACATACCACATATATGTCTGAGATTTTGAGGAAGAAGTCTGTGGACGTTGAAAAGCATCAATGGAATGAAGACCATCTTCCTTTATTATTCCAGCATCATCTGAATGATTGTCAGCAGAAGAAGATAAAACCATTTTTACAGCTCAACTAATCCCTCGCAGTAATGGTAAAAAGTATAAAGACAGGAAGATGGAGGAAATTAAGACCGTGGTGTCCGAACATGAAGTAAAGCCCGCTGCTGACAATGCAGTCATGTTGTCCCAGTGTAACCAATATCTTATATAGTAGAGCTGTCTGCAGGGAACACACCGCTTTTGATGAACGCTTTATTTAGAAAAGCCATTAAGAAATAAAATGATTTAAAGGGGTTGTCTGGGCTTTTGCTATAATTCATATGCGTATCCAGGCTGCAAAATGTTGACAGTTTGTAATATACATGCTGTCAACGTTTTGCAGGATTACCTAGATATCACATATTTGCGTCAGTCAGGGAGTGTCCAGGGGGCGTGTTTGTATTGGAGTTTGCAGGGAAATGGGAAACTGGTCATTTCCTCCAAGTCTCCTACAAACACGCCCCCTCCCCCAGTCTACACTATGCCCGACCAAGCCCCAGGATCCTTCAGGACCGCCCCATCTCCAGTCTCAGTATGGCTGTCCACGCCCAGGACTCCAACAGGAACGCCCCAGCCCCTAATGTCACCACCCACCCCCATTGTACACAGCAGTCCCCTGCTTCACTGACACAGTGCCGAATCTGCTGCTGTGAAGGAGATTTGGTACACTGTCAGTGAAGCAGGGGACCACTGCATATGTGCGCGCTCACCCTGTGGGCTTTGGACAGGGGAGCCTAGGTCCGCAGCTCCGGGCTCTGTGCTGTCGAACCCAATGTTTCTCTCCATACCTCCAGTACCATGGAGCACAAAGCCAGTGGAGCAGTATAGAGCAGCATCGGTCTCCACAGCAGAGTTCTGGGCTGCGGAGTGCGGACCCCAGCTCCCCTGCACAGAGCCCAAGGGGTGAGTGCACACACATGCAGTGGTCCTTACAGCACTGACACAGTGCTGCCGAGTCTCCTTCACAGCAAAGTGTGTCGGTGAAGCAGGGCACCGCTGTGTACAATGGGGTTGGGTGGTGACATATTAGGGGCTGGGGCGAAACTGTAGGAGCCCTGGGGGTGGCCAGTCATAGGGTAGAGTGGGGGAGGGGCCGTGTTTGTAGGAAACTTGGAGGAAACGACCAGTTTCCTATTTGCATGCAGGCTCCAATACAAACACTCCCCCTGGACGTTCCCTGACTGATGCAAATATGTGATTTCTAGGTAATCCTGCAAAGTATTGACAGCATGTATATTACAAACTGTCAACATTTTGCAGCCTAGATACACATAGAAATATAGCAAAAGCCTGGATAACCCCTTTACCCAGTATGGTAAAAGTGAGGAAACCAATTGTCAGAATAATCGTTATATAGTTGCCATATCTCCCATAAAAAGATCAGCGAAAAGTGATCAAAACTTTCTAAGTACCACACAATGGTGCCTATAATAACTACAACCCAGCCACGAAGAAACCAAGCCTTCTGCACGTCTCCATCCACACAATAATTAGAAAGTTGCAGCGGTCCAAAAAATGGCCACAAACCAATTATGTTTACTTAGAAAGCTATAAAGAAAAAAAGAACTTTGTATAGAAAACCATATAAAGTTGATATTGTAGTAATGATGCTGCCACCTTCTATGTTGGAATTGCGTTTTTTTTTTTTGTTTTTCTCCATTTCATCCCACTTGGATTTTTTCCCCTGTTTTTAGTATATTATGTGGTGTCATTCAAATGAACAATATAGAAACTCTCAAATAATTGACCGAGAAATAAAAGTTATGGCTCTAGAAAAGGAGAGGAGAAATATGACATTGCAAGAACGAAAAATCTCCCAGTCATAAAATATCAGATGTGAGACGTTCTACACATCCATCCACTAAAAATCTGTAACATGTCAGAGAGACAGTTTATTTTTTTTCCTTTTAGGACGACAAACTCTTAAGATTGATGTTTTTCTTCTTAGACATCTGTCATCAGATCTTGGACCTATACTCTCAAGGAAAACAGCAGATGCCTCACCATGGGGCCCAGCAGCAATCCCCGGGTCCAGGCTCAGATCGCGTCAGTGCAGCCTTTGCCAGCAATCCTGAATATAGACTTACTGACAACGCAGCAAAAAGACCCACAGCAAGCAGGAGGACAGCAGACCAAGAAGCCATCCCCACAGTCCAGCCCACCCAAGGCAGCCAAAAGACCCCTGGTATGTTACCTTCTGAAAAGGGGCAGGAGTATCTAATATATATGGCAGCTATCGCCTCCAACCTCACTCCCCTTCACATGGCCAAACATACGTGTTTTCAGAAAAAAGTCCAGTAGTGGCTTACACACTCCACCCCCCCCCCCCATATCTCCTCTCTATCAGTTTGCTTTGATTGACATTCTTGCAGACTTTTGATATAGCAGGAGAGGAGGAAAGTATTTACAGTCTACAGAATGCAATAGAAAGGGAGGAAAGTGCATGAAGTAGTTGTAGGTGCAGGATAGAAGATGTCCTGATACCTGAGCTATACACTGTGTGCAGAATTATTAGGCAAGGTGTGTTTTAGAGGATTATTTCTATTGATCGACAACTATGTTCTCAATCAACCCAAAAGACTCATAAATATCAAAGCTTAATATTTTTGGAAGTTGGAGTGGGTTTTTTATAGATTTGGCTATCTTAGGGTACTTTTCTGATCATCATAATGGGAGACCCAGACAATGGGGTTTAGGGCACTGCCCTCCGGAGGCCACACTAGGTACTACAAGTTTGTAGTCACCGCCCACTCCGCTTATAAACCCCTACCGCAGGAGATATCCTCAGTTTTAAACTTAGTGTGCTCGGAGGATCACACGCTTTGCTTGCACTTCACAGCATTCTCACAGCTTACGTGATGGCGTATGAAGACAAGGTAAAAAGGTCCCGGTCGGGGACCTCCGGCAGTCTCCCTGCTCACCTTTAAGGAACACGCAGGTCGAGGTACCGGAGGGCCTAGAGCCTGGGCACATGGTGTTCTCCCGGTACGCTGCCGCACTCCTTCCCATCCCCCCTGGGGGCTCTGGAAAGTGGGAGACAGGAGCCTCGCACAGCTCCGCTCCGTCCGAGGCCTCCCTAAATGGTGCTCACAGACCGGACTGGAGCCAGCCCAGTCCGAGGCCTCCCTAAATGGTGCTCACAGACCGGACTGGTGCTGAACCCCCGTCCGAGGCCTCCCTTAATGGTGCTTACAGACCGGACCGGCACTGAGATACCCTGTGTGTCTCCGGTGTGCCTGTGGGTAGTGTCTGGACCTGATGTGGCCTGACACTCAGACCGCGCGCGCAACCCTCGGGTCCGCGGTTCTGGCGGTGGCCCTGTGCTGGGGTCACCCTGGCTGACCGCCCTGTGGTTTTCATAGGGGCTGCGGCTGTGGGCTTCAGACTTTTGTCTGCAGCCCGGGTATTGTGTTTATACCTCCCGCGCTGCGGGCTCCGGCACCGGCGTTACTGTCATGGCTGCCTGGAGAGATGGAGAGCCCATGTGATGAGGTCATCGATGGGCGTGTGTGTGTGCTTCCCGCGTGTTTTGGCGCCGCCCTCCGCTTGTCCGGCGGCGGCCATCTTTCTCTCACTTCCCGGCTGGGATCTGATGATAGTGCACTGCTGCACTCACGGAGAGTCATTACCCTCGCGGAGGCCACACACACATCGCTCCTTTTCCCAACCGCATTACGCGGTCGGTAAGCCGCCGGTGTACCGGTGTTTTTTCCTGTTTTGGCTTATTTTTCCCTACTGTGGGTATGTCCTCAGGAAGGAAAAGCGCTGCTAAGGCGGCCAGTACCATCCCTGTCTGTGCTACATGCAACGGGACACTGGTTGGGGGGTCCTGCAATATTTGCGGACGCCCAGAAGCCCGGACTGACACTGCTGAGTCATCAGCCCCGGTGCTGTACCCTGAGGTTCAGGTGATCCCAGGGCCATGGGAAAAACAGAATAAGATCAATGAATCTATGTTGTCCCAATTGTCCTCCATGTCGCAATCCCTGGAGGCACTAACTAGGAGACTGGAACATCCAGCGGCTCCTTCAAGCTACCCCCGGGTGTCTCCTTCTTCGTTTGTGAGACCCCTTAAGCGGGCTCGCCGGGACGATTCACCCGAACTCCAGACCCTCTCTGAGGAGGAGCGTCACTCTGAGGGTGACGAGGATGATGGGGGTTCATTCCTCGGGTCTGTGTCAGAACCACCAGAAGGGGTGGAGGATCTGGTGTCCTCCATCAACGAGACTTTACGTCTCGTGGCACCCCCTGAGGAGGTTGAGGTTCACCCGAAGGAGGTCTATCAATGGTTACAACCGGAGGCTAGACCATGTGGCTCCTTTATGGACCACACTAATTTTGGAAGGGTGGTTAGAGCACCCAGGGTTCATCCTGGGCGGCGTTATGTCCGCAAAACTAAGGACACTCGCTTCCCCTTCCCCCAGGAGGTGCTTCAGGAGTGGTCGCAGTCCCCGAAGGTGGATGCTTCCATGACCAGGATTGCTGCGCGCTCCCTTTTCTCTGCCTCTGATAGCTCCTCATTGAAGGACGCGACAGACAGACAGGTCGAACAACTCGCCAAGTCGTCTTATGAGGCTGTAGGGGCTTCATTCGCCCCTAATTTTGCTGCGGTCTGGACCTTGCAGGCGATCTCCACCTGCTTGGATGGTATCGCTGACCTGGCAGGGTCCAGTTCGGAGGTCCTGGCACTTACCGATAGGGCGAGAGCCTATGCGGATTACGCCAGGACGGCAACCTTGGAGACTGCCACTCGCTCTGCTGTGGCCTCTGCCAATGCTATTGCGATCCGCAGATTGTTGTGGCTGCGTCTTTGGGACTCAGATGCCACGTCTAAGAAGATTTTGCAAAATCTTCCATTCTCTGGTGACAGGCTTTTTGGTACCGAGCTGGACAAGCTGATCAAGGATTCTGCGGAGTCTAAGATACCACAGAACAAACCTAAGCCACGGTATACTGTGAAAAGGAACCCTAAACAGTGGTCCTTTCGTTCCAACTCCCAGTCATCAACGTTGTCGGCTCGCGCGGACCGAGGGGCAAGCCCTCTACTCAGTGGCGCCCCAAGGGTCGTCAAAAGAAGCCGACGGGGGCAGCAGCTGCCACCCCCAAACCCGCTTCCACATGACTCGCTCTCTCGTCCTGCCTCCCCACAGGTGGGGGGCCGCCTGTCCCGATTTCAGGACAGATGGCGGCTCCACGTTCAAGATCAGTGGGTCAGAGACGTTGTCTCGCGAGGTTACAGGATAGAGTTGACGTCGCGGCCGACACACACGATTCCATCGGTCTGTTCCATCTCCAGACAAGACTCAGGCCTTTTATCAGGTGTTGGAGGGACTCCGCAGAGACGGAGTAGTAGTTCCAGTGCCTTCGGGGGAGAGGTTCAGGGGTTTTTACTCCAACCTCTTTATCGTTCCGAAGAAGGACGGCTCCTTCCGCCCGGTTCTGGACCTCAAGTTATTCAACCGTCACGTGTTGGTTCGGAAGTTCCGCATGGAATCCCTGCGCTCCATGATCGCGGCTGTGTCGCAGGGAGACTTCCTGGCGTCCATAGATATACGAGACGCTTACCTTCACGTCCCCATTGCACCGGCTCATCAACGCTGGTTACGCTTCGCAGTGGGCAACGAACATTTCCAGTTCGTGGCGCTGCCCTTCGGGTTGGCCTCGGCACCACGGGTGTTTACGAAAGTGATGGCTTCTATGATGGCACTCCTGCATGCGCAGGGACACGCCGTCATACCCTATCTGGACGACCTGCTGGTCAGGGCGCCATCGGAACATCTTTGTCGGAAAAGCCTGGAGGTAACCATACAGTCTCTGGAAAGGTTTGGGTGGCTTCTCAATATCCAGAAATTCACACTGATACCGACCCAGTCACTGACGTATCTGGGCATGGACTTCCACACGGACTCTGCTCTGGTGTCCCTGCCGCGAGCCAAACAGCTGGCCATCCAATCAGGAGTACGCGAGCTTCTCCTGTCACCGCACTCATCCCTGCGGGTTTTGATGAAGCTGGTGGGGCGCATGGTGGCAGCAATAGAGGCGGTGCCATTCGCACAGTTTCGCCTCCGTCCTCTGCAGCTGGAAATTCTCCACAGGTGGGACAAGAGGACGTCCTCTCTGAATCGGCTGGTGGTTCTTTCCCAACCGACCAGGGATTCCCTGCAGTGGTGGCTCCAGCCAAGTCACCTGTCACGAGGCCGGTCCTTCCTCAAACCGTCATGGTTAGTGGTGACCACCGACGCCAGTCTGAAGGGCTGGGGTGCGGTGTTCTTACACCACAGGGCTCAAGGCCTCTGGACACAGTCGGAGTCGACGTTGCAAATCAACGTGCTGGAGATCAGGGCGGTCTATCTAGCACTCCTGGCCTTTCAGATGTTCCTGTCAGGACAGCCCATCGGGTTCAGTCCGACAATGCGACGGCCGTCGCCTATATAAACCATCAGGGAGGAACCAGGAGTGCACAGGCCTTAGCAGAAGTCCACCGCATTATATCCTGGGTGGAAGACAACAACTGCCTGATATCCGCAGTTTACATCCCAGGTGTCGAGAATTGTGAGGCCGATTACCTGAGCCGACAGGGGATGGACGCCGGAGAGTGGTCTCTTCATCCGGACGTCTTCCGGGACATCTGCTGCAGATGGGGCACCCCGGACGTGGATCTGATGGCCTCGCGGCTGAATCATCAGGTGCCACAATACATGGCGAGATCATGGGACCCTCAGTCTCTGGGGGCGGATGCCCTGATCCTGCGTTGGTCCAGCTTCCAGCTACCATATGTGTTCCCGCCTCTAGCTCTAATTCCCAAGGTTCTGTGGAAAATCAAGACGGAATGCCGCACAGCCATTCTAGTGGCTCCGGATTGGCCCAGGAGGTCCTGGTACCCGGATCTGTGGCAACTGTCAGGCGGGAACCGGTGGGCTCTTCCGGAACGCGCAGATCTTCTCGCGCAAGGCCCCTTCTTCCACCTCAATTCCAGGGCCCTCAGGTTGACTGCATGGCTCTTGAGGCCTGGCTTCTGACGTCCAGGGGGTTCTCTCCTACTGTGGTTGCCACTATGAACCGAGCTAGAAAACCTGTATCAAGAAAGATATACCACAGAACGTGGAAAATCTTTTTCACATGGTGCGCCTCTAGTGGACGGTCACCTTGGCCCTGGTCGATCCAGACTCTGTTGGCGTTTTTGCAATCGGGTTTGGAGTTGGGCCTATCCCTCAGTTCCCTGAAGGGTCAGGTATCAGCGCTGTCTGTACTGTTTGACAGACGCTTGGCACTCCTCCCAAAGGTACGTCAATTTCTGCAGGGGGTGTCTCGGGTGGTCCCGCCGTATAGGCGACCGCTGGACCCTTGGGACCTCAACATGGTTCTGGCGGCCTTAGAGAAACCACCTTTTGAGCCACTGAGAGAAGTTTCCCTCTCTTATCTGTCGCAGAAAGTAGTCTTTCTGGTGGCAATAACGTCTCTAAGACGGGTCTCAGAATTGGCTGCACTATCGTGTAAGTCACCCTTCCTGGTGGTTCACCAAGACAAGGTGGTGTTACGCCCGCGGGCAGAATTCTTGCCAAAGGTGGTTTCCACCTTTCACTTGAACCAAGAGATTGTTCTCCCATCATTTTGTCCCGCTCCTGTTCACCAGGTTGAGCGCGACCTCCACACTCTGGATCTCGTGAGAGCGGTACGCATTTATGTGTCCAGGACTGCCTCCTTCCGGAGTTCGGACTCCTTGTTCGTGCTTACGGCAGGTCGCTGTAAGGGGTCCGCGGCGTCAAAATCAACCTTGGCCAGATGGATCAAGGCACCCATTCAAGAGGCCTACCGTTCTTCTGGTTTGCCTCTCCCGGTGGGTTTGAAGGCGCACTCGACCAGAGCCGTCGGTGCCTCCTGGGCTTTGCGACATCGCGCTTCTGCTCTGCAGGTGTGTCAGGCGGCCACCTGGTCCAGCCTGCACACTTTCTCTAAGCACTATATGGTGCATGCCCATGCCTCTGCGGATGCAAGTTTGGGCAGGCGGGTCCTACAGGCGGCGGTTGCCCACCTTTGAGGGGGACCGTATATCTCAACGTCTTTTGAGGAAATCTTCCCGCCCTGGGGTTTGCTTTAGGACATCCCCATTGTCTGGGTCTCCCATTATGATGATCAGAAAAAAGAGAATTTTGTTTACGTACCGTAAATTCTTTTTTCTTGAATCATCAATGGGAGACCCAGCACCCACCCAGTTGTTCCGTTGGATGTTATTTCTTTGGGACTGTTCCCTGTTGGGACAGCATGTTGGTTTCGGGTTGTTGCATCGTCTGTGCACGGTCTTCCCGAATTGTTCGGGTGTGGTTTGCCTCCTCGCAGCTTATGGACCAAACTGAGGATATCTCCTGCGGTAGAGGTTTATAAGCGGAGTGGGCGGTGACTACAAACTTGTAGTACCTAGTGTGGCCTCCGGAGGGCAGTGCCCTAAACCCCATTGTCTGGGTCTCCCATTGATGATTCAAGAAAAAAGAATTTACAGTACGTAAACAAAATTCTCTTTTTCACATCAGCGTTTTTTGCCGTTCACGGCAGATGCGGTGAAAAAACCGCATCTGCCGCGATTACCGCATAACCGCTGCACTTGCGGCACAGGTGCAGCAAGCCCCATACAATCTCTATGCGGGCTTGCGACAGGTGCGGCAAGTGCGGTGTCGGCACTTGCAGCAGGTGCGGCCGCAAAAAAAACGCGGCTGACCACATTTTTTTTTTTCGCGGCCGCACCTGCTGCAAGTGCCGATGCCGCACACTTACCGCAAGCCCCATAGACATTGCATGGGGCTTGCCGCAAGTGAAGCGGTTATGCGGTAATCGCAGCAGATGCGGGTTTTTCACCGCATCTGCCGCGATCGACAAAAAAACGCTGATGTGAAAGCAACCTAAGGAGGATATCTGTTTGTGCAGGTAACTATTACTGTGCAGAATTATTAGGCAACTTAATAAAACCAAATATATTCCCATCTCACTTGTTTATTTTCACCAGGTAAACTAATATGACTGCACAAAATTTAGAAATAAACATTTCTGACATGCAAAAACAAAACCCCAAAAAATTAGTGACCAATATAGCCACCTTTCTTTATAGGCCCAGTTACACACACACATAATGGTGCAGAGATTGTTCGCAGATCTCTGGTTGCAGTGAAATCATGGACACATTGTTCCATTTTGTGGCTGTGTACAATATAACAATGTGTCCATGATTTCACTGCAACCAGAGGTCTGTGACCAATATCTGCACAATTAGGTTTGTGTGTAACTGGGCCTTAAAAGGACACTCAACAGCCTCCATCCATAGAATCTCAGTTGCTTGATCTGTTTACGATCAACATTGCGTGCAGCAGCCACCACAGCCTCCAGACACTGTTCCCAGAGGTGTACTGTTTTCCCTCCCTGTAGATCTCACATTTTATGAGGGACCACAGGTTCTCTATGGGGTTCAGATCAGGTGAACGTGGGGGCCATGTCATTATTTTTTCTTCTTTTACACCTTTACTGGTCAGACACGCTGTGGAGTAGTTGGATGCATGTGATGGAGCATTGTCCTGCATGAAAATCATGTTTTTCTTGAATGATACCGACTTCTTCCTATACCACTGCTTGAAGAAGTTGTCTTCCAGAAACTGGCAGTGGGTCTGGGAGTTGAGCTTAACTCCATCCTCAACCCGAAAAGGTCCCACAAGTTCCTCTTTGATGATACCAGCCCATACCAGTACCCCACCTCCACCTTGCTGGCGTCTGAGTCGGAGTGGAGCTCTCTGCCCTTTTCTGATCCAGCCTCTGACCCATCCATCTGGCCCATCAAGAGTCACTCTCATGTCATCAGTCCATAAAACCTTTGAAAAATCAGTCTTAAGATATTTCTTGGCCCAGTCTTGACATTTTATCTTATGTTTCTTGTTCAAAGGTGGTTGTTTTTCAGCCTTTCTTACCTTGGCCATGTCCCTGAGTATAGCACACCTTGTGCTGTTTGATACTCCAGTAAGGTTGCAGCTCTGAAATATGGCAAAACTGGTGGCAAATGGCATCTTGGCAGCTTCACGTTTGATTTTCCTCAATTCATGGGCAGTTATTTTGCTCCTTTTTTGCACAACACGCTTCTGGTGACCCAGTTGGCTATTTGCCATGAAACGCTTGATTGTTCAGTGATCACACTTCAAAAGTTTGGCCATTTCAAGACTGCTGCATCCCTCTGCAAGACATCGCACAATTTTGGACTTTTCAGAGCCCGTCAAATCTCTCTTCTTACCCATTTTGCCTAAGGAAAGGCATTTGCCTAATAACTAAGCACACCTTATATAGGGTGTTGATGCCATTACACCACATCCCTCCTCATTACAGAGATGCACATCACCTGATTTGCTTAATTGGTAGTTGGCTCTCAATCCTATACAGCTTGGAGTAGGACAACATGTATAAAAAGCATCATGTGATCAAAATACTCATTTGCCTAATAATTCTGCACACAGTGTAGAAAACTGCAGCACCCTGGATTAAAACAAACTTCACATTCAATTTATATTAGTGAGGCACTCAACCAGCCTATGTTGGTGTAGGAGATGCAGACTTTTCATTCAGCCTATATTACTGAGAGACACAGATTTCTAATCCAGCCTATATTACTAGAAGAGGCACACACATCTCACCCAGCCTATATTACTAGAAGAGGCACACACATCTCACCCAGCCTATATTACTAGAAGAGGCGCACACATCTCACCCAGCCTATATTACTAGAAGAGGCACACACATCTCACCCAGCCTATATTACTAGAAGAGGCGCACACATCTCACCCAGCCTATATTACTAGAAGAGGCGCACACATCTCACCCAGCCTATATTACTAGAAGAGGCACACACATCTCACCCAGCCTATATTACTAGCAGAGGCGCACACATCTCACCCAGCCTGTATTCCTGAAAGAGGCACACACATCTCACCCAGCCTGTATTCCTGGAAGAGGCACACACTTCTCATGCCACCTATATTACTAAGATGCACAGACATCTCCTCCATCCCATATTAGGTTATGGTCACACTTGCCAAATTCTAAGTCCCCTGCGTTGTTTGCAGAGAACTTAATTTTTTTCTCCCTCCGCAGCCTTCATGCAGCTATTTAACCATACAAAACTTCAGCGACACAACTCATGAATAGTATTGATTTCATCTTTATTCAAGTGCAGTATAAGTGCAATGTGCTATACAGACATGGTGACAGGTATTTGGACTATATACATAATATGGCAGGGTCACTGATATTGTATACATCAAATATTATGGAACATTATTAAAGACATGCAGAGCAGTGGATGCAGCCCCTAGCAACCCGCTGTGTTCCTTGGATACCAGCTACACAGCGGGCTGCGGAGAGTGCGATTTTCACCACGCACGGGGGAACGCATCATGATGGTATCCAGGGAACACAGCGGGTTGCAAGGGGCAGCGTTCTCCACTACAAAGCCTGTGTGAAGGCTGCGGAGGGAGAAAAAATATTCTAAGTTCTCTGCAAACAACGCAGGGAACGTAAATCTGGCAAGTGTGACCCTAGCCTTACTGAATAAAAATTCCTGGTTCCACAGCACCCGCAGCTACTAGGGGCACCAACGCCCACAGGGAAGCGCACGTTCAGCTCAGCCATACTGAGAGATGCACACTTCTCCATCCTTCATTACTGAGAGACGCACGCTTTTCTCCTCCATCCTACATTACTGAGAGACGCACGCTTCTCCTCCATCCTATATTAGTAGAGACGCACACTTCTCCTCCATGCTATATTAGTAGAGATGCACACTTCTACTCCATCCTATATTGGTAGAGACGCACACTTCCCTCCATCCTATATTAGTAGAGACGCACACTTCTCCTCCATGCTATATTAGTAGAGACGCACACTTCTCCTCCATCCTATATTAGTAGAGACGCACACTTCCTCCATCCTATATTAGAAGAGACGCACGCTTCTCCATCCTATATTTAGTAGAGACGCAACTTCTCTCCATCCTATAGTAGTAGAGACGCACCTTCTCCTCCATCCTATAGTAGTAGAGACGCACACTTCTCCTCCATCCTATATTAGAAGAGACGCACAGCTTCTCCATCCTATAGTAGTAGAGACGCACACTTCTCCTCCATCCTATAGTAGTAGAGACGCACACTTCTCCTCCATCCTATATTAGTAGAACGCACACTTCTCCTCCATCCTATAGTAGTAGAGACGCACACTTCTCCTCCATCCTATATTAGTAGAGACACACACTTCTCCATCCTATATTCGTAGAGACGCACACTTCTCCTCCATCCTATATTCAGTAGAGACGCACGCTTCTCCTCCATCCTATATTAGTAGAGACGCACGCTTCTCCTATCCTATATTAGTAGAGACGCACACTTCTCCTCCATCCTATATTAGTAGAGACGCACTGCTTCTCCATCCTATATTAGTAGAGACGCACGCTTCTCCTCCATCCTATATTAGTAGAGACGCACGCTTCTCCTCCATCCTATATCAGTAGAGACGCACGCTTCTCCTCCATCCTATATTAGTAGAGACGCACACTTCTCCTCCATCCTATATTAGTAGAGACGCACTGCTTCTCCATCCTATATTAGTAGAGACGCACGCTTCTCCTCCATCCTATATTAGTAGAGACGACACTGCTCCCTCCTCCATCCTATATTAGTAGAGACGCACGCTTCTCCTCCAGCCTATATTAGTAGAGACGCACGCTTCTCCTCCATCCTATATTAGTAGAGACGCACGCTTCTCTCCATCCTATATTAGTAGAGACGCACGCTTCTCCTCCATCCTATATTAGTAGAGACGCACGCTTCTCCTCCATCCTATATTAGTAGAGACGCACGCTTCTCCTCCATCCTATATTAGTAGAGACGCACGCTTCTCCTCCATCCTATATTAGTAGAGACGCACGCTTCTCCTCCATCCTATATTAGTAGAGACGCACGCTTCTCCTCCATCCTATATTAGTAGAGACGCACGCTTCTCCTCCAGCCTATATTAGTAGAGATTCACACTTCTCCAAGTAACATGTAAAAATAATTTTTCCCTGTCAATAGCCTTAGAACAGGTGTCCGGTTAGAAGGTGGATTATGAGCTGTAGCGTGACGCAGGCAGTTTAATAATGTTAGTTGTAGTGACAGGTTCCCTTTAAGTTTGCTGCCAAATACTCAACTTTTTATATTTTTAATGGATTAATAATGTTTTTCAGCCAACATCTCCCAAAGAAGAGGGGAAAGTACAAGGTAGGTTTCTTCATCATGGCTGTCCATGTAGTAATGTGATATATGTGGTGCGGGATACATCTCAGGTGTTCACTCCTTACATGTTTTTTTACAGAACCACTAAATAAATTGCCTAAAGTTGAGACTTCGCACCTGTCCCTTCCTCCAATGATCACACCTGCAGGTAAGGCCTGTCTAGACTATGAGTTGTTGTTCTGGGTGAGTATTGAAAGAAGCAGCACACTGGGCCCCACCGTCCCTTGTATTCCTGTCTGCTGGATCCAGCCTGTTAGAACGGCTCTTTCCACCTCCTGTTCTGCACTGCGTGGTCTTCCTACACATGACTGCCCTTTCTGATAGTACATTTTGAAAGCAATCCCTCCTCCCTCCCCATACACCGAGTGTTCACCCTCCTCCACTTCTGTTTTTAATTTTGTCATGCCTTTTAATTTCTGGCTGATAGAGAGAAAACCTGTGCTGCCATCTCTTGCTCCAGGGGAAGGCGATCCCATCAGTGTCCCAGAGCCTGCCGACTTGACCAAGCTTCAAATTCCTCCACCAGCTCATCCTACAGTTCATCAGCCACCACCTCTGCAACATCGGCCGCCACCACCGCCTCCTTCCAGTTACATAACCGGGATGTCTACAACCAACTCATACATGTCTGGAGAGGGCTACCAGAGTCTCCAATCTATGATGAAGACCGAAGTACCGGCTTATGGGACCATGCCACCCGCCTACGGCCCCCCATCACATATAGCCTATCATCCTGTCTATCCACCTAATCCTCCACCATCTGTGCCACCACCCCCACCACCTAATTCCTACCCCCCTCCTAACATTCCTCCTCCTAATTCAGTCTATCCCCCTCCTCCACCTGCATACAATCCCAATTATCCCCCACCCAGACTGCCCCCTGCCCATACTGTACCAAACCATCCTCCTCCAGGTATTGGTTTGCCACCAGCTTCGTATCCCCCTCCTCCATCAGTGCCACCTGGAGGGCAGCCTCCAGTTCCTCCTCCAATTCCACCACCTGGCATGCCACCAGTTGCAGGACTTGGTCGTGCCGCCTGGATGAGATAGCATGGCATAGCGACCTATAAGGACTTGAAGGGATTGGTGATGCGCCACAAAAAAAAAAAACGTGCAGTCCCTTGCTTCAGTGAAAATGTACAATCTGACCCCATCTCTTCTTCCTTACTGCCAAGTCTGGGCATACGAGGTGGCATTGAATGTCTTTGTATTGTTACAATGTGCCTGGCTGATATGACACTGTATACCGACCTGCTGATTGGCAAATAATCGGCAGCGAACCCCTCTGTGACTACCGTAACAGAGATCCATCCCTTACTTTGGCTTTTTTTGTGTGAGGGCCATATTGGCCAAGCTTAAAAAAAAAATAAATAAAAGTGTATGAAAAAGTTTTTGAAGGCAATTTTCTTTAAAAATCAAAGCAAAACTGTTGTTCTTTACCGTCTTGTATTTTTTTCCAATTATTTTTTGTTTTTTATTTTTTTCTGAAGAGATTTTGAAAGTTTTACAAATGTTTGTAAATATTTTTTAATGTAAAAAAAACGTAATTGTAAGTGATCAGCAGAAACTTCAGTATTGGTCACCTCAATATTCGTGAATAAAAATACCCTGGAAATCAGCGTCTTTGTAAGCGTCGTCTTTTGTCGTGCCTGATGTGTGTTTGCCTCCCAAAAAATATATAAAACTTGCATTCAAGTCTATGGAAAGTGAGTCTCGGGCATTGTGCCGGCTGCGCCAGAAAATTGAACACCTCTAGGGAACATCTGAGATTCAAAATTGATTGCCGATCGTAAAGTGACACCACAAGAAATCCATAGATTGTTACACGGATGTGCGGCAAAATCACAAAGTTTTTAGGGTTAATCTGCAGGTAAATAGCGCTCCAATCCTGCCCTGCCACCTTACTGAAAGTGCAGCTTCCAGGGGAAAATGATGTTGTTGTTTTCTGGTAGCCAACAGCATTCAGTCATGGGGGTGAGCACAGAGCGGATACAGTCACTGCCCACTACGCCACTCACTATACGAGCTGCGGCTAGAACACTCTTGACAGCTTGTGGTGCAATGCGTCTGTCAGAGTGAGCTGTCAAAGAGCCAGGGCGTGCTTACAGCCACCCGCTCACTATACTGTGCTGTGCAGTGACAAGTTGTTCCAGGTACGTCCCCACGTTAGTAAAGTGGCCGGGCAGTTTTGTAAAGCCACCTGCGGTTTAAACCTATAGTTAAGGCAAATTAGCTTTTTCCTAGATGACCGGTTCCCTTTAAAAATCCACAGCATGTGTCCTATCTTCTGCAACTCAGTAGGTGAGATTTGGGGATCTGTCATTTACTCGGCTAGTACAGTACTGCAATGCAGGGTTTCTCTATCTAGATCCATGCAGGAAATCTACAGCAAATACCCAAAAGTAAGTTATAATTCGGTTACCTCTCCAGAAAGGTTTTATGGTATCGGGAAACATCTAGGATACCTGTTACCATGTTTCAATTTTGACCGTCCCACAACAGGTTTTACAGTGTCTATACAGATTACATGCTCACTTTTCCATCATCGCCACGACAGTACCACCTGAGAGAGAGGACCGCCCATCCAAGACAGGAAACCTCTGAGATAAAAAGGCGGGACCTCTCCGGACCTCAGTTTAGGTTTCCTGTCTTGGAGGTGGGAGACCTCTGAAGCTCATGTGGCCTGGCCTGACTCGGTAGCTGGAAGAACTGTCATTACCTAGGCAGTGGCTCCGGACTTGGGTGCAGAAGCTCCTCCACTGGGTATCCCCTGTGGTGGTGGAGGGCACGGGGTCTGGAGAGGGCCAACAGCGGCCGATTCCGGCCCTTGTTGCCGCCCGGAGGTCGCAACTGCAGGGTTGGTGGCTGCCCTGCACGCCTGTGCCCCGGGTGAACAGGTTCCTTGCCTGGCTAGGCGCAGCGTTCCTGGGTCTGTGAGGGGCCCGGGAGCGGTTTTCCGGCGACAGCTTTCAAATTTCGCGCCGGGAGCCGCTACTTCCGGTTTGGGCGCGGACCGGTAAGTGACGCTCTGCGCCTGCGCAGTACAGCCCAAAATGGCGGCGCCCAGCGTTCGGCGGCTGGGAGACGCTGCAGCAGCGGTCTGAGGTGTGGGGCATTGCATGTGGGCGGGGGCCGGCCACAACGGAGGGATGGAGCAGCAGTCCCTTGGCGACTCCCGACCCAGGGGAGCACCAGCAAGCTGGCAGCCACAGGTCCTCTCAGAAGGGGTCCAGGCAGGATGTGGACCCAAAAGCCCCCCGGAAGTCGGTATGCCTCTGGTGGGTGAGTGCCTTCGGGCTGTGATATCTGTATTTACACCGCCTTCTTGCTTGTTTTTAGGACGGCAAGAAAAGGCGGCTAAACAAAGGCATAAAGACTGCTATCTGCAAAGTCCCTCTTCCAGAGGATTGTCTTAAGGATTTGTGTGCCCCTTGCATTGAGGAAACTGTACGAAGCGCTGTTCCCAGTCTGGCCTCTAGCCTTAGGGATTTAGTGAGGGAAGAGCTGAAGTCCCTACAGAAATCCGGGAAGGATAGGGGCGTAAGAGACAGAGGTCCCGGGCCTCTTCTTCTGGTTCTGACGGGGCAATTCGTAGTTCTCACAAGGGGAGACACAGGTCTCGTTCATCCTCTGCCTCTCCTCCTCCTTGGGGTCTTCCTCCTCAGATGGTAATGGTGCTGGGAAGTCCTGTTTTCCCCGAAAAGACACTGATTTTTTGATTAAGGCCGTTCGTTCAACTATGGGGTTTGTGGATGCCCGTGACCCCTCTTCAGTGGAGGATTTAATGTTCGGTGGTCTGTCGTCCAAGAAGCGACGTATTTTTCCTTTGAATCAGCGAATCCAGGCCTTGATTGAAGATCATTGGGCTAAGCCTGATAAGAAGGGCGCTCTCTCCCATTTAGCTAAAAAGAAGTACCCTTTTGATGAGGAGGCCACTACTTCCTGGGATAGATCCCCCAAGCTTGACGTGGCGGTGGCCCGGGTGTCCAAGCGTTCCTCTCTTCCCTTTAGGTACCGTCACACAGGGAGATATGCCGGCGATGTTGCCGGCCATCGCGGGAGCGCGCATCCTGACAACATCGCCGGGGAGATGTCAGACTGAGCAACTT